>OZ035933.1:1200000-1748300 GCA_964034925.1 Tricholoma hemisulphureum
AAAATCGTCGAAACTGAGGCACTCCTTGACTCAGGAGCTGCCAGAACTTTTATCAATTGAGACTTCGTGTGCAACCGCGGATTCTGAATGACCCCCCTGGCCAAACCGATCAAAACATGGAATGCCGACAGCACCCTGAACAAAGAAGGAACAACTCACTCTACTATGGCCCAACTCACCGTTGGAGAAAGACAAATGGACAAACGATACCTGGTAACCGGCTTAGGAAAAGAGTCGGTGATCCTAGGATTACCCTGATTCAGAAAAGAAAACCCTGACATTAACTGGAGAAAAGGTACAATCACCTTCCCTGACAAAGAAGAACAATTCGCCTGAATTTGGAGAATCATTGCTAAATCTAGGGATGACGAAAGACATGGCATTCAAACAAAGCACTGAAGAACAAATCAGGAAGATTACTCCTGTCAAAGAAGACTACCTGATTGAAGAAAACAACATCGAAGCCTTGGAAGACATGCCCCACCGACACCTGACAAAGTCAAAACTGAACCAGCAAATGACCTCATCATCGCCTACATCAAAGGAGAACCCGTCATCGGAATATTTGACCCTACCACCGCCAAACCACCGCTTACTTTAGAATATGATACACTGAAGTATTCATATTCGAAAAGTACAAGAAGAATATCGAGGATTATATCATCAAGAACTTCACCATGATTCTGCCTTGGACAAGGGATTTGGATCAGAGCTAAAACCTCCATTTCACAGAAACTCGCCCATGACAACCAAATGGACAACCCAGAAAAGATAAAAACCCTCAATGACATCCTACCGGTACAATATCAAGAATACCAAAAGGTTTTTGAGAAAGCGGCATCAGAGCAATTCCCTGAATTAAAGTCATGGGACCACGCCATTGACTTAAAAGACGACTTCTTACTAAAAGATTGTAAAGTGTACCCACTGACCCCAACAGAACAGCAGAAGATGGACGACTTTCTTGAAGAAAATTTAAAGAAAGGATATATTTGACCATCAAAATCACCTATGGCATCACCTTTCTTTTTTGTCGCAAAAAAGGATTCTGAAGCACTCAGACCTTGCCAAGACTATTGATACCTCAACCATGGAACGATCAAGAATACCTACCCACTCCGCTGGTCAGCGACCTTCTCGACAAACTGAAAGGAGCACAATGGTTTACAAAACTCGACATACAATGGGGCTATCACAACATTCAAATCAAAGAAGACAACCAATGGAAGGTAGCCTTTAAAACGAATAAAGGGCTGTTCGAACCAATGGTAATGTTTTTTGGATTATGCAACTCTCCCGCTACTTTCCAAGCGATGATGAACGAAATCTTCTGAGACATGATCGACGAAGGACGGGTCATTATCTACATGGACGACATCCTCATCTTCTCAAAAGACAAACAAGAACATCAACAACGAATGCAACGAATCCTCCAACGACTCCAAGACAACGACTTATACCTCAAACCAGAGAAGTGTAAATTTGATGTCCAAGAAGTCGAATTCCTTGGACTAATTATCAAACCGGATCAAATCTTGATGGACCCCACGAAACTAGCAGGGATCAAAGATTGGCCAGAACCGACTAATGTCAAAGGAGTACGATTGTTCTTAGGGTTTGGAAACTTCTATTAAAGATTCACTGGGAGGTTTGCCGAACTAGCGAGACCACTAAATGATCTAACCTGAAAAGACATTAAATTTGAATGGACAGAAGCATGCCAAACATCATTTGACGCGCTAAAAGCCAAATTTGCACAGGCACCAATCCTGTCAATGCCCGATCCAACAAGACCCTTTACAATCAAATCAGACACTTTGAAATTTGCTACCGGCGCAGTACTCCGACAACAAGGCACTAATGGACAATGGCACCCATGTGGATATATTTTGCATTCGCTCGACGCAACTCAACAGAATTATGAAATCTATGATCAGGAACTCCTGGGCATCATACACACCTTAGAAACCTGGCGACACTACCTTCAAGGGAGCATGCACCCAGTGACAATCCTGTCCAATCACAAGAATCTAACATATTTCCGCACCGCTCAAAAATTGAACAGAAGACAAGCCCGATGGAGCTTATTCTTATCGAATTTGAACTAAAACTTTTACACGTACCAGGGTCACAAATGATACAATCCGATGCACTATCACGGAGAGAAGATTGGGATCAAGGAACGGAAAACGACAATGAGAACATTACACTCCTACCTCCAGAAATCTTCGTAAACGTCATCGATACAGACATGCAAACAGCCCTGGTCCAAGCGACGATGAAAGACGAATTAGTTGCAGATGCAATTAAAGCGCTCAAAACAAATGGAACCCTGCCAATCAAATCCGATCTGATGGACTGGGAAGTAAAAAATGGCTTAATCTTTTTTAAAAACAGGTGTTATGTACCACCCGATGCTGAACTCAGAAAGAAGATAATCGAAGTATACTACAACTCACTACCATCCGGACGCCCAGGACAGTTCCAGATGATTGAACTCATCCGAAGAGACTATTGGTGGCCAGGAATGACAGTATTAATCAAAAACTGGGTAGAAGGTTGCGCCAAATGTCAACAAATGAAGGTCATCACGCACCCAACGATGCCACTGCTCATGCCAATAAAAAGCAATGCAATGCGCCCATTTGTGCTCATGACAACCAATTTCATCATGGACCTACCCCTGTCTGACGGATTTGATTCATTAATGGTCATGGTAGACCATGGTCTTACTAAGGGGGTAATTTTAATCCCTTGCAACAAAACAATCAATGCATTAGGAGCTGCGGATGCGTACTTAAAAAATGTCTACACCCAATTCGGATTACCAGACAAAATCATCTCCAACAGAGACCCCAGATTCGTGTCAAAACTCTACCAAGAACTTGGGAAACTCCTTGGAATCAAACTCGCAATGAGCACCGCCTTTCACCCTCAGACGGACGGGGAAACAGAACGCGTGAATCAAGAAGTTGAGGTCTACCTCTGGATGTTCTGCACAAACAACCCCGAAACATGGAGAAGACTCCTTCCTACTGTGGAATTCGCCCACAACCAGCACACGCACTCTACAGTGAAACACTCTTCATTCTACCTTATGATGGGATATGAACCACGAACGATACCCATGGCCTATCAGAAAAGTGACGTACCCGCAGCAGAACAACACCTAATCCAGTTATTAAAAGCACAAACCGAGGCACTTGCAGCGCATGAGCTAGCTCGACAAATCATGGCAGAGCGAATCACACAGAAGTTTACCCCATTCGAGAAAGGACAGAAGGTGTGGCTCAATTCGAAGAACCTAAAACTGACAGACATAACAAGGAAGCTCTCTCCAAAACGAGAAGGACCCTTCCCCATTAAACAAGTCCTGTCACCGCTCTCCTATGAACTGAAACTCCCTCATCAATGGAAGATCCACCCTGTGTTCCACACCACCCTTCTTACACCCTATTGTGAAACCACCGCCCATGGCCCTAATTACCTAAGGCCACCCCCTGACCTGATCAACGGACAGGAGGGACAAGAAGTAGAATCGATCATTGCCCACAAAAAACGAGGCAAAGGACACGTATCCTGGTAAAGTGGCTAGGCTATCCCACATCAGAAAACACATGGGAACCTGCAGATAACTTAAGAGATGCTGCGGACCTCCTTGCTGCATATAAGGAGAAGAAATGTCTCTAAACCAACCCAGCAAATCTATCCGCAACCATTACCATCATACGAACATGTCCGACCTCCCTTCCTCTCATGCTCTCAAAACCCTGAACATCCTCCCTCCTCTTGCTGAATATACGAACAATTACCTCCAAGACCCTGGACATCGCGCCAAAATCCTCTGCGAAGTTCATGACCAACTCCTCGAAGAAACCCTCTGACAATACGACCTCACCCTTGACACCATTGCAAATCTAGAATGACTCGCTCATAGTATAATGTCTCAAATGCTAGAAAAAGGAATGGCCTCCGTAATCAGTAGTTATGAATTAAAGTACGCAACACCCAACACCTCCACCGCCCCAACACAAACCCAAACAGAAATGCATGCATTGCAAACGCCCCCATCTGGATCCGCAACCTCCTCCTCCTCCTACCACCTTTGAAAATCAGCATGAACCGCATCTGCCAATGCCTGGCAGCCTTCTCCCCTGAAATGAAAAGACCGACCCCCGACCCCATTCTACATCTGAAGTATGACTCTGACTGCTAACCAACCGTCTTCCGCAGTACCACCCCACATGAAGATAGAAGCCTGTTTCAAATGCAAAGGGTTAGGCCATTTTGTGTCTTATTGCCATCTCTTCATGTGCACCGTTTGCAAGAAACAAGTGCCAGGGCACTACCCCAAAGACTGTCCCCGAAATAAGAAGCGATCAATCACCCCTGATCAAGGGCAGACAGGAAGTGAAGAAGAAGAAGTGTACATGGCGGCCAAATATTTTTTGAACTTCAATGACAGCGCTTGGGCAAACTCAACCGGTGAACCTGGACCAGGGTCATTCCACCCTTATTAAAAGAGAGAAATTCGTTGACGTCCCCCAGAACTATTGAAAATCCCCGCTCTAGTCATGACATACATGCAAATCATCGCCCTCGCCCTTGGGCTCTTTTTCTTTACATGCTGGATGATCCTCTTATCCCTCTCCTACATCTCCATCCGTGAAACCGAGTGACAACATAACATTTACGAACTCAATGAAATCCTATCTCATATCTCTCCGACACCGTCTTCGAATGCCCTGGTCGACTCGGTCCCCATCACTATGCCCATGCCTGTCTATATTCCACCCGCACCACGTATACCACCGCCAACACCATCTGTCCTCCTGCCAATCAACGAAGAATTATGGCTTTATCAACAGCTCAACAAGTCTACAGATCGGGTAGAAAAGGGGTTAGAGTAGACGAAGTTGGAAACTTCAAAGATAGGGGGGGGGCAGTGTTACAAATTTCCTTTTACATCTATTTCCTCCTTTGTCACAGCAGTGCTTACCATGACTTGTTTGTATGACTCATCTCCTTATCTCTGACTTGTCGGGCAGCACCCATATTTCCCTTTATACTAGACACCGAGTAGATAGCTGTCTGTTTACCTTGTACTCTACAGCTTTGCATAGTCATAGATACCTTACTGACTCTTACAATATGTGTAGACATGTATTCGACACATAGCCATGAAAGTACCTATATAAACTGTAGTAGACAGAGGTCAAGGCTCCTTAGCTTGACCTTAGGCAATTTACAGCCTTACAACTGCTCTCGAATGTGCAACTCAACCTAAGTCAGAAAGCCTCTGACTTAGTGTGATATAACTTAGCGACGAAAGCCTTGTCATTAATGAACCCGATACTTGTACTGAGTAGTTGAGGCTCTCGCCTTAACAGCCCCTGTGTCTGGCACACTCCCCCCCTCATCTGGCATGTTCTGGCTTGCCCCCCCCTTGTCAGGGGTGGCCTCCCTGTCATCTGGCATGTCCCCCTCCTTGTCTCGTTGGCCCCTCTGTCATCCGGCATGTCCCCCCTTGTCTGGGCATCCCTCCCCCCTGGTCTGGTTGTGTTGTACGGCTGCCCATCATGTCCCCCGTTGTCTGGTGTGTCCTCCTGTTCTGTGGCATCCCCCACCTGTCCACCCCATCATCTAGCATCCCCCCTTGTCTGGGCAGTCATCTGGCCATGTCCTGTCCCATCACATCCCCTGGGCTCCAGATGTGTCATGGTGGTGGGAGTGGTGGTGATGATGTGGCAAGTTGTAGGGGGCTGTAATAAGTCAAAGATACAGCCCCCCACCCGCCTCATGAGCAGGGGCTTGCAGGGCTGCTTGGGGGGCTGTTTGGGAGCTGTTAGAGGGATGGGGGGCAACTGTCAGTGACATGGCAGCAGGGGGGGGGATGAGGCATGTACCTTGCAGGTACATGCTCCACAGACATCCCAGGGCCTTTCTCGGGCTGTCCTTTCCCCTTTCGAGCCCCTCACATCCCACTTTGGTGGGGAGGAGGGCCGGCGCACAGTAGGGGGGGCGTCATTGCAATAACAATAAGGCTAGTCAAAAAAACGTTGTTGGCTGAATAAAAAATGATTAAAACAAAGAAAAAACTTAGTATGGGGGCTCCAGGCCCCCATAATGGTGTAGTGGTGGAGGGGGGGGAGCTGGAAGCAGGGGGGTGATGGGGGCAGTCATTGTTGCAGCACTCCACCCCACGAGCAGTAGCTTGCGAGGCTGGGTCAGTGGTGTTGGCCATGTCTGGGGTGTCTCCTCACATCCCTTGGGCTCCAGGCACATCCCATGGGTCCTGGGGGGGTGTTCTATCATGTCATCTGGCATCCCCTCGTCACATCATGTCCCATCCCCTAGGGCAGGTGGCCAGTTGGTGTTGAGAGCCACACCCACGTTCCACCCCACGAGCAGTTGCTCATAGGTGTGGAGGTGGGTGCTGCATCAGTCATTGTTCATTGGCATTGCTGCTGGTGTTGTAGCTGTCCAGAGCGGTGTGGGGGGTTAGTGGTGACGTGGCACGTTTAATTACATCAGGGTGTGTACCTAGCGGGTGCACTGCTTCACGGGCCTCCTGGCACCTCCCTGGGGCTGTCCTATCCCCCTTTGGCCCCCCCCCCCCCTCCCAGCTCAGTGGGGAGGAGGGCTGGCGCACCATTGGGGAGCCGTCGTTGCATGTACAATAGAAGCACTGAAAAAAAGTTAGTTAGCTTAATAAAAAATGATTTAAACAAAAAAGAAAACTTGATGTGGGGGCCATAGGGCCCCCTATTGGTGGAGTGGAGTAGGGAGGGGGGGGAGGGACAAGGGAGAAAGGAGGTGGCATTGTGGGTGGTGGTGGTGAGGAATGGTGAGCTGGCAGTCACGGGGTGACACATAGTGATGTAGTGATGATGGCACCCAGTAAATAGGCATCTGTTGCCCAGGATTGTACAGCATGGTAGCACAGTGGTTATATTGCTTACCTGTCACACTCACGTGGCCACAGGGTCATGGGTTCAAACCCTTCCTTTACATTATCTTTTAGATAGTTACAATAATAAAATTAGGTACTCACTTGGACATGCTCAGATGTCCATGCTGTCCAAACCCTGCTCAGCTCAGACTAGGATGGAATTATTCCATGGAATCCATGCAAAAATTCAAAATCCATATGGATCCGTGCAGATCCATGTGGACTCAAAATCTGGAATTAAGCAGGACCTCAAGCCAAATGAATTTCTCAAAAGTCTGTACTGACTGACTCGGAGTCTGTGAAAATCCACGCAGATCCATACAGAATATATGGGGGAGTGTAAAGACCTTCATTTAAACCATAATTCAAACAAACAGTTCTGCTAGCATACATCTTCACCTCTACTTTTGTGACATGGCCAAATCTAAGGCTGTCACTTCCAGAAAGCAGCTACAACCACCTGCAAGGACTGCCAAGGGAATGGCTAAATCTTGGGGTAAGGAACCACCAGTAAAATCAGGTAGCAGCCAAAAATGGCAAACCACTGATGGAACTGATGATGAGGAAAGTTCTGATGGAGAATTGCCACCTCCAGTCCATTGTCATAAAAGAGCAAAACAGTCCCAAAAGGCCAATGAAGAGGTCAATGATGACCACAAGGAGCCAGAAATTGAGGTGGTAGAGAAGGAAGATGCTGTCACCAGTGAGGCTATTGAGATCAGGGACTCAGACAAGGTATTGGGGCATTACTGTCAAGGATATATACAATGCTCACATTAGTAACAGGGAGATGACAGCCTCAAGGATCAGCATGATGCCGACATAGGGCCATTACTTGTGGTGAAGCAGGAGAGTACAAAAGACCTCTTGGAGATCTTTTCAGACATTGTCACAGTGAAGTTCAAGATGAGGACAAAGGAGGAGGTCATAAAAGGACGTTGGTGTATGCCCTGCAAGTAAGCTAAGTGTTTTGTGACCACAATGTAGCATGAACACTTACAGAAAATAGGGTCGACAAAAAAGTCCTAAAGGGAGGGGGAGTGAGAAAAGCCTTCTTTGTTGGTGGAAATTCAAGCTGCTGGTCACACATCCACAAGCACTATCCACTTTACCAACAATGATGCAAGGAGAAAATAATACCGGAGAACCATTTCACCATTCCTTGACTGATCTGGAAACAAATGCAGGCAGGAAAGAAGGACATGAAAGGGAAGATGCAGGTGAAACTCAATGGGATGATTGAAAGGTTGCAGGGGCCGAGAGAGTTCACACGTGAGGGTGTGTTGCATGCTGTTTGTCAATTTGTTGCCTGTGATGATCAGGTAAGCATTGTGATCAGCCTTCAACCCATCGTGCTGATGTTGTATCCAGGCTCTTGTGGTGGTTGACAAGGCTTCATTCCAGAATTGTTAAGATTGTCTCTTAACTACTCAGTAAGTTCGAGACGTCAAGGTGCTTCCTTGCGTCGAGTTTGTCTTTAGACTCTAAGGTGCTTCCTTAGGTCGAGTTCTTTGTTGAGCAGTTTAAAGAGTTGATATGTTTAGGTCAAGCTGAGGCCTTGACCGACTATCTACTACAGCTTATATAGACTATTAGTTACTCTGGTCTATATAACGATTGGCTAGTAAGTATAGCAATTATCTACTCAGGTCTTTTAAGGAGTGTTTCAATAGGTAATGATGCGCTGGCTGTCAAGTAAGCGCATGTCAGAAAGTAAATATAGGCATAACGATAGAATCGTAACAAGAATTGTCTTATCACAATGAGGCCATGGGCAACCTCTCCAGATTTGCCAAGCAGTCACAATATGAAGGTGTACCTCCACAACAAATGTGTGGAGTGGCTGAAAGATCTGAAAAACAACATCCTTGTGAGTTAACTGACTGCCAGGTCTACATTGTACTCACCAGCACATCAGGCAGCCCCAGGGAGGATCTCAACAACAGTGGATGGATGGACAGCAGATAAGACAAAGGGAACATTCCTGGGGGTGACGGTGCACTGGATTGAGGTGAAAAGTGGGGTGTAGCGGTTATGGTTGGAAGTCATTGCATTTCAAGGTACATCAGGGGAACATACCAGCTTGAACCTTGGTTGGTACTTTGTTGGGGCATGTGACCATGTGGGTATCACCAGCCAAGATAAGTCAAAGGTAATATTAATAGATCATCATGTTGATAAGATAATTGATTAATCAATTAACACATACAGCTTTATGCCATGACATTGGACAACACCTCCAACAACACCACCAGCTGCAGCACCACATCATGTTGATTCACAATTGGTGAGAGTGCGAGTCTTGGGATGCTGATGAAAACCAGTTTCCATGTGTTTGTCTCCTCCATATCTCTCCATATCTGACACATTGCATGACAATCTTGACAGATGCCTTGAGCATGTGGTGAACCTCATGAATGTAGCCATGATGGACCATATCACCAAATTAGCAGCTGTTGAGAACCAAACCACGATCTGGGAATACGATCCCAACTTACCTGGCAACTGTGTCCTTGGAGGGTGTTGGGATTATGTATACAAGAGTATACAGGCAAGCCAAGGCAGTTAACAAGCCTAGGGAGATGGAATACAAGTCCTAAGCTTAGGGTTAGGGTTAGCAGCTGCTACCCTTAACCCTAGAGCAATGGCAGTCTCCTATACAGGAATAGACTGGCCAAGACTACAAAGACTGCCAAGACTGTCTCCTATGCTATCCAGGGAAACCCCCTATAATATACAATGATAGACAAGTCTATCTGGAGAATTATATAGGGGATATGACATAGTTATTCCATTATTAACTGGTACAGGGGTCTATTACAGAATACCTCCTTTATATATTAAAGGAGTGAATTACACTATACCTCCTAACTGTGTAGTATAAATATTGCACATCTTGTAGGAGATGATAATAACATTCCTCCCTGTTGCAGACTCCCTCACTCACTAGCCTTTGAGATTAACTTCATCTTCTTAAACCTTGTCCTTAACTCCTCCTGTCACTGTTCACCACTCCATTCCCAACAGGTTATGGGCCCTGACCCTGAATTAGACATGGATTATGAAGGGGACCAAGAGGACGACCATTTATCATTATTTGGGGAACCCCCAGCACAACAAACCCCTAAACGATCAGGAAGAATATATACTTCCAGAGCACAAGAAAAGCACAGACAACGGATCAATACACCAGAGATTGATCCGGTTATAAGGATACCTATTTCCTTAATTCGGACCAAAGAATACTCAAACGTAAACAAGATCGCCGATCGCGATCATTTGATGGATGAAAACTGGCACGAATGGAAAGAGAGAATGTTGCATGTTTTTATTAATTGTGACATAACGGGATATGTTTTTGGACAGATAAAGCGACCGGATCCAAATATAGATCCGGAGAGTGCTTACAACTGGAACAAAAACGATACTTGGGCACAACAAGTCATTATCCACAACGTTACTTCCTCGCAAATTAATCACGTCGGATCAAAATCATTGGCAGATGCTATGTATACAGCATTATCTGTTACTCATGAAAATAAGGCCCACCAAACTGTCAATCAAATTCAGTGCCTATTATACGAGACAAAAGCCGATAATTCTGACGACCTCCTAAAACACTTGGACACTTTAAAATCATACCGTGATAGGATCAACAGATTTCCTAATGCGGAATTCCACATCTCTGATACCCGATTTAAATCAATTATTTCGGCATCCTTACCAAACTCTTGGCAAACATATGTCGAGCCCTACAACGGAAACGCAAATGATCCAAATGATTTAGATCCAAAGCGCCGCTTAACTTCAGACGCCTTTATTGGATTATTAAGGGAAGAATACAAATTACGGCTTAACCGGAATAACGGGAATAATAATTCTGGTGTAATTGTTAACCTGGCTAAAACCCAGATGACTACCAGAAAAGAAAAATCCCTTGAAAACCGGATAACCGATCGGAAAAAATCCCTTAAACCATATTGTGATCATTGCAAGCGCCCTGGACACTGGTCCAGTAAATGCCAAAAATTCCATGGCAATAAATGCCATAATTGTGGAAAAATCGGACATCAGGCAAAGAATTGTCAGGGAAACAAAAAAGAAAAAGATAAGGAAAAAGGGAGAAATAATTCTGGGGAAGAGTCCAACGCTGTGGAGGAGCATATTGCATTTTCAGCTCAAGAAGAACAGTATAATTTTGATTCCTACGACGCCTGTAATGATGCTGCAATTGATGAGCGTCTGATCTATTATGACTGGTTGGCTGACTCAGCAACAACCTCGCATGTCACTCATCAAAGAGAAGCTTTCAAAACCTACACTCCAATGAAAAATAATTCCGTAACTGGGGTAGGTGGAATGGAAGCTAACATTGCAGGCAGGGGAACTGTTGAAATAATTTCAACATGCAACAATCAAAATTTTATTATTGATCTGGAAAATGTCCTACATGTGCCTGGAACACGAAATAATTTAATTTCGTTGGGGCGATGGGATGCGGCTGGTGGAAAATATATGGGAGGAAAAGGCAAAATTACTCTCATCACAAAGGACGGACAACAAATTGCTGAAGGAAACAAAATTAATAACCATCTATACAAAATGAAAATGGTATTAAGAAATTCAAGCAAGCCATCCAACCCCCAGGCCGCACATCAAACATTCATCGGAAATAAAAAACCATTGAGTTGGGAAACTTGGCACCGATGATTTGGACATGTAGGATATTCCGGACTTCAAAAATTACTGAGCGGAAAATTGGTGATAGGTTTCAATGTTGATGAAAATACTCCTAAACCAGATTGTGAAGCTTGCATCAGTGCAAAGCAACATCAGGAGCCTTATCCAAAATCAACAAGAAGAAACACTCAACCCGGGGAATTAACTCACATTGATTTGTGGGGAAAATATGCAATCAAATCCATCAATGGCAAACAATATTATTTGCTATTTGTTGATGATGCTAAAAGGTTCATTACAATTGAATGTCTTAAAGAGAAAAATGAGGCAACACAGGGAGTTATCAATTATCTTGCCCATTTGGAAACACAAGGCAAGAAACCGAAGGGTATACAAATTGATTGTGGCAAAGAATTTGTTAACGAAAAACTGGAAAAATATTGCAAAGAAAGGGGTATAGAAAATCGACTAACTGCACCATACTCACCATCACAGAATGGGATGGCAGAAAGAATGAACAGAACTCTTGTCGAATTATCCCGGGCAATGCTGGCTGCAAACCAGCTTCCAGAATTTTTATGGGAATTTGCAGTTATTCATGCTGCTTATATCCGGAACCGATCATACACCAAACATCTTCGGAATTCAACTCCTTATGAAGGCTGGCACAATAAAAAACCGGACGTATCAAATTTACGGGAATTTGGAGCCCCAGTATGGATTTTATTACAAGGCCAGAAAGAGGATAGGAAAATGCTCCCAAAATCAAAGCGCCGGGCATATGTCGGCTATGATGACGGCAGCGGAGCAGTAAAGTATTACAATGCCGAAACCAGAAATCTATTGGGATCAGGAAGTTGAGCACAAGATGAGGACAAGGTTTTTGAGGTATTGAGTTTAAGTCAAAGATAAGTGTATGAGGGAGTCTGCCACAGGGAGGAATGTTATTATCATCTCCTACAAGATGTGCAATATTTATACTACACAGTTAGGAGGTATAGTGTAATGCACTCCTTTAATATATAAAGGAGGTATTCTGTAATAGACCCCTGTACCAGTTAATAATGGAATAACTATGTCATATCCCCTATATAATTCTCCAGATAGACTTGTCTATCATTGTATATTATAGGGGGTTTCCCTGGATAGCATAGGAGACAGTCTTGGCAGTCTTTGTAGTCTTGGCCAGTCTATTCCTGTATAGGAGACTGCCATTGCTCTAGGGTTAAGGGTAGCAGCTGCTAACCCTAACCTAAGCTTAGGACTTGTATTCCATCTCCCTAGGCTTGTTAACTGCCTTGGCTTGCCTGTATACTCTTGTATACATAATCCCAACACTCCCCCTCAAGCCTAGGCAGTGTAGGACAATGAGTGGAATGGTTCTGTGAATGTCATCACTCCCCCTGGAGTGGTTAATATTTTTCTTTCAGGTGCATCAAAACCTCTGTGGATGGAAAACCCATTGGGAAAAACTAATCTCACCAAGGAAAGCTACTGAGTTATCTTTGACTGAATTCCCATCTCTTCCCTATGCCATGAAAACTTAGGTTTTGGTAAAGCCTTTGTTAATATGTCCGCTGTTTGTTCTGGATCACGACAGTTTTGAATATCAATAATTTTGTTGGTGACTAAATCTTGGACCCAGTGATGCCATATAGCGATATGTTTTGACCTCTGGTGAAATTGAGGGTTATGGGTTAAAATTACTGACCCTTCATTATCGCCTTGAATAATTGTCGGATTTTCTTGGGTGTATCCGAGTTCACCATACAAATTTCTTAGCCATGTGGCCTCGCGTCCAGCTTCGGATAATGCCACATATTCGGCTTCCGTTGAGGATAATGCAATTATCGTTTGTTTCTTTGATTTCCAGGTAATTGCTCCCCCTGCTGTCAGGAAAACATAACCAGTGGTGGACTTGAGATCTTCGGCATTTGCAAATGATGCATCAGCATATCCATGGAATATAATTTCCAGTCTCATCTTGGGATTTCCTGTAAATAATTCCAAGAGTTTTCGTACCTGCTAAGTACCGTAGTATCCGCTTTATTGCACCGTGGTGTTGTAAGCCCGGGTTTGCGGTATATGCTGCCAATTTGTTGACAGCGAAGCTAATGTCAGGTCGTGTGGAGTTTGCAATGAATTGTAGACATCCCAGTAATTTTGCATACGAATTACTCCGATTTGGCTCATTATAATCCGGGTTATCAATTAATTTGATATTTGGGTCCATTGGCATTCCAACGGGGTTTGCATCAATCATGCCTTCTTTCTGAAGAACATTCTCAATGTATTTCTCTTGAGATATTTTGATGCCATCATCATTGCACGTAATTTCTATGCCCACGATTTTGCTAGGTTCTCCAAGGTCGGTAACATCCCATTCTGATGTTAGAGCATTTTTCATATGCTTCATCATTTTCTCTGCTGATGCAAAGAGCAGGGTGTCGTCTACCCATACCGTTATGATACCTATATCTTCTTTGTCCCGTCGAATATATGCACAAGGATCTGCCACGTCCATAATCATGAATTTTAAGTTTATCATCAAATTTGTTATTCCACTCTCGGCCTGCCTGCTTTATTCCATAAAGCGGTTTCCTTAGCTTGCATACTCGGCCTGTTCCATCATCACATCCTTCAGGTTGCTTCATATATATAGTCTCTTGTAAAGTCCCATTGAGGTATGCGCCCTTTACGTCCATCTGTTGTATTTTTAGACCTTTCTCTGATGCGAGTGCTAAAATAGCTCGGAGTGTGTCCATTCGGACCACTGGTGAGAAAGTCTCTGTATAATCATAACCAGGTCGTTGTGCGCACCCTTTTGCAACTAACCGTGCTCTATATCTCACAATTTCCCCTTCTTTATTTCTTTTCCAAATAAATACCCATTTATTGGAGATAGGAATGGCATCTGGAGGTTTTTGGACAAGTTCCCAAGTCCCCTTCTCCTTGAGTAAGTCCAATTCCATTTTCATGGAATCTTCCCATTTCAGCCATTCCGGGGATTGTTTTGCATCCTTGAGACTAGTTATTTCGTCTCCGGCTATTATTGCATAGGCTTGTTCTATATTTAGAAAGGTTTCGTCATCTTCCTCTTCTGCAAGGTGATATAGATGTCTGTAGTCGGTACGAATTCCACGAGTTATCCGTGGTTCATTATCACTCACACGCGTCTTCCATGGTTCGGTGATATCTATGTTTCCCTCTTTTTCATTCCGTTTACGCTTCCGAGGCTGCCTTGCCGGTTCCATTATCCGATCATCGGAGTTACCCGTCGGCGGCGCATTTGGTGCTTCCCCACCAGACTCCCCCTCCGTCGAGGGTGTAATATCTATGTCTTCGGGAGGCTCAGGTTCATCTATAGCGTTTATTACCTGGCCAATATTTTAACTAACTTATTAAAAAGGGGCACATGGATCAAGAATTGGAATATATTGGAGGACAAGGAAAACTAATCCTCACAACAAAAGACAGACAACAACTTGCAGAAGGAAAGAAAATTAATAACCATTTATACAAGATGAAAATGGTATTAAAAAATTCAAGCAAGCCGTCTAAAACTCCTGCCGTTAATAAAACATTCGTCAGAAACGTTAAACCACTTAGTTGGGAAACTTGGCACCGACGATTTGGACATGTAGGATATTCTGGACTTCAACAATTATTGAGCCGAAAATTGGTGATCAGTTTCAATGTCGACAAAAATAGTCCTAAACCGGATTGCGAAGCTTGCATCAGTGCAAAGCAACACAAGGAGCCTTTTCCGAAGTCAACAAAAAGAAACACGAAACCAGGAGAATTAACCCATATAGACTTGTGGGGAAAATACGCCATCAAATCTATTAATGGCAAATATTATTATCTTCTATTTGTGGATGATGCTAAAAGGTTCGTCACAATTGAATGTCTCAAAGAGAAAAGTGATGCAGCACAGGGGGTAATAAATTACCTTGCATATTTGGAAACACAAGGCAAGAAGCCGAAGGGTATACAAATTGATTGTGGAAAAGAATTTGTTAACGAAAAACTGGAAAAATATTGCAAAGAAAGAGGTATAGAAAATCGGCTTACCGCACCATACTCACCATCACAGAATGGAGTTGCGGAAAGGATGAACAGAACCCTGGTCGAGCTATCCCAAGCAATGCTGGCTGCTAACCAGCTTCCAGAATTTTTATGGGAATTTGCAGTCTTACACGCTGCCTATATCCGGAACCGATCATTTACCAAACATCTTCGGGAAACAACACCTTATGAAGGCTGGCATAATAAAAAAACCAGACGTATCAAATTTACGTGAATTCTTAGCCCCAGTATGGGTATTATTACAAGGCCAGAAAGAGGAAAGAAAAATTCTACCTAAATCAAAACGCCGTGCATATGTCGGCTATGACGATGGCGCAGGAGCAATAAAATATTACAATGCCGAAACAAGAAAGGTTCTCACCTCTCGGAACTTCCAACTTATAGACGCTACAGATGAACCTGAGCCTCCCGAAGACACTGATGTTACACCCTCGACGGAGGGGGAGTCTGGTGGGGAAACACCGAATGTGCCGCCGACGGGTAACTCCGATCAACGGATCACAGAACCGGCAAGGCAGCCTTGGAAGCGTAAACGGAATGAAAATGAGGGAAACATAGATATCACTAGACCACGGAAGACGCGTGCATGTGATAATGAACCACGGAAAACTCATGGAATTCGTACCGACTACAAACATCTTTACCACCTTGCGGAAGAGGAAGATGACGAAACCTTTCTAAATATAGAAGAAGCCTATGCAATAATAGCCGGAGACAAAATAAACAGTCTCAAAGACACAAAACAATCCCCGGAATGGACGGAATGGAAAGATTCAATGCAAATTGAATTAGACTTGCTCAAAGAAAAGGGTACTTGGGAACTTGTCGAAAAACCTCCAGATGCCGTTCCAATCTCCAATAAATGGGTATTTATTCGGAAACAAAATAAAGAAGGGGAAATTGTATGATACAGAGCGCGGCTAGTTGCAAAAGGGTATGCACAAAGACCCGGTTATGATTTCACAGAAACTTTTTCACCAGTTGTACGAATGGACACACTCTGGGCGATTTTAGCACTCGCATCAGAGAAAGGTCTAAAAATACAACAGATGGACGTAAAGGGCGCATACCTCAATGGGACTTTACAAGAGACTATATATATGAAGCAACCTGAAGGATGTGATGATGGAACAGGCCGAGTATGCAAGCTAAGGAAACCGCTTTATGGAATAAAGCAGGCAGGCCGAGAGTGGAATAACAAATTTGATGATAAACTTAAAATTCATGATTATGGACGTGGCAGATCCTTGTGCATATATTCGACGGGACAAAGAAGATATAGGTATCATAACGGTATGGGTAGACGACACCCTGCTCTTTGCATCAGCAGAGAAAATGATGAAGCATATGAAAAATGCTCTAACATCAGAATGGGATGTTACCGACCTTGGAGAACCTAGCAAAATCGTGGGCATAGAAATTACGTGCAATGATGATGGCATCAAAATATCTCAAGAGAAATACATTGAGAATGTTCTTCAGAAAGAAGGCATGATTGATGCAAACCCCGTTGGAATGCCAATGGACCCAAATATCAAATTAATTGATAACCCGGATTATAATGAGCCAAATCGGAGTAATTCGTATGCAAAATTACTGGGATGTCTACAATTCATTGCAAACTCCACACGACCTGACATTAGCTTCGCTGTCAACAAATTGGCAGCATATACCGCAAACCCGGGCTTACAACACCACGGTGCAATAAAGCGGATACTACGGTACTTAGCAGGTACGAAAACTCTTGGAATTATTTACAGGAAATCCCAAGATGAGACTGGAAATTATATTCCATGGATATGCTGATGCATCATTTGCAAATGCCGAAGATCTCAAGTCCACCACTGGTTATGTTTTCCTGACAGCAGGGGGAGCAATTACCTGGAAATCAAAGAAACAAACGATAATTGCATTATCCTCAACGGAAGCCGAATATGTGGCATTATCCGAAGCTGGACGCGAGGCCACATGGCTAAGAAATTTGTATGGTGAACTCGGATACACCCAAGAAAATCCGACAATTATTCAAGGCGATAATGAAGGGTCAGTAATTTTAACCCATAACCCTCAATTTCACCAGAGGTCAAAACATATCGCTATATGGCATCACTGGGTCCAAGATTTAGTCACCAACAAAATTATTGATATTCAAAACTGTCGTGATCCAGAACAAACAGCGGACATATTAACAAAGGCTTTACCAAAACCTAAGTTTTCATGGCATAGGGAAGAGATGGGAATTCAGTCAAAGATAACTCAGTAGCTTTCCTTGGTGAGATTAGTTTTTCCCAATGGGTTTTCCATCCACAGAGGTTTTGATGCACCTGAAAGAAAAATATTAACCACTCCAGGGGGAGTGATGACATTCACAGAACCATTCCACTCATTGTCCTACACTGCCTAGGCTTGAGGGGGAGTGTTGGGATTATGTATACAAGAGTATACAGGCAAGCCAAGGCAGTTAACAAGCCTAGGGAGATGGAATACAAGTCCTAAGCTTAGGTTAGGGTTAGCAGCTGCTACCCTTAACCCTAGAGCAATGGCAGTCTTCTATACAGGAATAGACTGGCCAAGACTACAAAGACTGCCAAGACTGTCTCCTATGCTATCCAGGGAAACCCCCTATAATATACAATGATAGACAAGTCTATCTGGAGAATTATATAGGGGATATGACATAGTTATTCCATTATTAACTGGTACAGGGGTCTATTACAGAATACCTCCTTTATATATTAAAGGAGTGCATTACACTATACCTCCTAACTGTGTAGTATAAATATTGCACATCTTGTAGGAGATGATAATAACATTCCTCCCTGTTGCAGACTCCCTCACTCACTAGCCTTTGAGATTAACTTCATCTTCTTAAACCTTGTCCTTAACTCCTCCTGTCACTGTTCACCACTCCATTCCCAACAGAGGGTCACTCGACATGATTTCAGCTATTCAAACAATATCAATTAAGATCCAAGCATCTGGTCAACGTATCAAGTACTTTGAGAACTTACAGATCCAATGCAAGATCAGCAACCCATTGAAAATCCCACTCTACAGCAATATTAGATGGGGTTCAGCTCACAATATGCTGGGACATTCCTTCCAGCTGCATCAGGTGAGTGATCAGTACATTTCCATGGGTACCTCATTGACAAATTCATTGCCATTAAGCCCATCAATCTATTTCTTGCCTCAGCTGATGCTCCGTTTGGTCCAATTACTACCATTTGCACAAATGGTTGAGTCATGAAGAAGATCCCATGGAGTGCATTTCATTTGTCAGATGAAGATTGGCAACACATCAGAGATGTTAAAGACATCCTAGTGGTATGCCTCTTTGCCTGGGATGCCACTTAATCTGACACTTTCACTGTACACTAGGACTCCAACAGGATTCACCACTTCTCATCTGAACAACTCCTGACTCTCTGGCGAGCCCTCCCTGCCATCAAAGAATTACACATGGGAAGCAAAGCGCAATGATGACTGCTTCTCGAAATACAAAGATGCAATTAATGATGGCCTGAAAAAGCTTCAAAAGTATTACTCTCATTTTGATAGGAAGCCAGCTTATCTTCTCGCATTGGCCCTTCATCCATATTACAAACTGGCATATATCAAACTTGCTTGGGGTGGAGCAGAGGAGCAGGAGGAAGATCAGGCTGCAGGGAATCTAGATGCAAAAAACTGGCAGGATGAAGCACAGAAGATCCTTGAGCACTCAATGCGGGAATATTGGAATAGTTGACCAAGGGCAGAACTTGCAATAGCTGCTACCCCTGAACATGACCCCTGCCCCATCCTGCTATGCATCCATCCTCTCTGATTTCGATCACTGTCACCTTTCACTTGTAGAGAGGGATGACGAAGAAGGGTGGCCTGCTGAATTGTGCCATTACTTGAAAGAGATGCCAGCTGATGTCACAAGGGATACAGATGTTGTCAAGTGGTGGCAGGACAACTGCCAGCTCTACCCAGCACTCGCTCAGATAGCCCTTTATGTTCTCCCTTGTCAAGCATCCTCTGTTCCTTGTGAATGGCTCTTTTCTGCTGCGAAAAATTTTGCTGATGATTGACATGCACGTCCAGGGGCCCAGAGATTTGAGGAGCTACAACTCATGAAGTTTGCATGGTGCCAGAATGTTTCTGATCTAGCTGCTTGGAACTCAGGGATGGTTGAAGAGGTTGATTTAGATGTTTATGAGGACATGCTCACTGTTGATGCACACAAGGATGAGCTTGAGGAAAACAATGATGATGGTGAGATGTATGTTGACAATTAGATTAACAGGCAGGCCCTAAGACATTCTCTGCTATGGACTCTACCACATACTAGACATACAAAACTGGTCTAAACTGCAATCTAAACTGGTCATTGACTGGTCTCAGTTTAGACTGGGTTAGACTGGTTTTGGGACTTTGACTGAACCAATGTTAACTGGTCATGCCCAGTTTGGTTGAGTTTTCTTGGTGAAGTATGGAATATATGACCGGTTGCAGTTCCAGTTTGTCTGTGAATATGTCAGAAAACTGGACCAAACCAGACCTTCAAAGACTAACTGTGCACTTGCTGCCATACTGTCAACATACACCACCAACAGCAAGCTGCACCTGGTCGCCTTTCACTCCTGCTCTTTTACGCCTCCCAAACTCAATTATGACACACATGACCAGTACTTTACTGTCCCCCACAAGTTCCGATCGGAACCGAGCGGTTCCGAGTGGTTCTGAGCGGTTCCGACCAGATTCCGAGTGGTTCCGAGTGGTTCCGAGTGGAAATAGCTATACATTGGATGGTTATTGGTGCATCTGATTGGATGTGGCTATACATTGGTGGTGATTTGGAGTATCTGGTTGGAAGAGGCTATACATTGGAGGTGATTGGTGTGAATGTGGCTATACATCTGTACTTTACTGGGTGTATCTTAGAGGTTGATGGTGTATTTCTGTTGGAACTGGCTATACATCGGAAAACAATTGTGCATTTCTGTTGGAACTGGATGTATCTTAGAGGTTGATGGTGTATTTCTGTTGGGACTGGCTATACATCGGAAAGCAATTGTGCACTTCTGTTGGAACTGGATGTATCTTAGAGGTTGATGGTGTATTTCTGTTGGACTGGCTATACATCGGAAAGCAATTGTGCACTTCTGTTGGAACTGTATTTCTGTTGGACTGGCTATACATCGGAAAGCAATTGTGCACTTCTGTTGGAACTGTATTTCTGTTGGACTGGCTATACATCGGAAAGCAATTGTGCACTTCTGTTGGAACTGTATTTCTGTTGGACTGGCTATACATCGGAAAGCAATTGTGCATTTCTGTTGGAACTGGATGTATCTTAGAGGTTGATGGTGTATTTCTGTTGAAACTGGATGTATCTTAGAGGTTGATGGCATTTCTGTTCTTTTTCAGAGCAAGGAGTGAAATATAGTTTTTATTCATCATATCACTACAATGTAATAATTAAGTTATTCTTTTACTCAGAGTCACTATTTTGGTCATTATCACTTGTATCATCCTGAATTCCCTTTTCTTCCTTTTCCTTTTTTAACTTTTGTTTGTTCAACACATGTTGGGTATGATAAAAAAGCATTGCATGTAAAAACCAATTAAAGTTCCCAGGAGTCATGCGCTTAAGAATAGATTCATAACCTGCTAGCCATGAATTCAACTGTTCACAAGCCTGTGTGTTAAATGCACGTTTATAACATGGATTTCCATGCTTATCAACAGTGGAAAGAACCAAATTTGGTGCAGAGCCATCAGTTGGAGCAGGGTTACACCAGGTACGACATAAATTGTCAGTTGCTGTGTAGTGGTATGAATCTACAATAAACCGAGTGGTTTCAAGCCAATCATTATTGTCATCATTGGCAACAATGTGTTTCAGTACTGCACATGCCTTGTCTATGCAGATATAGGCTGGCCGTGTTTCTTTCTTTGGATAAATACTATTCAGAAATTTCATTATATTTGTTGGAGATTCAGATCTGTCAAATTTTGTCCAGGCTATAACAGTTCCACAAGGAGCACAAATAGTTTCAACACAGTAAAATCTATTAGGGCTGAAGTAATGTTTGTTATCTCTTTCAGGTGGTGCTGGTCCATCATGAGGCAAGGACTCTCGTTGGATATTTGGAAGCCATTCCAAATTTTCAGTGGGCCTTCTTAACATCTGGCGAACACCTGCTAGTGCACCTGGGCTTCGATTCTGAATATGCTTATCCCATTCCTTCTTGTGCTGTTGACAAGCCTGAGTTGGAAGCACCTTAGTATTTTGGCAACCAACTATACGACATTTACTTCCATATTCCTGTTCATGTACTGCACAGAATGCACCACCACGAGCATTTAAAAGATCAGCATCACAATTTTGATATGCACAGTGTGTTGGACCCATTACTATTCCATCAAGAACATGCATGGCTACATCTGCATTGTCAACATCCATATTGTCTGGATTATCATTTGATGAATGCTTATAAGGCTGTGTGCATTCCAAACAAGCATGACCATTGGCAGCATGCATAACCCCATTTTTTCCAAGAGCTGCAAATGCATTTCTAGTCACATCATCAATTGGTAGATCTTCATTTAGTTCCAAATATTCATTCTGATTAGTAGCAATGCTTCGAATTGACTCTTGAACAAATGCCTGCCATATATGTCGTCGATCAAGTTTAGCAGAATAGTTCAAGTCAATTTGACCAAATGTGTTATTCCAAGACTCAGTATAGGCAGCAGCTGAAGCATGAAAGCTATACATGCCATTAACAACAGCATTTGAAAAAGAACGGTCAACCCATATATGTTGGCCAATCTTTATATATCTTGCTGAATTCAGATAGATTCTATTTCTCCTGCCTGATGGCTGGGTGAGGCCTTCATGATCAGCATGATATTTTGTATCACACTTGACACATTTTCCAGTCATGGCATAGACTTTCTTATGAATTGTAGTTCCTTTTATCAAAGTCACTTTAGGAAGATCTCGAGGACGAGTATCTTGATGTAAAGCAAGTGGTTGACAATTGGTATCTTCACATTCAAATGAAGTTGGACAAATTACATGAACTGCTGCAATGTCCTGATGAGAGATGGTAACTAGTCTCTGTTTTATTTTTCCAGACTTTGAAAAAACAGGCTCCAGTTTTAGAATACTGGCCATTTTATCAAGCTTGGCAGCTATTGGTGTAACCAGTGCATTATCGTCCATGTTTTGTGGAATTTCTTTGTGTTTCATCAAGGTTTTAGCATCAATGCCCAAGCGATCCTCTACAGCTCTAGCCAATGTTTTGATCCACCCAGTACATGTTTCTTTTTGCTCTCCCTGAATACATGGATTTTTTTGACGGCTGTTCAAATTTAGAAGATCCGGATTGTCTGTTAAGCTAAACAGTACCAGAAGTACTGTGGCCAAGGAAATACGAGAACTAAAGTTTTGAGAGACAAAGTCACTAAAAACTTTGAATGTGATATTTGGAAAAGGCTGTACATCAGACATTGCAGCCACATGTGGTATGCTTAAAAGCAGGATCAATAGCACCACAATTCTACAACTGAAAGCAGAATATGCCAACAGTAGAATGTGCCATAGTAGTACAGGAACACAGCTATACAAGAGGAAGAAAAGACAACATAAAATGATCAGATATAAGTACAGAACATAATTGTAACCTACTTTCGGGACTTGGAGCTAGAAGCTTTCAAAGAATTTCCACCTTTCCCACGAGCTGATTTCTTTGCTTTCTTAGATGGCCCACCCCCATCCGAACTATCATCCTGCCTAGCCTTTCTGTCTTTCTCCTTCCGTTCTTTCTTTCTTGCTTTCTCCTTTTCTTTATCCTTCAACCGCTTCTGATAAGCTCTATCCAAAGTCCCCTCCTTCTTCCAGATTCCCAAGTCCTTGAAAGAATAATGAGATTTTTGAAGATGCTAAACCTCAAGATCCAAAGGTTCCTTGTCATTCTCCCCTCGTTCCAGCCACTCCACCATGTCCTTGTAATTCTGAATATCACGAAAACCACTGTTGACATGAGAATGCCAGAATGAGCGCCCACAAAAAAGGTTGATCATCTCTGTACGACCAATAGATGCCAGAGTCCATTGGTTATTGGCCTTCTGTTAAGGTCGTGCAAAGTGGGGGCGGGCAGAATCGGAAAACGCGCGGTAATTCCGAAGGGGAACAAACGGGACTTGGCTTCAACTTGTAAGAAGTTGCGCCCTCCTGTTGATCCGGTTGTCCCTGATTTCAGGAGTGAGTTTTCGGGTACGCGGAAATGCGTCGGGGGTTCCGAGGGAGGAAGAACTAGAGAGTTGAACTGGAATCCAACTAGAGTTAACAAATCAATATTCAAACTGGATAGCTCGACCTAATGTGCGAGCTTATATACTAAGTACAAATGTTTCTACTATAATCTAGCATAGTCTTGAATAGCGGGATTGGTAAGAAGATTACTAAGTAGTTACTAATAAGTCGGGCATCGCGCGGTGTCTCCGAGGTCTGGAATATTCTACACCTTTCTTTATCCTGGTTTCTGAGTCATTCTTGTACTGCCATTGAATACCACTTTTGGAGTGATCATGTGAGTACCACTTCGGGTATCCGTCGGTAAACCCGTCGGGTTTTGCGTAGCCGGCGGAATGGTGCATGACACCTTCAACCTGTTCAATTCAGCAACAGCCTGATGATATGCAGTATACTTCTTGTACCAGAGGTGGAGGGAAGAGTCATTACGGTACGTCAGAGCAGGATCAATGTCTAAAGCATTGGCAACTTGCACCAAAACAGGATTATTGGTGACATGCTCACTAAACTGAGCATCAATCCCTGAATCTGATGGAGCAATAGAGGGAATAGCAGATGGCGTAGCAGATGTAGCAGGCAGAGAACCTGGTGCAGACAGTGTACCATCATGGGTGCTCTGAAGCATATATTATTGCATTGATGTTGAGAAATTAAAGAAAATTCTTACAATAAGAATTCGAGTCTTGTATTCTTCATTCTCCTTTGACCAGATCAGATCCTCGTTCTTTCTAATGGCCAGCTCATATCGCCCTTTTATCATCCACTTGCCATCCTCATAGGTGTAGATACGTTGGTTATGGCCTAGCACATAGTAAGTCTATATTAATTGAGAGATCTAGAATTGGTTCTTATGTCGCACAGGAGAATGTCTGTCAGCTATTTCTTCCAGAACATGGGCAAGAGAATTGGTTACATCATGTTTAAATGATCGCCGGTTCATTGTTGCCATGTCCCAGTTGGCATAAGCAGGATCCTCTGCAGAGATGTACAAGTAGACCTGCCCAATAGCAGGAATAAGAGGGTTGTCTTCCTCAGCAAGGTCTGCAAGATTAGGATTATTGCCATGGGCCCTGCCACGAAATATCCCCCCAGTGGTGCAAGAAGCGCCTTGTAACTCAACTTGAGTAAGATGCAGTGGACAACCCATTTGTGTATCTAACATGGTAATATTAAAAACTACTAATAATTAAAATAAAATGCCAGGGTGTACCTTGATCAGGTAGGTCCGCATGAGAGTCCTTACCTGATGAGGACGGAGCAGGTTGGTCCTCGTCCAAACTCATGGGGCCAGCCATAGCACCCACAGCCTTAGATTTCAGGGGGGTGCCGTCGTCTCCAGCCTCAGCGCCAGCTGCCAGGTGGTTGGCATCATTGCCAGCTTTAGCAAGATTGGCATCAGCCGCGTCGAGTCCGGCTGTAGCCCCACCACCATCGCTCGCAGTGTCGTCAAGTCCTGCAGTAACCCTTGTCGCCCTAGCCCTGGGGTTGGCACTGTCGTCGCTCGAGTCGGCAGGGTCGACTCCAGCCGTAGCACCCACCGTCCTAGCCTTAGAGTCGGCACTGTCCTTGCTTGAAGGGGTGGAGTCACGCCTAGCCTTACGGTCGGCCCCATCGTCACTCGACGGGGTGTCGCGTCTGGCCTTAGGGTCGGCCTCGTCGTCACTCGAGGTGGTGCTGCCACCTCCAGACCCGCTGCTGTTGGCGTCAGTATCGCTACGGCTGGTCCTAGAGGTATCGGTCTCGCTACGGCCGGTCATAGAGGTGTCGGTACTCGTCTCGTGGTCTCCTCGCAGGTCCGAGCGTTGTTGGCGGCTGCTGCTGGTTGCCAGCTGGGCGGAGGTGGAACGACGAGGTCGGCCAGGGGGGGCGTGGGGAATGCCGCTCCAAGCGAGCTTATGCTCGGTTTTCCTAGCAGGAGGCGTGGGTAGCCATCGTGGAGAGTGTTGAGCTACTCACCGAAGATGTTTGGCAGCCGCCTGTGCGGCTGCCTCCTCCTTTGCTTTGTCGGCACTCGTTTTCCTGAGGCGCTGGGCCTTCGTGAGTAAACGAGAGGGAGGCGGTCATGGCCGCTTACCTGGGTGCTCGTTTCCCCTTCTTCTTTTTCTGCTCCTTTTCCCCCTCTCGGCCCCCCTTCCCCTTCCCTCTCAATTCCGGTTTGTCGTCTTCCTCGGTCCTGGGGCGCTTCTGGGCCGTTTCGTCCGCATTGGAAGCCTTGCGCTTGGAACGGGGGGGGTCGCCTCGTTGAAGGCCACTCCGGGTGGTGGGGAGGCTGGAACGGGTCGTTGTTGGCATTGATGGCGTCGTGGGGGGAGTCGGCGATGGTCGCGATGGTCGACGAGAGGGGAGAGAGAGTGGGGGGGGAAGAAACGGTGTGTGACGTGGCAACGTCAACATGTTCACGACAAACCGGGGGTTGCCGCCGACACGAGCAGCCGGAGATTGCCGGAGGCTGACATGTGATGTCATGTTTGAGGGGTCTATAGTGTGTGAAATACCTAGCACAATATATGGCAGGTTGGCTTAGTGGGTTAGTGGGTTAATTGCTTGCATTAATTTGTGTCTCCCGAAACATGAGTTCGATTCACTGCTGTTGCATTTATTTTACAAATTATAAATTTAAATAACATAAATTGCTGGTTAAATAATATAAATTGGTTCCGAGTGGTTCCACTCAGAATCCAGTCAGAAAAATTCCGCTCAGTACCGATCGGATTCTTGATTCCGGTCAGATTCCGGTTGGAAAATTTCAAACAATGGCAAGCCAGTTGGCAGGCAGTTGTATCAAAAATTTTCGACCGGATTCCGCTCAGATTCTGACCGGTTCTGACCGGTTCCGATCGGAACTTGTGGGGCACAGTAAAGACCTCCACATGACAAGGAGATATTGGCTATTTTTGAGGCCTTTAAACATTGGCACCAATATCTCAAAGGTAGTGGAACTGTGGTTTCCATCATTACTGATCACAAAAATCTAGAATATTTTTCCACTATAAAACTGCTCACCTGGCAGCAAGCCCACTGGTCTGAGTACCTCTCCCAATTCAACCTCATTATTTGCTTCTGTCCTGGGGAGCTTGGTACTAAGCCTGATGCTCTCACTAGATGATGGGACATCTACTGCAAAGGGGGAAATAGCGATTCCATCATGGATAATCTGCACAACCTCCACCTGGTATTTTCCAAAAAACAACTCACCACATCTTTATGAGCTACTTACCTTGCTGAACCAATCTTACACAGTGCTGTAGCCCTTGACATAGAAAGTCTGCACATGGACATCCATGCAGTTCTCCCATCAGACCCCACTATAGCATCACACCTTCTTACACCTTCTGCACCCTGGTCACTTGGGGATGATGGACTTCTTTGACTCAATGATTCCAGACTCCACAGACCTCCAACTTCACATTCTTCAATACAAGCACAATCACATCCTTTCTGGTCACTTCAGCCAAAACAAAACATTACAATTGGTATGCCAAGAATATGTGTGGCCTAACCTCAGAACATTTGTAAAGTATTACTGCAATATGTGCACTTCATGTAAATGTGCCAAGTTGCCATGGCACAAGCCATATGGACTACTGAAACAACTACTGATCCTGGAGAAGCCATGGAACTCCATCTCTATGAACACTTACCCCCATCTCTCAGTTATACTTCCATTTTGGTCATTGTTGATTGACTTTCTAAACAGGGCATATTCATTCCTACAGTTGATGAGATTGACTCCCTGGAGCTTGCCTGACTCTTCATCCTTCACATGTTTTCTAAGCACAGAGTTCCATTGCATGTCACTTGTGACTGTGGCTCTGAATTCATCTCTAGGTTTTTCCAGTCCTTAGGTAAAGCCCTTGACATGAAGATTCACTTCACTTCGGGTTATCACCCAGAGGCCGACAGACAAACTGAGCAACTTAACCAGACACTAGAACAGTACCGGTGCATCTTTTGCAACTATCAGCAGGACAACTGATCGGAACTCCTTCCCCTTGCCAAGTTTGCTTACAACAATATGCCTAGTGCTACCACCAGCATATCACTATTCTACACCAATAAAGGTTACGACCCTAGCTTCACTGTCTACCCTGAATGTGAGCTGGCTTCCCAAAAGGCTAGATCCTACGTCATGGATCTTGATGAACTACACACAGAGCTCCACCAGCAAATCAAACTTGTCCAAGAGCATTATCAAGTTCCCATAGATTGCCACCAGCACCCCGCTCTGCCTTTCAAAGTTGGTGATCAGTAGGCATTGGCACAGGTAGCCCGTGGGTACTTTTGGGCTTACTGTACCATACCCGCACTTACCCTTTACCCTCAACCCATGGGTCATGAGACATGGGTTATGCCATCATACTAATAAATATATCTATTTAATTATATACTTCACCAGCATTGGCAGGGGGGGTGGTGTTGGTGCTGTCAAGTGGGTGCTATGGCCAGGCTCACATCCCCATTGCCTGTTGCACTTGTCACATCGAGTTCTGGGTTTCAGCACTCAGATGAGTGCTGCAAACTGTTCTCTTACTTATGTACTATTTATAGTTACTAATATACTTATTTTACATATTATATACAGGGGAAGCGACGCCCCAGAGAAGAGGGAGGCTTGTGGAAACAGCACATTATATACAAGTTGACATTTGTTACTATTTGGATCCAGTAAATAGTAACAAACATCAACTTGTATATAATGTGCAGTTTCCACAAGCCTCCCTCTCCTCTGGGGCGTCGCTTCCCCCATATATAATATGTAAAATAAGTATATTAGTAACTATAAATAGTATATAAGTAAGAGAATGGTTTGCGGCACTCATCTGAGTGCCAAAACCACTATATTAGTAACTATAAGTAGTACATAAGTAAGCAAATGGTTTGCAGCACTCATCTGAGTGCTGAAACCACTAGAGCTTGAAGTATATTAGTAACTATAAATAGTACATAAGTAAGAGAACAGTTTGCAGCACTCGTCTGAGTGCTGAAACCTGTAAATACAAAACTCGACAACATATATAGACATTTGGTAATGGGTTGGGTATGGGTCATGGGTACCTAGGCTGTGACCCATACCCATATCCGGCGAACCTGTACCCGCAAACCCACATGGGTTGTGAAACCTGTGCAGATCCCTAGTGATTAGGTCTACCTTCATGCTGAAAATATTCACACTACTAGGCCTTCAAAAAAGTTATCAGAAAAGAACCTTGGCCCATTTGAAATCATTGCCCAAGCTGGCATGCACTCCTTCACCCTTTGTCTTCTGGACCATCTCCATGCCTTACACCCAGTCTTTCACATATCCCAAATTGAACCAGCACCCATCAACACAATTCCTAACTGGATTCAGCCACCACCTCTGCTGATCACTATCAACAACAAAATTGAATACAAGATTGCAGAAATCTTAGACTCCAAACTCAATACTATAGCTGGTCACCTACTCGGCCACACTGGGTACTCAGCCACACAGGTATTTAATGGTCAAGTAGCTGCAAATTTGGGTAGTTATGTGTTTTAATTTTGAGAATTGGACCTAAGGAAGGTATATACTGAACCTCGTTTGCCGATTTTGATCCCTTGCTGAGATATGATGGCTTGATGCATGCCGAAACATTGTTTTGACGTATTTTCTTATTTCCTGATCATGCCCGATATGGTAATCCATTGTGTCAAGCATCATTATCCTTCCTCTCGCCTCAAAACTTGCTGCAGATATGCTTTCTGTAAGCCTGCTCTCCATCTGCCATGATTTATAGGTTTATGTACCTTGTTTACTACTCTAGTTCTTTCATAAGGCTGGGTAACATGCTTCTTGACCCTGAGAACACTGTGACTTTGAGTTAATGATTGTGAATGCATGGTCCCTCCACTGCCTTCAACCTTCTTATATGTTGTTCCCATCACTATTCCTGTCCTGTATATGATATTCTATTATTTCTATACATTTTTCTTCTCTCATATGTGACATGCTTACACTAAAATGCTATTTTTTGCTTATCTGTACTTCAGAATGAATTTTTTGTCTGGGGACAACATTGAGGCAAAATTGGCTGTACAGGTGCATAGCTGTATCATTAAATGTTATTATGAGGCTTTCTTGAGGCATCCCACAGAGGTGTTGTCCATCCTACAGCCAACCTCCTGTTCCTTCTCTGATGCCACCTCAGCCAGATTTTTGCACCACAAGAACAGAAAGAGTTACAGTGGTCACAATGGAAGGAAAAGATGTAGGCATGTATTTATGAACATTTTGAGGGCTTCTTTGAGCAGCACAGTCAGTGCTGCATTGATGGGGGCTGATAATGTTACATGGAGTAGGAGGGGCATTTCAAATGTATTTCAAGGCATGGAACTGTTTTATAAGAGTTGGAATGTATATTTTCTTGCAATTATATCTCTGTATGCAAAGTGGTAACTTGTTAATAGTCAACAATGCTTTCAACGATGACAATATGCCGTGTTTCAGCATAGTTTCCCACATCTGGCCGACTTGCCAGTTTTTCTTAATTTGGCAGTCGCAGTCAAAAAATATTCCCAGTGTGCGTAATACTTGGTGTAAAAATACAAAACATATACCAACCAACTCACAACATCCTAGTCATAGTCCCAGTAACAGTTAAACACTGTTAATCATTCATAGTCATTCCCTTTTCCTCTTGGACTATCACGTGGCTGACTACCCCACCTTCTATAGTAAGTGGCAGTGGGGTCCATTGTTATATTTGGTGCACTGGTCAGGTTACAAGAACACTGACTTGGAACAGTCCTGGCTACTTTCCAAAGAACTTGAGCATGCCCAGGAAGCCATCACGGACTTCCACACACGGTACCCCAACAAACCTGGTCCACAATAACTTCATCATTCCCCACCCTTATACAAAAAACAAAGTCACTTTAAAACAAAAAATAAAGCTGTTTCATTTTTATATATATTCCATTACTATTACTTACAAAAAACAAAGTCATCAGATACTGTCACCTTACATACAACAAAACAAACAAAGTCAACATTACCTATCAAACACCATCATTACCTACAAGAAAAACAAAGCCATTTCATTATTATCAAACACTGTCATCTTACTTACAAGTTTACTTACCAGATCACTCCTTACTTACAAAACAAAAACAAAGCCAAAAACAAAACATTACAAACCCATCCTATCTACATACAAACCAAGTATCTACATTTTATGTTCCTCCACGAACCTCTGTACATACTATATTACTTTTCTTTTTCTACTTACTTCTCCCTCCTTACTTACTCCTCTTCCAACTCCATCCCCTCCTCGTCCCACTCCAAGTCCTCATTGGACTCCGCCATTGGTCTCTGTTCCACTTGCCACACCTTGAACACGGCACAGTCCTCTTCTTCCTCTTCCAGGCACACCAGATCTCACTGGATCTCCTCCTGGTTGCCTTCAAACCCTATCTCCTCTGTCTCCACCTTGTCCTCCTTGCACCCTCCACCCCACCTGCAGTGTTCCATGAAGTTGTGGATCACTGCTGTCATCTCTGCAAACTCCTTGTGCAGCCTCACCATCCCCACAGAGATCTCCTTCAGGTACTCCAGCTGCCCCTTTTCCACCATCACCTCTCATTGTGCACTGCCCTCACACTTCTGCTTCAATCTGAAGCAGTTATCACAAACAAAATCAATTACAACAAGTGTGGTGACATACACCATGCACCTAACACAAGCAGCCTCCACCAATGGCCCCACATCTTCATCTCTACCAGTGGCCTCACTTGCCACTGCCTTCATCTTCTTCTTCTTTTGGGGAGGCTCCTCAATGACCTCCTCCTCACCAGCGGACTCCATGGCCTTCCAGTTCTGCACACAATGCTCCTCACGTCTTCATGCTTTCTCCTCATGGCACAACCTCTTCTCTTCTAGTGTTTGAAGGTCTAGTCTCAAAGACTGGAAAAGACTGTAGACCAGACCAGACCATAACCAGTCTCGGTTACACCAGGTGCAGAGCAGTCCCAGTCTTGGTCCAATGAGATTTCAACCTTACAAAAGACTGGCCTTAACCAGTTAAGACCAGTTAAGGACTGGACCACTGGTCTACTACTATCTAATAATATTTATTATATTATAACAAATTTAATTCAACTATACCTAACTACATTACATGGGACAAGCCCAGGGGATCAAAAAGAGCGAAATCTTGAGGGTTTATATACCCCTAGTGAGTTTGCACATGTTTATTTGATAGGGCTAGTGTTGCTATGGTGATTTTTTAATAGATGCCATCTTTTTTTTTTTTTTCCTGATCCCACACAAATAATTAACAACACTGCCAACAACACATCAAGAAACAACACTAATCCCCTCATACTACCACCACCACTCCCCCCCCGGCCCAAACAATGTCCAGTGTTGTTTGGGCCCTGTAAGCCTTTTTTCCGTTGTTTTTCTTTTATAATTGACTTACTATTTATTTTATAGGACAGAACTCACTGAAATACCACAGCACTACCTGGCCCCAGCCCCATGAGCCCCTGCTTGTGGGGTGGATTCTTAGCAACACCATACCACTAGTGGCCCCTGCACTGCCACATCACTGGCAACCCCCCTGCACCGCCTTGTCACTAGTGACCCCTGTGTTGCCCCTAAGGTGTGACACAGGTATGGGTAACACCATGTGTTTCCACTTACAGGTACGCATGGGTACGGGTACAGGTTTGGATTTCCATACCCAAGGCAAAACCACACCCATACCCACAGTGTTATGGGTTTAGTCAGTCCATACCTGACATTCGATGATCAGGTCATGTGCCAACATTGTTGATCAACATCAACAATTCTCGCACTTTTCCCTCACACAACCACTACCACCACCACCGCCCTCTGCCTGAGCCACCTCTGGGTGACAACCACCACTCCTGGGTGACAATGATGACCTCTAGGTGACAATCACCACCTCTGGGCAATGATGATAGCCTCTGGACAGCAACCACCACCCACCCCCTCCCTCGCTTCAAGAGCAAGACAGATTCACTTGCAACAGCTGCAACATCACCGCCACCACCCCCTCTCACTCACAAACGCGAGTTGGGGGTGGAGTTTCTCTCTGTTCATGCATGGCTGCTGCCACATCACCAACACCACCCCCTCTCACTCACAAACACGAGTTGGGGGTGTTTCTGTTTTTCATTTCCTCATAATGGCCGCCATGTCACCACCACCACCCTCGACGATCTCTGGGTGACAATCACCACCACCAACCCCTCCCTTGCCCCAAGAGCAAGATGGAGGGCTCTCATTTCTGTATCTATGGCACCACCCCCCTCCCTCACCCCAAGAGTGAGCTGGTGCGGTAGGGTGATTGGAACGTTGGCAGATTCTTGTTCTGGTCATCGAAGACTCCAGAGAGCGGATACGCGAGGTCCAGAAGGGGACGCGTACGTGAGTTTGTAAGGGGAAAGAGGGGGAAGTGTGGCCACAGGTCGTGATTGATGGATCTCGTCACCGTAAACGGTTACGAGAGGTCGTCATAAGGGTGAAGATTAGGGTGACGAGGGTGGAGGGACGAGAATCCAGAGGCTCCGGGTTCAGGGTAAGAAACTGTTGTCAGGGCTCGCTAGACCTCAATTCTCGAGAGGACAGGGAGCTGAAGAGTCAGCTTCCAAAACTATAGATACTGGTACTACACCTTTTTGTATAGCAATCTTGACCCTTACTGGTAGAGGGTAGAACTTAGAGTCGAGAGACGTAAACGAGAGGCCAATTTTTCATACTGCATTCGCGAGGTGGCAGGACACCTAAATACAAAACGAGAGAGAAAAACGGGCCGCATGCGTACTCTTGCGCTGGTCCGACTGCAGATCAACAAGGTAAAGTAATCGAGAGGGTAGATTTGACAGGTTGCATGTGATAAGAAAGAGTCCAAAGAGAAGACACTCAAACAACCTCGTACCAGTGTACTCCAGATTCTGGGGGTCTAGGCAATGACTCGGGGAGGTGACAACAAACCCATGAGTCCTATTGACGTGCATCACCTGCCCCCTTCAGGCGCGAGACTCTCTAGGTTGCGACACTCGACCCTACGTCCCAGATCCCAGATTCCAGAGAAGCACCGGTACGGCAGAGAATTCACCCATAATCCTAAGTGAGCTACACAAGACGTCAAGATATCAGTTAACAGAACCTGAAAGAGAAGCCTGCTTGTCCAAAATCCGTCAATCAAATAATCTTCCTTGGCTAATTGCTCCGTGCTCGCCCCTGAAGGTCCTCCCATGAAACTTGGTGACAATCAGTAGTCAAGTGATGAGCAACGAAAGTTCGTTCTGTAATGTAAAGGACAGTTCAGTGGTAACCAGTAAAAACCGAGGGAGTACAATTTAAGAGAGGAATGATGGACACAGCAGTACATCAACGTTTGATGCTCCTCCTGACATAAGCAAACATTAGTAAACACTTCAACAAAGAAATGATCCCGGACTGTAAAGTCTACGAGGCAAGCTCGTGACTCTATAACACCGGAGGGGTTCATCTATGTTTGTACAGTACCACTAACCCCTCCCTCACCCCAAGAGCAAGACGGAGGGGTCATCTCTGTTTCTATGGCACTCCCCCTCACCTCAAATGCAAGCAGGGGGCTTTTCTTATGATAAATAGATACATATGCAAGTAAACCCACAGGGTAACCACAGGTTTTGAGCAAACCCGTGGATTTATGGGTAACCCCCACAAACCCACAATAAACACCATACCCCTACCTGTAGGGGTACAGTGTTCATGGGTATGGGTATGGGTACAACAAAATATACCCGGGGGTTACCTGTGTCACGCCTTAGCCACCACATCACTAGCAACACCCCGCACCACTAGCAATCCCTGCGCTGCCTCATCACTAGCAACCCCCCTGTGCCACCACGTCACTAGCAACACCCCATGCCACCACATTGTTAGCAACCCCTGATGCAAAATTATTTTATTTTATTTGTAGAGTATTCTAAAGCCCCCTGACTTGTGCTGCCCCCCTCACTTGCAAAAGCAAGGGGGGGTGGCTTATTTGATTTGTTGAATACTTTAATTATAGTAGATTAATGTACAAAAGACTGGTTGAGACTGGTCCAAGACTGAGACCGGACTGTTTAGGACCAGTCTTGTGTGGTCTGGTCTTGGTCCCTATGTATTTGAGTAAAAAATAGACTGGTCCTGGTCCTGGTCCAAGCCCGAAAGGGGTGAAAGACTGGACTGGACTGGACCTTCAAACACTATTTCTTCAGCAGATTTCCTTTCCACCTCTTTGGCAGCAGCTTTCTTGGTGGCTTCCTCCAGGGTGGCAAGATCTTTGAGATGTGCCATCAGTTTGGCACATTGCTCAGCAGTGGAGGACAAGGGAGCAGGCAGGGATGTGTTCTGGGTGCTCAACATGGTGGTTGATGTTGAAGAACTGCAGACCATCAAATTCCTAAATATAGAATCTGAACACCATGTGACCTTGAAGGCTCAGTCCTTAGGGGGAAATACAATATTCCATGCAAGCCTATGACTGTTAAGGCGAGAGCCTCAACTACTAGGTACAAGTTATCGAGTTCGTTAATGATGAGGCTTTCGTTGTTAGGTTATATCACACTAAGTCAGAGGCTTTCTGCTTAGGTTGAGCCATGCATTCTGGAGCGGTTAAGGCTGTTAATTGCCTAAGGTCAAGCTGAGGAGCCTTGACCGCTGTCTACTACAATTTATATAGCTACGCCTATGACTATGTGGCCCATATGTGTCGACACATATTGTAAGAGTCAGTAAGCTATCTAATGCTATGCAAAGCTGTAGAACACGAGGTAAGTGAACAGCTCTCTACTTGGTGTCTAGCATATAAGGAGATGTGGGCACTGCCCTAAGAGTCATACAAATGAGTCAGAGATAAGAAAGAGATCAGGTAAGCACTGCTATGATGAGGAAAGAAACAGATGTAGTAAGAAATTGTAACATTACCCCCCCTTTATCTTTGATCCAACTTTGCCTACTCTAACCCCTTTTCTACCTGATCTGTAGACCTGTTGAGAGGTCGATAAAGCCACAACTGTCCATCAATTGGAAGGAGGATGGGTGGCGATGGCGGTGGTATGCATGGTGCTGGTGGAATGTAGATGGGTGCAGGCATATCAATGTGGGTGTGAGGGACCAGGTCAACCAGGTCATTTGGAGATGGTGAGGGAGAGATGTGGGATAAGATATTGTTGAGTTCATAGACATTGTGCTGTTGCTCAGTTTCTCAGATAGAAATATAAGAGAGGGAGAGGAGGATCATCCAACAAGTAAAGAAGAAAAGCCCAAGGGCGAGGGCGATAATTTGCATGTATGTCATGTCAATAGTGGGGATGTCTGATGGTTCTGGAGAACATCAATAATTTTCCTCTCTTTAATATAGGTGAAATGACCCTGGCCCAGGTTCACCGGTTGAATTTGCCCAAGCGCTGTCATTGAAGTTCAAGAAGTACTCAGCTGCCGTATATGCTTCTTCTTCTTTGCTTCCAGTTTGCCCTTGATCAGGGGTGATTGATCGCTTCTTGTTTCAGGGGCAGTCCCCAGGGTAGTGCCCTGGCGCTCATTTCTTGCAGACGTTGCAGGTGAAGAGATGACAGTAGGATGCAAAGTGCCCTAGTCCTTTGCACCTGAAGCAAGATTCCTTCTTCATGTGGGGCGGTACAGTGGAAGATGGTTGATTAGCAGTCAGGGTCATGCTCTGGATGTAGAATGGGGTTGGGGGTCGGTCGTTTTGCTTCGGGGGAGAAGGCTGCCAAGCATTGGTGGATGCGGTTTGTGCTGATTTTCAAAGGTGGTGAGAGGAGGAAGAGATCGCAGATCCAGATGGGGGGGTTTGTGAGGCATGTGTTTCTGTTCAAGTTTGTGTCAAGGCAGTGGAGGTGTTGGGTGCTGCATACTTTAATTCGTAATTACTAACTACAGAGGCCATGCCTTTTTCTAATATTTGGCTCATCATACTGTGGGTGAGTCATTCGAGGTTTGCAATAGTGTCGAGTGTGAGGTCAAATTGTTGGAGAGTTTCTTCAAGTGGTTGGTCATGAACTTCGCAGAGGATTTCCGCACAATGTCTGGGGTCTTTCAGATAATTGGATATATATTTGGTGAGGGGAGGAAGGATGTTCAGGGTTTTGAGAGCATGAGAGGAGGGGAGGTCAGACATTGTTGGGATTATGTATACAAGAGTATACAGGCAAGCCAAGGCAGTTAACATGCCTAGGGAATATTGCCAGAATATGCTAAGTCATATTAACACATGTTTAACAGAGGTTAACACATGCATAGACATATAGGGGAATCCACAGTTAACACATGCTACAGGATTAAACATCCTGCAGCATGTCTATCATAGGATAGGCAAGATATAGCCATGTCTATGATAGGCTATCAGAGACAGAGCCTGGGATAGAGTGTCTAAGACACACCCTGCAGGAAGTGTAAGACTTCCAAGCTATGACAGCATATCTATAGGGGAAATGACATAGTTAATGAAACATTAACTATTACAGGAGTCTATGACTTCATCCCTCCTTTATATATTATAGGAGTACATTACAATATACCTCCTAACTGTGTAATATAAATATTGCACATCTTGTAGGAGATGATAATAACATTCCTCCCTGTGGCAGACTCCCTCATACACTTACCTTTGACTTAAACTCTTTACCTCAAAAACCTCGTCCTCATCTTGTGCTCAACTTCCTGATCCCAATAGACATAGTTGTTTGTTTGGTGGTGATGGTTGCGGATGGATCTGCTGGGTCGATTTAGAGGTGTTTCTTCTCCTTATATGCAGCAAGGAGGTCCGCAGCATTTCTTAAATTATCTGTAGGTTCCCATGTGTTTTCTGACGTGGGATAGCCTAGCCACTTCACCAGGAATACGTGTCCTTTGCCTTGTTTTTTGTGGGCAATGATCAACTCTACTTTGTGTTCTTCTTGTCCATCGATCAGGTCATGGGGTGGCCTCAGGTAATTAGGGCCATGGGCAGTGGTTTCATGGTAGGGTGTGAGGAGGGCGGCATGGAACACAGGGTGGATCTTCCATTGATGAGGGAGTTTCAACTCGTAGGAGAGTGGTGACAGAACCTGTCTAATGGGGAAGGGTCCCTCTCGTTTCAGAGAGAGCTTCCTTGTTACGTCTGTCAGCTTTAGGTTTTTTGAGTTAAGCCACACCTTCTGTCCTTTTTCAAATGGGGTGAACTTTTGTGTGATCTGTTCTGCCATGATTTGTCAAGCTAGCTCATGCGCTGCGAGTGCTTCAGTATGTGCTTTTAATAGTTGGATCAGGCATTGTTCTGCTGCGGGTACATCGCTTTTCTGGTAAGCCGTGGGTATCGCTCGTGGTTCATATCCAATCATAAGATAGAATGAGGAGTGTTTCACTGTGGAGTGTGTGTGTTGATTATGGGCAAATTCCACAGTGGGGAGGAGTCTTCTCCATGTTTCAGGGTTGTTGGTACAGAATATTCAGAGGTAAACTTCAACTTCTTGGTTTACATGTTCTGTTTCTCCATTGGTTTGTGGGTGGAATGTGGTACTCATTGCAAGTTTGATTCCGAGGAGCTTTCCGAGTTCTTGGTAGAGTTTCAATGTGAATCTGGGGTCTCTGTCTGAGATAATCTTGTCTGGTAATCCGAATCAGTGTAGACATTTTTTAAATACATGTCTGTGGCTCCTAGTGCATCAATCGTTTTGTTGCAAGGGATTAAAATTACCCCCTTAGTAAGACCATGGTCTACCACAACCATTAACAAATTGAATCCATCAGAGAGGGGTAGGTCTGTGATGAAATCAGTTGTTATGAGTGCAAATGGGCGTGTTGCAGTGCTTTTTATTGGTGTGAGCAGTGGCGTTGTTGAGTGCATAATAACCTTCATCTGTTGACATTTGGCACATCCTTCTACCCAGTTTTTGATTAGCACTGTCATTCCTGGCCACCAGTAGTCTCTGTGGAAAGGTTCAATTGTCTGAAATTGTCCTGGGTGTCCGGATGGTAGTGAATTGTGGTATAGCTTGATTATCTTTTTCCTGAGTTCGGTGTCAGGTGGTATGTAACACCTGTTCTTAAAAAAGATTAGACTGTCTTTTACTTCCCAATCTGCTAAATCGGATTTGATTGGTGGTGTTCCGTTTGTTTTGAGTGCCTTGATCGCATCTGCAACCAATTCGTCTTTCATCGTCACTTGAACCAGAGCTGTTTGCATGTCTGTGTCGATGGTGTTTACAAAGATCTCTGGAGGGAGGGGTGTGATGTTTTCATTGTTATTTTCCATTCCTTGATTCCAATCTTCTCTTCATGATAGTGCATCAGATTGTATCATCTGTGACCCTGGCACATGTAAAAGATTCAGTTCAAATTCTGATAAAAATAAGCTCCATTGGGCTTGTCTCCTGTTTAATTTCTGGGCAGTGCGGAAATATGTCAGATTCTTATAATCAGATAAAATTGTCACTGGGTGCGCCCTTCCTTTAAGATAATGGCGCCATGCACATATGATGCCCAGGAGTTCCCAATCGTAGATTTCGTAATTCCGTTGTGTCACGTCAAGCGAGTGTGAGATATACCTGCATGGGTGCCACTGTCCATCAGTTGTCGGAGTACTGCACCGGTAGCGAATTTTGAAATATCTGATTCGATTGTGAAGGGTCTTGCTGGATCGGGCATTAATAAGATTGGTGCCTGTGCGAATTTGGCTTTTAGTGCATCAAATGATGTTTGGCATGCTTCTGTCCATTCAAATTTGATGTCTTTTCGGGTCAGATCATTCAGTGGTCTTGCTAGTTCAGCAAAGCTCCCGATGAATCTTCGATAGAAGTTTCCGAATCCTACAAATGATCGTACTCCTTTGATGTTAGTTGGTTCTGGCCAGTCTTTGATTCCTGCTAATTTTGTGGGGTCCATCAGTATTTTATCTGGTTTGACTATTAACCCGAGGAATTCGACTTCTTGGACGTCGAATTTGCATTTTTCTGGTTTGAGATATAGGTCGTTATCTTGGAGTCATTTGAGAATCAGTTTTGTCCGTCGTTGATGTTCTTCAAGGTCATGTGAAAAGATCAGGATGTCGTCCATGTAAACAACAACCCATCCTTTGTCAATCATGTCTTTAAAGATGTCGTTCATGATGCCTTGGAATGCGGCAGGGGAATTGCATAATCCAAAGAACATCACCATTGGCTCAAACAGCCCTTTGTTTGTTTTAAAGGCTGCTTTCCATTGATCTCCTTTAATTCAAATGTTGTGGTATGTTTTTGATCATTCCGTGATTAAGGTACTGGTAATCCTGGCAAGGCCAGAGAGCTTCAGAGTCTTTCTTTGTGACAAAGAAAAAGGGTGACACCATGGGTGATTTTGATGGCCTGATGTATCCTTTCTTTAGATTTTCTTCAAGGAAATCATCCATTTTTGATTGTTCTGCTGGTGTCAGAGGGTAAACTTTACAATCTTTTGGTAGAAAATCATCTTTCAGGTCAATTGCATGATTCCAAGGTTTTGATTCAGAGAACCGTTCTGGTGCCGCTTTCTCAAATACTTTTCGGTATTCCCAATATTGTGTTGGTAGGATATTGTTGAGGGTTTTCATCTTTTCTGGGTTGTCTGATTGGTTGTCATGGGTGAGCTTCTGTGAGATAGAGGTTTTAGCTCTGATCCAGATTCCTTGTCCAAAGCAAAATCGTGGTGAAGTTCTTGATGATAAGACCCTTGATATTCTTCCTGTCTTCCCTGAGTCTTTGTATTTTGGTGCATCATATTCCAAGGTAAGAGGTGGTTCAGTGGTGGTGGGGTCAAATATTCCGATGATGGGTTCTCCTTTGATGTAGGTGATGACGAGGTCTTCATTGTTTGACTCGGTTTTGACTTTGCTGAGCATTGTATTGTTTTTCTTTTCTGGGGTTTTGATGTTTTTGCCTTTGATCAAGTGATTTTCTTCAGTAGGGGTGATCTTTCTGATTTGTTCTTCGGTGTTTTGTTTGAATGCCATGTCTTTTGTCATTTCCCTAGATTTAGCAATAATTCTCTGAATCCAGGCAAATCATTCTTCTTTGTCAGGGAATGTGATGGTACCTTTTCTCCAGTTGATATCAGGGTTTTCTTTTCTGAACCAAGGTAATCCTAGGATCACTGACTCTTTTCCTAATCCGGTTACCAGGTATCGTTTGTCTGTTTGTCTTTCTCCGACAGTGAGTTGGGCCATAGTAGAGTGGGTTGTTCCTTCTTTGTTTAGGGTGCCATCGGCATTCCAGGTTTTGATTGGTTTAGCCAGGGGGGTTATTTGGAATCCCCGGTTGCATGTGAAATCTTGATTGATAAAGGTTCTGGCAGCTCCTGAGTCAAGGAGTGCTTTGGTTTCGATGATTTTGGTTCCTGTTTCTAGCTTAATGGGTACTCTCATAGAGTGTTGTCTCATATCAGCTACTAATACAGAGGAAACTGTTAACTCAGCGGGGTCTGACGTTGTTCCAGTCTGCTTCTTTAAAAACCCTTTTCTTCAAGGATTGTGAGAGCCTTTTCTCATTCTTCTTCATCTAATTCTCCTATCATGGTGTGGAGGTTGTTGTATAACCCTTGCCCTGTCTTCTTCTGCCAAGGTTTGGGAGGGGGAGATGTCGTAATCATCCCATCTTTCTTGTGATCTCCAGAGCAGTGTACGGGTTTGTGACAAATAAAGCATAGCCCCTTTCGCATATGCTCCATTCGTTTGGCAGTGGTCAGTCGATTGATGTTGGTGGCTTCTTTATTGATTGAAGAAGTAGATCAGGGTTTGTAGATTGTGCGTGTCTTTCCTGTGATGGCGCATGCTTGTTTCCATTGACCATTGTATTTTGCAGCTGCTTCCATCATGTTATCGAGGGTGGTAGGGACTTTCTCCATGTTGTAAATCTTTTCTGTTAACTTGGCATGTAATCCATCAATGAAATATTCGATGAGAGAAACGTCTTCTGTAATTTCGGCCCTTCCCTTCAGGATTCTAAATTGGGTGATGTAATCTTCAATGTCTCCAGTCTGTTTGAGCAATTTCATCTTCTGTCATGCATCTCCCATGTCGTCAATAGGAGAGAATGCAGTCTTGAATGATACTTTGAAGGCTGCCCACATTCCTAAACTCGTTTCTCCTGCCTTCAATTCTGCCCATCCTGCTGCTGTGCCCCCATTCATAAACGAGAGCATGAAGATAATCTTCTTGTCATCAGTGTCATAAATATCTTTGTTTGCCCACAGGTAAAGGGAGACTTGAGAAAGGAACATACTTGCTTTGGTTCTTTCTCCATGGAAGTTGGTGGGTGCGCGGATCTTGATTTCTTTGGATGTCATGTCGTAAGCATCAGTGTTGGTGGTGTCAAGAAATTGATTGGTGGGTTCTGATTCGGTTTCTTCATCTGGGTTGAGTGGTTCAAATTCTTCATCAGGAATGTATCGAGGTGGTTCAGTGCTCGTTCTCTGGCTGTACCAGCATTCTGAGGGTTCTGAGTAACATACTAGTCGTCCTTTGTGTCTGTACCAAAGGGTATCGGGTTCAGGGGTGGCACCTTGCAGCAGTCGGTCAGGGGATTGTCGGGTGGGTTGTCTGGAGAGGGAGGAGTCTGCTCTTGAGAAAGGGGACATTGTGGATCAGCTTGACCTTTTGTTAAGGCAAGAGCCTCAACTACTAGGTACAAGTTATCAAGTTCGTTAATGATGAGGCTTTCGTCGTTAGGTTATATCATGCTAAGTCAGAGGCTTTCTGCTTAGGTCGAGTCGCGCGTTCTGGAGTGGTTAAGGCTGTTAATTGCCTAAGGTCAAGCTGAGGAGCCTTGACCGCTGTCTACTACAATTTATATAGCTACGCCTATGACTACATGGCCCATACATGTCAACACATATTGTAAGAGTCAGTAAGCTATCTAATGCTATGCAAAGCTGTAGAACACAAGGTAAGTGAACAGCTATCTACTCGGTGTCTAGCATATAAGGAGATGTGGGCGCTGCCCTAAGAGTTATACAAATGAGTCAGAGATAAGAAAGAGATCAGGTAAGCACTGCTGCGATGAGGAAAGAAACAGATGTAGTAAGAAATTGTAACAATGACAGAGCCGCCACTATTCCAAATAACCATTTCAAATTCCATTTCAAATTCTATTTCATATTCATCTCCTGTTTTGTTTGTGTCACTTATCATTGATTGATCATCTTACTTACTGCATGCTCAGTACTCTGCAGAACCCCGCTGTAGTTACCTTGGTTACTTACTATAAAACCTAGATACCATCACTTGTAACTTCAGTTTGATTATTGCATTGTTACCTCTCCAACTCTCTCACTCTAAATCCTCTTTGTCTCTTACTCCCAGAACTCTGCCAGACCTCCACTCTTATTATCATCACCTTGTAAATTGGGCATCAGGTGTAGAGAAGGGCACAATCCCTTATAGATTGAAGCCAAGTCCATTGTTGCATTGGAACTCCATCAGAACACTGCCATAACTCTGCCCTACAAGATCAGTTCGTAACACAACTAGACCTTCAAACACTATCAGTAACCAACCAAGTTGAATTTAATAAGACCTGATAGCTCAGTGGCAGAGCTACTGGTATATGTCCAGGAGGTCCTGGGTTCAATCCCCAGTCTGGTCATCTTTCTGTCCTAACATTTTATGCTTGCCTATGTATCAATTGTTGTCTTAGTTTCTTCTTGTTATTGTCTTCATTCTTGTTCTGCCTGTGCATCTAATGGCAAATATTTGAGTTTTGAGTAAATCAGTCAATGCAGTTTTTGACCATACTTCTTCTATTTCAAGAATATCTCAATCTTTGGCAACTTCTCACAGCATTGTTGGAAATCTTGTGCCACTTCCTGTCAATGCTCTCATGGATTCTGGATCTTTTACTTCAGATGGGCATTGCTCTGAGGTCGATGCCAATTGGCTTGTAAACAGTCAGTTGATGTCTTTGCAAGCAATTTCACCATTTTCAGTTGTTTGTCAGTGGCCTGCAGATCAATCATTGCTCATTTTTGTGCTCACCTATATCATTGTCTTAGCTTCTTGTTGTTATCTTCATTGTTGCTCTGCCTGTGATCTAATGGCAAATATTCAGATTTTCAGTGAATCAGTTGATGTGGTTTTCAACCATACTTCTTCTATTTTGAGAATATCTCAAACTTTAGTAACTTCTCATGATGTTGTTGGGAATTGCATGTCACTTCCTAATGCCCACCTGGATTCTGGATCTTTCACTTCAGTTGTTCTGCTGGAAGTTGATTCTAATTTGTGCTGTAATGTTGTACTTGGGAGGGATTGGATGGTACATAAACATGTCTCATTCCTGCCAAGGGAAAGGAGAATAAATGGCTGATTTTGATAAGACCAACTCTGTCTAATTTCTTGATTTCACTTATACCTCATCTATAATTGATATATAATCCATAAAACCCACCTCAAACCATCTACTTCTGAATTTACATATACATCTGGTTGAGATTAATTCAACCCTACATGATGATCTGTTTTCATTACTAATTTCACATCTAGTCCTTCAGAGGTTAATATTTTTTGAAACACATAAAATGTAGCCCATTTACAATAAAATGATGAAACAGATTTTATATATTTGAAGTTGTTGACTTGCTACAATGTTATCTACATAGTTCATCCTAAAGAGGAGACCATTGGAAAATAACACCACATGATGTCGGTGGGTTGTGGATTTCCTCTAGGGTATTTCATGGGTGCGGGTATTCCCGTGGTGTTAGGGTCACGGGTGTGACGGTTACGGGTATGGTGTTGGATTCTGCCGCACCGCGACGAACCGTTGACCCGTAACCACGGTTTGTGGGTATTCCACGGGTTACTGCAGGCACCCCATATTTCTATTTACAGCCCAGTTTGAAATTTACATTTTTGTGTTGACAGCACCACAGCATCTGATGAAACTCCGACATGTGACCAACCTCAAGGTCTGGCGCCTCTCACCGTCTGTTTCATCCTAACTCCCCCCTCTAGTCTACCTTCACAAACTCACTAGATATCCGTCTGTGTTGTGCTTCTCCCCCACAACCGTGCTCTCTGGGGTTTGGATGACACGATGGCTTAAGTTTCCGTCATTTATCGCTTTCGCCAGCAAGACCTTCCTTTGCCTACTCCTTGAATGATAACAATGGCATTCGACATATGGTAAATGTAAGTATCCTTCATGTTTACCATCAACCTAATGATCACTAGATCTTATTTCTATTTCAGGCCAATTTTAATTACAATATATCCATTATCTTCGATTGATGGACGCCGTTACCGCATAGCATATGCCACGGTGGGCGAGGGGCCCGCAAAGTCCCTTTGTCCTTTTGCTAGCCTCCGTTCTTTTCCCCAGCAGGTTAGCTTTCTTTTCCCCGTCTCCTGTTCCGTGCTCATTCTAACTTCAAACGGATACAGCCAACTCTCCCGATTGTATCATTCCTGCGCCGTTTGTCATTCCTGCGCCCGTTTATCGTTCCTGTGCCGTTTGTCGTTCCTGCGTCCATTTACCGTTCCTGTGCCACTTATTACTGCAACGCCGTTTACCATCTCTGCGCCCTTATGTCGGCTTCTCAGGCACTTTGCTTGTTTTTACAGCCGATATCTCGTTGATTCGCCCTTTACATTCATATGCAGGTACAGTTACCTCTTCTTTCCCCGTTTTAACCGCCGTGCTCATATATCATTGATTTACAGGTCCGCTCTGGGTACTTAAGCCGTTCAATCGGTGCACACACACCCACCTCCCATCTTCAACCGCCATGGCGAAGACGCGCGAGAAAATACTCACCTCATCTATCCGGTCCCTCAAATCCTCTGCCACGAAAGGTACCAAGAAAATCTCAGCGGCTGTTACTGCTGTTGTTCGGCCACTCAAGCGAGCGCAGACTTCACTTTTGACGTTATCCTCCAGGGTCTCTTCTATTCTGTTGATGGGGGATTTGTTATCAGCGTTAAGGCAAAAGAAGCGGAGACATGTGGAAACTGAGAGTGAAGATTAGTGACTGGAAGTGCTTAGCATTATACCCCACGTAGTAGGATTCGTTTGGACATTTAACCGCGGGTACTTACAGTACTGCGGTTTTCTTGTGATACCGTATATATCTGGTATGGGTTTATACCCGTACCCGTAGAGGTTAGGGTGTTCTCGGGTACGGTTATGGTTATAGAAATTTGCACCCGCGGTATACCCGTGAAAAACCCTAATTTCCTCTACCTTAAAAAATACAAACATTAATAAGTAGTGGGCTCTACACTACTTGGTTATATAGTGTCTCATTTGACTGGGGAGAACTATGTACAAGCTCAAAATTTGAATGGAGACAGCAGGGTCACTGTTTTGGCCAATTTATTACATAAGTTGTCAAATCCGGCTGACGCGGCTTACGGAATTGCCCAACAGTGCTCGATGGGAAATATTCAACTCTGGGCTTAGGCTCATGCACGTCCCTATTCGTTTGCTGCTCCTTCTGCCCCGGGCTCATCTGCTGCCCATTCTGCACCGGCCTCTTCTGCTGATCATTTCCCACCGTCGTCCGCTTGTATTCCGAATACCTTCCCATTACGACTTCGTCTCTATTGCGGCCCTGGAGAATACATCAGGACAGTCACACTATGAACACAATTGTCACTTATGTACAGCGTTCGTGTGGGGCGGCGGGGCGGTTACACAGATTGCGAAAAACAGAAGACCCGGGGTGAGGTATGATGGAATCAGCATTGGTTTGGGCAAGGGTTCGATTTCTTTAAGTTGAGGCCAGCTCAACAATGGTAGGGGGTGCGTGTGTGGAGAGACTAGCAAAAACGAAACATCACCTAGCCTAGATATCAGTTTTGGTCGTTGTCTGGACGGGTCGAGGCCGCGGCTGTGCCGAAGTTGGCAGTTACCACGGTACTGTTGCTGAGTTGAAAGACATCGGCCTTCGGCTCAAAACGAGATGTCACATTCAAGTTGTAGGTGGCATCGGGTTAGCACTCACACCAGGCCGGGTTCATATGATGCTCTTCTATAATCTATTTCAGGCGTCTGCTACTCAGGTTCGTCTGAGCATCTGCCAGAGTTGCTGAAATTCTCCATTTCAGGTTCCCTGAAACTCATGACTGAATAATTTTGGTCCCGATCCTGAAATCACTACTGTAGCCTTGTGATGACTGCACCGCCACCCGCTCCTGCCTTGACAGATGTCGAACATAATTATCGAGATGTCATCATTACTATCACCGTCTAAGTAGGTAAATTCTTTGGAAGGACTCGGAGGTTACCTCTACCTCACGCTGAGCGTCACTCCCTGCTAGGCTCTCGCATGAAGGACTTCACTTTCATTCGTTCGGATCCTCAAGTATCTGATGCTGTTCAGAGAGAGAATGTTTATTATTACAAGAAATCGAGCTTCGCCCTGCAAAAATCGAAAGCGCTGGCCTCGAAAGCATGTTGGCGCCTATGACTGTGAGGGCGGTCTATTTCTATCTCGATAACCTACCGCTAACCTATCATGCCTATCATTTAGATAAATTCCCGAAATCAACATGCAACACGAAGGTCACATTTGCCTCCAATGCACCTCCCCATCCCAACCCCCGCATGTGCCAGTTGAAGAAGACACCCTGAACTCCCAATTCGACGCGACCTACGGGATCCCATCACGGTCTACGCGTAACTGGCATGAGAAATGCCTTCCGTATGGTCCACAATTGAGGAAATATTCCCCGTATTCACCACCATTGCCGAAAGTGACCCATCAAGCACTGGGAATGAGATACTTTTGAGATTCGCCTGACAAAACCAAGGGCCGCGACGGAAGAGTGGAGAGCTTGGACAACGGCGACGCATATTTTTCTATAAGTGAGTCTTCAATCTTCAATGGCTCGTCTCATTGTCCTCTGGTCATATTGGATAATTACTTTTGTTTTTCCCTTAGATGCCCATCCACTTCATAGTTTTGCTTGTGCTGTGTCCAATGATCTCGTCATTACCCACTCAGCACCACCCTCCATCACCCATGTTGTCCTCTGCACCTGCTACCTTCGTCACTCACCTGTCTAGGCACCATGACCGCACTGGCACTTCCTCCCCACCATCCCCAAGCGTCGCCCCCTGCACCCCAAGGTTCCGCCTCATCTCCCATAATCCCCTCCAGCTTCTCCCTCTTCCTCCACCTCAGACCTCTCTACCTCTTCCTCCTATTCTGCCACTACACCAGATACTCGCCGTCCACTGCCCTGCTGCTGAACGGAGACAGGGTAGCACAATGTTTAGGCTCCCAGAAGCTAAACCGGCAGAGGAATTTCCTGGTGGACGTGTAGTGTTTCTGGAAGGATATAGGGAGCTGCCCATAATGGCATGCAGATGCCGCCTGAGTAGGCGAATGAGTCAGGTATGGCATGATGGGGAATCAATAACGTACGGGGGCACTGAGTCACCCGTCCCTTCGTTGCTATGGCGGTCGCGCAGGGGTACAACTTGGGGTGGCGGCGAGGTATCGCACATCTTGTTTCGCTGATTCGGAACAGAACCGCTCTACCACCTGTTTACGAATCTTGAATGTGAAACTTCCCAGTCGATCGGTTGTAGGTGGATATTGCCTACAGTTGTCATTTTGACAACTCAATACTGCTTTCGGGCAGATAGATAAACATATACTCAATACCTTCAATTCGTGACCACTCTGTGCGCCACTTGCAATGCGACCATCGTGGATCGGAGACGAAGTAGGCCCTGACATGAAGTACAGCAGCCCTTTTTTGGTCGCATAGAATCATTACAAGACGCACTGAATGTGTTATCGTAACTCCCCCGCCTGCCACAACCCTACAGGCCTCAGGCTCGCATTAATTTCCTATCAAGACCAAAAAAAGTAGCTGACATGCCCTCGTCTGAACCCCCTGCATATCTAGATATTGTCGAGGATACCCCTCCTGCACTGGCACCGGTGACAACTCCCCTGTCGGGCTCTGAACGTACAGCTAACCGTCTGTTCATCACTTTTCTTTTTGGGTTGAAATTGTTGGTATGGCAACCCCCAAGGCCTATGAAAAGTTCGGGATCATTACTGCCGTTGTAAGTTTTCCATTATCTCAATGCTTGTGTAACGGGTGCATGACTCTTATGAATTGGTCCCGATCGGGTTCATCTGTCTCCAGTGAGCCTTCGATAGTGTTGGATGGTTGGCTTAAGGGGCTGGTAACGGCGTCGATTCGCATACTTTGCATGTTGCCTTGACCGTGACTCCAAGCCTGTTTTGCTGCACTCCTCGTCGTGGGTGTTGTAGCCGACTTTCGTCCGTCGTATGTCACATTTCACCAACTAAGTTGCTACAATTATTGAGCGCTCTTGGCATTTAACCCTTTCATTGTGTCCTAAAATATACAACCGCGATGTTCCTCGGCCTATTCCTCATCCAATCTCTTATCATCTCCCATTCCAGTCGTGGAGACTTTGGCTGCCTCTTTCCCTCCCCCGTTTCACCTCGTTTCTGGTTCAACGTGTTTCTCGCATGCAATATAATATTGTAGCGTGTATTAATAAACCCTGCCCAACACATTCATTGTCAAATGTTGGGGGTTCAAACATTCACCTTCGGATTATTCGGCTTGTACTACTGTAAAGTTGACGAGTAAATTTCAACTTGGCGGCTACGCATTGACACACATGTGTAAGCATTTGACGCCTTGCTTACTAGTATGTATGTAGTCGTTTTTGTTTAACAGTGTTCCATAACGCGCTTATCCTTGCGACTGTCTTTCGTGCGGTATGCCTCTACTAGTATGTGTGTATTTCGTAGTCTCCGTTCATCGCGGTCACAGCATCTCTTTCCGAAAACTCATTGCGCCGACTTGTTATCCTCCAGAGTCTCAGTGACAGTTGGCTCGCGCCACGATCACGATCGGTCGTTGAATGCCGACATTGCAAGGCTGCAGGGCACTGCCAGACATAATCGAGGAGGCTTGTAAAGTACGTGCACCAGTCGGAGTCGTGGAATTTACGATCTAAGCTACAGTGAGAGAACATTGTTGATTCATCGTGTCTGCTTCGTTCCTTGGATTGGACTAATATGTACCGATTTCAGATCCTTCAGAGCACAAGGCCTACCCTTGCCTTCGAACCGCGGCAGTCACCGCGCAGAGTTCCATTTCATAATTTTTGCGCGGGAAATGGGCGCCTTTCCTACGACAGGGCAGTCCACACGTCTGTCTGCAATACCGTGACATCGCACTCGCTCCCAAGAAATTTGCCGCTTGTTCTCACGGTGAAACTCTCCTCCCCGCCTCTTGAAGTTTGCCATGTTTCATGCCGGGTTCTTTCCGACCTTGAAAAGCCTCTCGGGTAATCCGCCATGGCTCCGTCAACTCCCATGGACAGCGACTTCTCACTTGAACACCATAAAACAGAGGCTCGCCCCTGTGACCAAAAAATGCGGATAATTCTATGTGCTGTAATCGCCTCTTTGTCACTTACCTTGGGCCTCGTTCTCGGTTTCACTCAATGCACTCCCAACTTCAATCCAACTTCCACAGTAAAACCCATTAATACCAGCCGAATCGTGAGGTTATTCTTGTTTGTATCAAAGCAAGAGCTTATTTTCTAATAGATCACTTTCGGAACCGACTTGGTCGATGTGGATGCCGCTACCGGAACCATGACACTGGATTGGACAATAGAGAACGATTCAGTAGCGTGTGATTCCTCACAATCGCCTCCATGCCCTGGCCTTAGCCAGAATTCAACTGTAGACCTTTTCGTCGACCCGTAATTTTATTTTCCAAGGTCTCCTCGAGCTTTGCTGATTCATTGTGCATATGCACAGGAACATTTTACTCCGCAGCACAAATATGGGTGTCCTGTCAGACAATCAGCCAGATATACCCATATTTCGTCACAACTTGACTGCCCTTCATGCCTCTAATGTCTACAATGCTTTTCCCGGGTTCCGCACATCTCTAGCATTGCTATCAACGCATAAACGACAAGCCAGTCTATCGACGTTGCAGTTATATCCCTTCGACAAGTGAGTTGAATATGTGATTCGTTTTTCCGTATCAGCCTCAACGGAGTTACAGATACACGGCACAGATATCCCTCTTTGCCTTGGACTCGGAAACGAGAGAGTTGGTGGGACTTCGGATTGGTCGGGCGGATGGCATCGTGGTGTAGGTTTTGCACCATTACCCTTGAACGCTCGACCACTTACTGATAGAGGACCCTTACCTAGTGGATATAAAGCCTTTGCTGCGCCCTCGTCCGCCCCGCTCCGAGATTATCCTGGAGTAATTTCAGAAGTTATTATAATCAGCCGCTCTACTTTAGTCCAAGCCTACGCCCTCGCCATTGTAATTATCGTTTGTGAGTCTCGTTACTGTCATCTCTCTGCTGGTGATTTGAAATGGCTCTCGCGATAGGGCTAATGACTGTTGCCTTCATGTTCATCGTTGCCTCCATTGTATGCGGCCATAAGATTGAAGTTCCGCTGCTGCTTATTCCTGTTTCGACCTTAATTGCTGTCCCAAACCTCCGAGGGTCAATGCCAGGTTCACCGGTTCGTTTCGGTATGGCCATCTTGTACCTTTCAATATCCAGGTGTACTGATGGCCACTTTTTCAATGTCAGGTGCCATCATCGGTAAGAGGCAATACCTTATTTCCGAAGTCGCGTCATATCTGACTCTACGATATTTGCAGATTTTATTGGACTCCTGCCATGCCTCGCTCTCACTTCGGTCACGGTTCGTTATATAACTCAATATAGATCAGCGATGTCCCCTCATTTTTTCTTACAGGCTGCTGTTGCTATCTTATTCCTAATTCTCAGCTCTCCGCCAAATGCTAAGACTATGGCTGGTATGTTCTCCTGCTTGTTTTCCTTCGGAGAAGCCGGCCCATTGTCTTTATCTTGCTAGGTTCGAAAGACACTGCGCCACATTCCGTATGAGACAGCAGTAGTCATTGGATCCTAAAATTTCAGTTGGAAGTCGCCGTCGTCGCTGAATTCATATCAACCCACATGTGCCGTGGATTAATGGTGTTCGCGCAGCTGAGCTGCTATACGATATTCAATAAATTAAAACTATGTATTTGTACTACCTGTATATATTTGCTGTTACTACTTACTAGAAAGCTATACTTTGAGGTACCTAATATCTAGACTAGCATTAGTGGAGGTCATGCTATAGCTAGTCAAGTTTGCATCTGGATAGTAGTATGAAGTTGCAGGGAAAGAGTCTGGATATGCCCCACCTCCGAATCCTGACTCGTGTCGGCGCTGCTCTTTTGACATTTACCGTGACAATGGAATTGTGGTACCATGCATCATTCTCGTGGCACAGCACCTTAGCGCTTATTCGTTGTAACGCCTTCTAATGCACTACTAGTACAACAGCAATCTAGGCGGTGGGGAGCATGTGCAATCAGCCAATCACTGGCAGTCAAGTGCAAGCGAATGCCGTTGCTAGGCAGCTACAGATAATATTCGGGGGAGACTTTTACTCTGAAGGACTACCGTATTCCAAGGTTCGGCGAACCGATCCAGGATTATGCGAGTGCCAGGATGTCGGGTGTTGGCATCTTCAATGTCCAGGCTAGAGTCTGCCAGGGCATCCATGTTCTGCTCCATACCCGCCGAAGACACGGTAACCTCACCCTCTCCAAGGGCATACACCTACAAATGCCTCGTCACTATAGGCCCCACCCACCGCGATCGCGAGCACGGCGTGGCACCTCTTCAACGACCGTCCCCATCATCTTGAAGCATCACCGTGATGTCCTCCTCACTTCTACTTCTCCCGTATAATCCCTTTCATCTCCTCCTCCCACCTCGCCTCCTCTGCCTCCTGCTCTTCCTCCCGCCTACGCCACCTCCTTGAACCTCTCCAACGGCACTTCCATCTCCAGAAGGCTGTACTCCACCTGGACATCCTCCGGCAGCGCATCCGTGTCTCTACATATCCCCTCACTGTACACTTCCCTGTCGCTGAACAATGACGGGAGCGTGGGTGACGAGCCGGAGAAGAGGAGAGGCACGATGTGGGGACGTTCTGTTGTGACGTTGATGGAGCCCGAGAGGCGATTGGCCACCCTCATCGCCATCATCGTGGGCCCTGTCCATTTCACCTCCTGAGGATTCTTCCTTCCACTCCCATACGCTGGAACCCCTGGAATCCCACCCTCGCCGTCGCCATCGCGACCCAAGAGGACGATAGCCTTCTTCTCTAGATTGTCCGCTTCCGATTGAGTGCAGAATCAGAATCGGGGTCATCCCTACTAGAGGAGAGGACAGCCGGGGCGGACAGGACGTGAATGAGCAGACGGCAGAGGTGGCAGCAGGGATGGGCAGAGGAGCAGGCAGGGGTCAATGTCGAGGGAGTCCTTCGCCGTGCACCGCTCGATTGCTTCCATGAAGGCCAGGAGAGAATACACTTAAGGATGTTTGTACTTAGTGTTGTGTAGGTGTTGTGTATGAGATGAAAACGTACCTTTGCCAAGACCAGGCCCACCAGTTGGGCTGTGAAGATACGGAGCCACTCGATGTGCAGCGGGAACATGCAATGAGGGAGGAGTTCTGCAGAGACTGCATTAGGGGCAGCAGAGGTGGCAGCGTGTCCGCAGAAGGTTGCAGGACGCGGCTGACAGTGGTCGAGGTCGGGGTCTTGCGTTGACCGGGCAAGTTCCCGCTCCAGCGGTGACGAACACTGGGCACGAGGCATGTACGCTGGCCAATTCAGGAACCCTGGAACTGTTCGCCTTGGCTGCCGACCACGCGATGCGAGCGGAGGCTACCAGATACGGTAAGGATCACTGGGAGCACTGCAGGCTCTGGCACCAGGACAAGAACCCGGTCAAACGCGATGAGGAAGGTGGCGGTGGCGGAGCGGGTGGTCCAGAGGGCGGTTGACGATGGGGAGAATGGCAAATTTCGGTAACTGGAATGTCAACAAGCTAGCAGGCCCTGAAACCGAAGTTAAAACAAAAGTTGTGAATTCGAGTGGTTGAAACATGACTGTAGACGGCAAAAACGAATCGAGGCATTCTCTGAGATTTTATCCTTGCGAACGAGGCTGACATGTCCAGTTGGAAACGCCACAAATGGAAACGCGTCACGGCTTATCCACATGCATATGATTTGAAGCACGTGAGTCAAAGGATTATTGAGATGAGTGCAGATTCCCTCTCTCCTAACCCCCAGGCCCTTCCCTTCCTTCCAGCATCCACGAAAATCATCACTCACTCATGCACACAGGCTCTCAAGAGACATGAAGAACTAATTCTCGTTATTGCATGCCCGCCATCAATACACCCAAGTGGTTGGACTCGTTTATACCTGCGAACCTTCAAAAGAAGTCAACACGATGGTACATTAGATTAACTTCAAGTCGAAGGACTACAGTACGTATGCCAACTTTTGTACGATCGTTGTCGCCCGTCTCGGCAGCCAGTCTCTCAGGCTTCGTGCATTTGCACTGAATTCCATGTGTTCTTGGCGGCCTGCAGAAAACGAACCCCTAACCGGCCTCCGGACTCTGCGCCTCCCGTCGTTCAAGAGAACTCCACCAGCATGGTTGCGCACGTCTCCGGGCTACAAAAGGCTACGTTGAAGGCCCCGGGCGACGTGCACCAACACTCGCTCATTGTACGGGAATCCGCTGGCCCTGGGCTGGCCCGTCCGAGTCTCTGGCCTATATACTAAGCCCGTACAAATGCGGCCTCGTAACCTGATCAGGCTGCAGGGTCGGGGGTTTGTTGTGCTTCTCTTCGTCCTCCCGCAACGATGGAAAACTGGGGTGGTGGGGTAGGTTTGGTTTCAGAAGTTCAGAGTGGGCGCCATTCGTATGCACCGTTACATTGTGCATGTCTCAGCGGTTGTAGTGGTGCGATGGAATTACTTGAGTGGGCATTAATATCGCAGACTCAGGTCGTCGTTCCTCCGATATGGCTGGCTTCTTTTGCCAAATGGTACGTCAATTACCTTCTTATAGCCACTTTCACAGGTCTTGATATTTCCATGATGCAAGTTTTTGGTTGTGTAGTGGGTCGTGTATCTATTCAGTTCGACGATGACTATACCTAATAACATCCATTAACCATGACCGAGGAAGAGATCAGCATTATCCAGAACAAAAAATGAAATTTGCTACACCAGAACCCTCCTCCTAAATACCTCGTTTCTTGCGCCTCCAGCGTACACCTCTAGATGACACGTCCCTTGGTGCTCTTCACGTCAGTAACCTTGATGTCCCTCCACATCATGATAAACAAAATCCCGAACGCAGCGACCGACGTCGCAGCAATGACCATCAAGCGCTGGGTGTACGAGTACGCCGCGATGATGGCCTCTCTCTCGGGGCTTCCCCAAGGATAACCCAACTGCACGGTTAGATCGGAGTAGATTTGCACAGCCATGGGCTTAAGGTCGTCGGGGAGGGTCTCCACCAGCTTCTTCGGGAGGGTATTTGTCCAAATGGCGCCGGAAATAGCGGCGCCGACACCACCACCCACGGACGAAAACAGCCCCAGGAAGGCGAGGATCGCAGCGACGTTCTCGCGCGGCGATGCCGCCATAATAGCCATCTGCTCGCAAATCACAAGGGTGCCACCCGCAAAGGAGATGAAGATCTGGCACATCACCACGTACCCGATGCCCGCATGAGCCTGGCGGAAGTGGATCATGATGCCGGTGGAGAGAAGGTACAGAGGGATCCCGAAGAACAGCGCCAGCCATTTGAACCTGCCCGTGACACGGATCAGGAGGGCAACGACAACGGCCCAGAAGCAGGAGCCGATCGAGTAGATGTTGGATATGTAACCTGCGTTGCGGATGTTCTGGTTGTGGACAACCTGTAGATAGGAGGAGTAGTATGCATCCCAACAATAGAAAGAGATGAAGAGGATGCAGGAGACACCGCAGGCGCCGGCGACCGTGCGGTCGAGGAGAAGGTGAAAGGGGATAAACGACTTCTTCGCCAAGTACCTTTCGTAAACGCCAAAGGCGACAAGGCAGAAGAAGCCGATAATGAGCATGGCCAGGATATTGCCTGATTTCCATTGGGCTTTCTGGTAGGAAGCAAGGGAGAGAGGGAGGAGGATTAGGACGAAGCCGGCACATATCAAGACAATGCCGATGGTGTCAAAATCCCAGAACCAATAGTTGATACTTTCCTTCCAGTTGCGGTCAGAGATTGTACGCGTTGTGGTAAGGCCAAGAGCCTTGGACTTTCTTTGATTGCGCCAGACAACCATGATGAATGGGAGGGCAAGAACAGGGGTGATAATGCACCACACTCCATGACCCCAGCGCCAGGTGGAATCGGTGTAGAAGTCCATGGCGAGAGCCGGGCCAGCGAAAGTGGTTCCAATGTAGGGTGTGGTAGAAAAGGCAAACACGAGTGCTCTGTGCTTCAAGGAGGAAGTGTCCGCCATGAAGACATCGAGCACATAGGCCATGCCGTTCTGACCAACCCAGTAGAAGACCTGGGCACCGGCGTAAGTCTTGACATTGTTACAGCCAGCCATCATTGCAAGACCTATCACAGATCGTTAGTGCATGTCGCCCAAGTGGCCTGGAGACGTGCTACTTACCAACAATGCATGACGCGAGCATAATGACAAAACCCTCCATACGACCCCACATATCCAACAATTTTGCAATAGGTAGTTTCAACACCCCACCGACGATCTGGGAGACGATGGAGATAGTCGACACCAGGGAGTGCATCCTAAAAGAGCTTGTGACATATGGGGTCAAGTTGCCAGTGGTCTGCTGCTGCAGAGAGTTGATAAAGAACACCACGAAGATGCTGGACAGCGGTATTAGTTTGAGAAGCACACTCAGACGATGGAGAATCGGCAGACCTAGTATACGCGACAATCAACTCGTTTCTCGTCCACACCTGTGCTACTGCCTCCACCTTCTGTATACCAGCCTGTAATCCGGGTCCTCCCTTTTCATTTTCGGAGCTACTCTCAGCACCATCGCGGGGATCCTTCAGGTCCAGATCGTTCTGCTCATTAACTGCACAGAAGTTTGAGGAAAGGCCTGCAGCCACCGTAGTTCCACGCATGACGTTTGTGTTGGTGGTCGCGGAAGTAGTCTTGCGTACCCCGCCATAGTGGAGATCAGAGAATTTGGCCGCAGCATGTGGAAAGCAACCTTGGCTCTGACCTAGCAGCTTACATATATATACCAACTGTTATCAGATAAGATCTCTTCTGTTTTTTTTTGATGAATCAATTTTTGATTATTTTTATTGGTGCCTGACAGAGCTTGTCGACCCATTTGCCATTCTCATTGATGACCAGCCTTTTCGCAGGTCCTTGGTGTTCCTTGTGCAAGTGGTTATTGCCACAGAGGTAGCACTTGAAGTTAGCCATTGACTGTTGAGGGCGAAAGGATGAAGGAAAGGATTGGGATTGATATCTGCCTCAAGAGGAGACAAATGTACTTCCAATCTGAGACCCGCAACCTCTGCCCCGCATGGTATAGCTCGTGCTCCCACTCGAAGGTTGTTTGAACTGATCCATGATTGATGGCACAATATTATTCACCTTATACTCATAAAATTATAGTTTGTTGAACATGATGCCATATGAATCATCCCTCCTGCCTACCCAAGAGGTATAGGACTGGATGATATATCCTCGATGTGAGGCCCAGTCCTGCATGTAGTCGGGCCTGGTTATAATACTTGTCTTTCATAAGAAAATAACTGATTTTAATTTTGTGACAGATTTTTGAAGAACCAACAAAACTGTTTTCACAATCTCAGGTTCCTCTTATTGCAGATGTCTTACCTATGCTGGATTCTATTGAACAATCAATGACCCTTGTTTGTGATGATGAAGACATGGAGTTGCCAGATGTTGTCCGTGTTGCAGCTCAAGCAGTCCTTCTTCTGATTGACAAATACTACTGTCTCATGAAGGACTGTGAGCTATACACAATTGCTATAGGTTAGTACAAGGGGACACCAGCCTGGGAATCCTGTACCAGTATCTGGTTAGTTAGTCCAGCCTCAGGGCGCAAAAAAAAAAAAAAACACCTCTGGAACAGGGCCTCAGAATGCAAAATTAAGTACACCAAAGCATGTTATGGGACCTACAGATGGTATGGAGAGTGGTTCTGTCCCACAAGAGGCTATAAATCAGTTTAAACACTCAAAAATGAGTCAAATAACATATTGTTTCCATATTTGGATGTTGAAAAAAATTATGTCATGATGGCAATTGAAAGAACATCTACCCTATCAAAAGGATGGATTCTAGTCAAGGGTCTATAGTTCATTACAAATCCCATGTGTAAATGTACTGAACATTGACGATATGAATAAAGACTACAATTTCTGAAGCACTGCCTATTCTTGATGCCAAGGGATATGTGCTCTGTCCAGATTGCAATAGCCACATAAAGTGTGGTAAAATTGGGCTGGCTAACCTCGAGAAGTGCCATTGTGGAACAAAAGCATGTAAAGCAGCTCAAGACAAATGAGACATGGCAAAAACAAAGAAATACTCATGTTTTTAAAACCAAAAGCTGCCACCATGTCATCGACAGTTGGCAGTCAAGCAGCAGTTTACAGCCACAAGCCCACAGTGACAGATGCAAGCCCCACCATTTCCCAGATGATGTCATATTACTATATTTAGACATGTGCCTGATTACATAGTTAGTTAGTCCACCTTGGAACACCCTTAGCAAAAAAATTGACCCTGGGTCTTTTTTTTCAATCCCGGTGCCCCCTTGGGTTAGTACAATTCTTTTTCTCTGTTCTTGACTAATATTATTCAGTCATGTGCCCTGACATAAAACTCAAGTGGTTCAAAGATCATGGCCACTCTGCTGCACAGATCTGAGATATCAAGAAGTTGGTTGTCACTCATTGGAATGAAACTTACAAGGGAGATGAAGAACCTCCCCCAGCCACTGAAGCTTCTTAAAGAGGCAAGGTAAGTGACTTCATTTGACTCTGAGTTTAAATAACAATGCTTTTATTTTAGATGAAATCAAAGTGGGTTAGAACACAGGACCTTGATGATTCTCAAGACCCCCACACAATCAGTACATATTTGACTGACCCAGTTATCAAGTCTTCTGCTGTTAAAGAGCCTGGAGGAGTTATGAAGTATTGGGATCAAGCTACTCAGCATTGTCCTTGGGTGTCAAAGATGGGACTTGACTTTTGCTCTGTACCAGGTGACTTTCACTGATTTTATTTTTATCTTTACTAAACCTTTTGTATAGCATCTTCTGTTGATGCAGAGCATGCATTTTCTGTTGGGAGGCTTGAGGTTAACCATCTTCAGCATAACACTATTCCACAGACATTCAAGGCTCAGGTTGCCATTGGATCCTGGGCAAGAACTCCATTGTACCCAGGACTTTCAGAGACTATCAAGATTGTTGAGAAGCAGATGCGAGGTGAGAATAGAACAAGGGCAGGTGAGAAAGAAGCTGAGACAGACAATGAAGAGGACTCAGATGAAGAAGCTAGATTTTTTTTGTGATATTGAATTTGTAACAGTTGCCATGGTATTTGTTTCTTTGCATTTCTGATGACCAATTCTCATGCTTTTGTCAATGTATATGTAATATTCATTTGTCTTTTATATATTTGAAAAATTTCGAAAAATTTTGTGCATATTATACCAGTAAGGGCATTTAAAGAGAGAAAAAGAAATTCTTAATTTTGTGCAAGATTTGATAAGAAGATTTCAAAATACTATACCACATTGGTGTAACTCTATATAAAACAGATCTTTGGCTATTTTCAAGGAATAAATAGATAAATCTGGACAATAAATTATATAGTCCAATACACAAGTCTTGTAATCACCTACTCAAATATTTTCATGATTTTACATGCTCAATTGAATCAGTGACATCCAATTTCTCTTGGTAATATCCAAAAATGCATCAAAATACTAAATTTGCCTTTTCCTCAGTGATAGGTACTTCAAACACATAACTATTAGTTGTATGCCAGTAGTTACACATCAACAGTGCATATTACAACAACCTTTTGGCAAAAAGTTCACTTATTAGTTTTGTGGATGATGTGGATAATCCATGGATATTTACCCAGATGCATCCATGGTAGTCCCTATAGTCAGCTTCATCTTCAGAGAGATCAGGATCATTTTCAAGGTCAGTACGCCATTTTTTAATGTGCTTGTCATGCTCAGGAGTCAGAAGCTGAGGGAGGCTGTGCATAAACATGGATTCAGTTGACAGGGAGTTATTATTCCCAAGGCTGGATGACCCTGATGAAGTTGCTAATTGTGTCCATCCAACTCAGGGTTTGACAATGTGCAGGTTTGTATAATAGTCCTTCATCTCCTGGGAACAATGAAGCTTCTCAAAAAATTCAGGCATTACTTTCATGACAAGCAGGAGGATCCACATATCAATATGAAGGAGCCTTCCACAGTGCTGAAATGGGTGGAAGTAATCATTTTTGATATGGCCATTGAATGATTCAAGTGGGTTCATTGTATGTGCAACTACTGAGATTGGAATCCCAAGTGTTTGAGAAGCTTCAATAGCACCAGTGAGGGACCATGAATGCCAATAAACTTCAACATTGATATATCCATTGAAGTAGACAAGGAATGTGAGCACTGCCTTTGATTAAGCCTTTGAGATTGTGTTTCTCTTCTTGCCTAGACTCTTCCAGTATTGTTTCTCATCATGATAGAGCTGTACTGCCTTGGTATATGTGGTAATGTCCTTGAGTTGGATGGAAAGAAATTTGCCCAAGCCTTGAGTGTACAGCCTTGCAATCCTCACCTTTCAGAACAGGTTCAAGTGATTGATTCAATTTATTTCACCAGGCCTGCCATATGTGGAAGATGCAGAGCAGAAGAAGTATTCCTGGCCAGTGAGCTGTGAGCGCTGACTGTTCACATGGGTTGTTATCTGTGTTCCCAATTCAAAAGTTGAAAGATTCACCCAGATCATTCATGCCCATTTTAGCCTTGTAAATTCCAAGCAACTGAGTCAAGATAGTTGTGTTATAGTCTGTGTGGGTCACCTTAGCCATGTCTCAAGCCATGAACAGAATGAACATGATCAGGATGCCCTTGCCATTGTCATCAAGTGCCATGAGAATTAGCAGAAGAGCTCAAGCTGTTAAGGCGAAGGCCTCAACTACTAAGTACAAGTTATCGAGTTCAGTAATGATGAGGCTTTCATCGCTAAGTCAAATGACTTTAAGACAGAGGCTTTCTGCTTAAGTCGAGTCATGTGTTCAGAGCAGTTAAAGGCCTGTAATTTGCCTAGGTCAAGCTGAAGAGCCTTGACCGATATCTACTACAGTTTATATAGCTAAAACTAGTACTACATGGTAGTACATGTAGACATGTATCTATGAGTCAAGTAAGTAAAGCTGTTCTAAGGCTGTGGAGATACGAGGTAAATAACTAGTAAGCTATCTACTCAGTGTTTCTAGAAAAGGAGAAATGGGCACTGCCCAAATGAGTCAGAGATAAGGATGAGTCAAAGTAAGCACTGCTGTGATGATGAAGGGAAATGAGATAGACGAAATAGGAAACTGTAACACAAGCAGAAGAAAAGCCAAACTTGAAGGTTAAGTCCATCAGCACTTGCTTATGGTGTCCAGATGGCCAAGCAGCTGCCTTCATCTCCAGAGTAACAATAATCATTTCAAATCTGTTGGTGTTGGGGGCTTCATGGGCTTGGTAGTGAAGGCAGGATGGTCACAGAAGGGGTGAAGGTGGTTGAGGCTTCTGTTCATAGAACCATTGATTGAGGTTTTCCTCAGTGCCTGTTCTCTGATGAATGCTGTGTTCTCTTGCAATGGTGTGATACAGGGATGAGGAGTCATGAGATGTCAAGTGAAAGCAGGAGTGATTATCACCCACAAGGCCAGGCCACTTCTGCTCTGCCCGCTTTGTACACTTTGTATGGAGCAGATATAATGGACATTGTTCACATAGTTGTTCCAAGGCATAGATCTGAAGTTCTGGATGCAGGGGTATATGAGGATTATGTTCCATTTTGATCTGTTCATCACAGGCAGCTGAATGACCAATTACACCAGAGATTTTGTTGATTACCAGCATGTTGTTGTCTGTTCAGATGCATATATGCACTTTTGTAGTAAGATTTCACTCAAAAACATAATAAATACCATCTTCTGAGTCATGGAGGGTGACAAGATAAGCAACCAACATTTCTCCAGGGAACTTGAGGAGTCTGTGCTGCAAATTGGCCCATTGTGTGATCAACACTGCACTGGCATTGATAAAACCATGTTATCCTCTTGTGTTTGGAGTTTCCTGTGAGTCTTCAGGATTGTCTTCTGTACTGAGTATTTGGACTGTGCATCACATGCATTCTCACTTGGAATATACAGCCAGAGGTCTGAAGTGCAAGCATCAGGAAAACCTAAAGTTGCTTAAGTAAGCTTAGCTAAAAATAACCTACTTATTTTGGCTTAAAGTTCCTTTTTTCCCAAAATTAAGGAAGATTAAGCATCAATTAAGGCACAATAAGTAGGTTATTTTTTGGCAAGGGGACTTAAGCATGATTAAGTAACTTCAGGTTTTCCTGATGAAGTACTTGAAAGAAAGAGTCAATCACAAAAAGGGTTGACGTTCAGGATTATCAGCTCCATTCAATTCAGCACCTTGATCCTTTACAGTGTACTCAAAATATCTTTGCTCCAATCCAAGGTGTTTGACATGAACAGACATTGCTTCCACTGAAGCAGTCGAAAGATGGAGGTGGCTTGGGACAGATCCAACAGACTTATTCCTTCACATGGTACAAAGACCTTCAAGGCCAGGTGCCACAGAATGTATTCCAAATGGGAGATTTGGTGCCATGACCATTGTTTCGTGAGCAGAGGGCAGTGCTACAGTGTACGAGAAACTAATTCTATCGACTTGGACGCGACGCGGCGTGATCGTGATCGCGTTGTTGATACCTGTTTGGCTCAACAGCGCTTAATTCCACTTTTCTAGGGCATATAGCGTCCCTCGGCGGTTAGAACCCAGCTCCCAGTGGCAAACGCTGCTCAGTTGTGACCAAGGAAGCTGCAATCCTGTGGGCTAGCTGCCATTACGAAAGACATCTGGAGATTAGGCCCGCTCAGTGTTTATGATCCATCAGAGTCGGCCGCACTTGTCGGGGTAAAACAAGATCGGCTAGTACCCAAAGGAATAACGATAGTATGGAAATCACCTTCGGTTTGTTTTGGGTGGTCCTCTGCGCCTCATCGAGGTAAAACATGATGCTGGTAGGCGACACTAATACAACACCACTCGGGTCCACACTAATCAAGTTCAGTAGTTAGCGATATCGGACACAACTGACTTTTTTAGTCCGGCGCGCCACGCGTCTCTCGAATCCGGCTCTCGTTGGTGTCGCCCTGCTCGATCGCGCACCCTCACTAGAAATCGGTCTGGAAAGCCCAGTAGGAAACTGCACAGCGGACAAGGTTCTCCCAGATGCTTGGGCCTGCTAATTGCCGATCCTTGGTAGTCGGCATACCGTGACAGTCCCCTACAAAACACAGTCTATCAACATTGAATGGGGATGATAAGAAACCAAAATGGTATGGTAGTATCAAACGGTAATTAGTACCAGTGGACAGTCACGCGTCGTGGACGTTCAGGAGCTGAACAGCGTCCAATTGTCGCTACTTGCTGGTATGAAACAAAGCCTGGTTCTGCAGTGCTCCAGAACGTAATCGGCAATCGTCATGCGAATGATGAACTTGAAGCTATAAAGTTTCGAAGGGCGCTTATGGATTAAGTATTGGCAAGCATGCGCACACGATTACCACGTGATAATTGACAACTTCAAAACTTGAAGGTCCTGGTAAATATCCTATTGGAACGGGATAGGCGAGAACCGCGCTGCTCAGAGTGCGTGATCACACAGGTATGTAGCAAGAATTAATTAATGTTTCAGAACTATATGTGACGTGTGCGTGAACATTCAGGCCGGTAAGTACTCAATCTACAAGCTGGTGACTTGGTTTCGACCAACCTGATACATCCTCCTCTACAGTGAGTTTAATTTATTAGTATCAAGATAGTCATAATGACAAGGAACAGTAACTAAAGCCCAACTGCAATGGGTGAACTCAAGCATATCGTATCCGAAGAAGATTCCGATTCCCTCAACTCGAGGGAAACGCCCGCTTCTGAACTCACGGACGATATCCTTGCATATATATTTCTATTGAATGCCAACCTTCCCAGCGATCCCTCCATCTCCCGTGCTGCGACGACAATCGCGTCTTCACAAGTTTGCATGAGATGGAGATCAGTTGCACTGAGCTATCCTACTATTTGGGGTTGCATCATTGATTATACTCGGCATTCTCTCCAGTGCGTTGAACAATTGCTCTGTCGGTCAAGTCCCTCTTTGTTCAATTTTGGGAGCCCTATTCAATCAATTGACTTGACGGGTCACCGCGAAGATGAACTGCGTGTGTTGGAGCTGGTCTTCAACCATATCTCGAGGGTACGGATTTTCAATTTGCAAGCACGAATTTCCTCCTGGGAACTCGTTCGTTCCCGATTTTTGCAGCAACCGGCTCCACATCTCAAGTTCATCAAGTTCTCTGTCCTTTTCAAGCCTGGATGTGTACATTTGGATCCATTGTTTTCTGGCGATGCTCCCATGCTACGGAACTTACAGCTGCATCGATGCGCCATCGACTTCACCTCCCCAATCCTAACGTCTGTCACTGAACTATATGTCAACCGAATCGCCGCTTCGAATGCGTCACCGACTAGCCTCGGCTGGTTAAATATTCTGGGGGGGATCCCTTCCCTTCGATGGATCACTATCATATACGCAGTATCAGATGCCACGCCCCATACCGCTCTTCCAATCGTCCATCTCGCGAACCTGGAGATGCTGTCCATAGAAGGAGGATTTCACGAGAGCGTGGCACTAGTTGATCAGTTGATCACACCTCCTCGTTGCGGTCTAAGGCTTCGCTGCGATGATGCTCGATTAGGGTTTGACCAGCGAAGGCTCTGGGCTATTATCGAGAAGAAGCTAGAATTTTGGGATTCCCCCAACCATCCTCTCAATGTGATCAACAGCGAAAACTATGTCTCTATAGGGAACATGAGCAATGTCGAGTCTGTATGGGAAACAGAGGAAGAAGTTTTGTACTACAATCGGAAACTACCACCGGATCCCACGTTGGGTATTTCACTGCGTTCGCTAAACACTCAAGAAGTTCTTTCACTCTTCCTCTCCCTGTTCAGTCTTTTCGAGCAAACATTCTCAACCACAACCTATCTCAGGCTTTGGATCGACTATAGATCATCTGATGGCACGGAAGTATTCCTTCCACTGGTCAATAGCTTTCGGTCCTTCAGGAAATTAGACACATTGTATCTGCAGCATGATTCTCATTCATTTCTGTTCCCCCTTTTAGAACGCCTTTCCTCCCCTGATTCAGTATTACTTCCATCTCTGCACACAGTGGCATTTATCAATGCCCATTTTCGACCTAGGTCAGGGTCGTTGCCCCCAGTAGCAGCATTCGTTCGATGGCGAGGGGAGCAAGGCTTTCCTGTTCACAAGATCGATATTATTGAGAGTTGGATTAACAGAGATTATATAAATTCAGAACTTCGAGATGTAGAGGTCGACATGGACACCTGGAATGACTCGGATTCGGAAGCTGAAGAGGTGGAAGGAAATGATTAGAAACGCAGCACCCTAAGTTCATACAGCATCCCAGTCGTAACCATCTTTATATTTGAAAGGCGAACCGTGGCCTCATCAGCCACTGAGTCCTAGATCATAGCTTGGCGCCCAGCAACGAAAAAAGAGTAGGCCACTTCGATTATACATGTTGGAGGTTCCGCGTGTATTTCTCCTCGGTTTTCTGGATCTCACAGAAGTTATTCATTTGATAACGTGATAGGGCATGGCTGTTCTCGAACTTCAGTATGATCAGCCTGAAGTATTGAATAAATCTCGACTTTAGGTGGGTCCCCGCAGAGATCGAGGCAAAATCTCACCAAGACCAAACCAAGACATCCCATCCTGCAATAATCCGAGCTCCTATGCTTGGGGTCGGGAACGACAAATGCGAACCTGACCAAGTTCTCACGCTGTCATGAATATGCAACATTGCCCACTCTGTTTCCATCCTTCCCTCCTCCGAGTCCTGGACGTTGTCGTGCAGTTACTAAGATGCTCAATATTCAACCAATAGCAGCGTTCGGTAGCGGAATAGTTCTTTGTGCCCAATGCACCAAATACCTATGAACACTAGCACGATGCCGAACTTCTAGTAAGTTACCTATGTTCAATAGGTTCGACGTCCAGCTTGTCATCATCAACTTGAAATCCAAGCTGTTCTTCGATTTTTTCAAATATCGTGCAACACCTCCGTAGGAAACAAGATGCATCGAGTCACAGAACGTCACCACCGGCCATCTGCATCAACTGCCATATCCACACGATTATCCTGTTAGATTCATCTTGTCCTCTCATGTCCCCATTGAAACCCACGTCTACCTTTCACCGCAACAAGCCGAGTAGAAGTGGGCCATATCCGCTCTCCCTGCCACCTCCTCAGTTCGATGTAAACGTGACAGCCGTCTCAGGTCGTTCGAATGGCTGTCCGCTGAGCCCATGGTGTGAGGAATGAGGTTCCTCATTGAGTTATAGTTCACTTCTTGCTATACGCTGCCATGTCTACACGGTTTACCTGTAGCATTTCAGACCCACGTAATTGGACTCGTAACCACTCCTTCGTACAAGTATGAGAGCGTCGATACCTTATACAATTGATGCTTGCTCATTGTACTAGGGATCAGTCACCGGTCTACCACGTAATTTGTTCCTCCAAAACCCGTGACCCCCGGGCCAATTGTCCGTGTTCGTCTTCCGCTCAAGGCGGCGAGCGTTTTGAAGGACCTTCTAAGGCGAAACAGCTCAGTGCCTGAATGGAGTTTGGGTCGGCTCTACTGCCGAAGTCGACGCTTTCTTGTTACGATACTGGGAGTAAGGTTATTTGTGGCTTGAATCGTGAAACCTGTGACATTGTTCTTCGAAAGCGTTCTTGTCCTATGAATCGCGGTCGGGTCAGCATGGTGCCACGTCCTTACCGGTCTTTACCTCAGAGCGTATTTGGTCCGAGTCCCCCGAAACTTTGATCCATCATGTCGCATGCTGTGAGTGCTTCTTTTCCTACCGTTCCGGATTGAACAGGCTCAAGTCATTGCCAACTTGTTGTCAAACATACGGACTACTCATCTGGCTCCGGAGGTCACACTGGGTGGGTAGGAAGTTGGTGATGCGCGCGAGTTAGCAGTCAATATCGTCAGTAACAGCAGGTTGAATAACGGGGGGTCAAGGATTAGATTTGCCAATCCATTGGACGCAGACGGGTGACCTTACCGCCCAAATCAAGACGGTGATCCTCATACAATTGTATCTCCATTCGCAGATCTTGTTTTACCTCGAAAGCAAGTGCGGTCGGATGCCGACTACTATGGATGAATACTCAGCGGCTGAATCTCGTGAGTTTCAGAGTCGCTGGTTGTTTCCTTGGTCACAACCTGAGCGGTATAGGAGCCGGGTTGAAGTTCGGGCAGGAGGGGAGTCCAAGTTAGGTCCGTGACGGCTGACGATCCAGACCTAGACTGGTTACCATTCCGGCTTGGTGTACCACTGAGGGGATCTGGTAGCAACTTGCATCGAACACTCCTCGTTGATATCATAACGGGATGGAAAATAGGCGCACTGAGGGGAAGTATAAACGCTCTCTGACCATGACCATAATTTCCTCAGAGCTGGTCTCCAAAGCACACTCCGTACTCACTTCACTGTCCTCCTTACATTCAACGAGTGAGTATTCCATTCGAGGCGTCGCGGATATCCATCTGATATGTTTCCCATTCATTTAGCTTCCCTCCCAACCTTAACAACCCCTTACGCACCTTTCGACAATGCTTTTCAGCCGATCGACGATTGCTCTTGCCGTCTCTCTCTTCTACGGTGCTCTGGTTCTAGCTGTTCCCGTCGAGCATCACGAGGTCGAGAAAGGCAAGCTTTATAGTGGAGCACCCAGCAAGATGCACGGGGCTGCGGAGGTGTGTTGCTTTCCTTCGCTCCAGACCATGGGCTTACGTTCGGTGCAGGGTGCATCGTCGAAAGGCCATCCCGTAGTTGCTCTTGACGACAAGCCAGATACAAATGGCCATGTGCGGGTTGCAGTGGTTAGCCACAGCAATCCCGCCTCCTCCCACCCGATAGACGCCACGAAGTATGGGTTACCTAGTAATCAGAAGCGCGTCGGAAGGGAACCCACTGACGTGAAAGAGCACGAAGTTGGCGTTGGCGCTGTGCATACAATCCACCACGAAGATCTGAAGCATTTCCAGAATAAGGATGCTATGGCGGGACAAAAGGTGTCTGGAGAGGGTTGGGATAAACTTAAGACGGATATCAGTATGTTTTTCCTCGCGCCTCAAAACCGTCCACAGGAATTGATTGGTGGATATTCCAGACACACATAGTGGACACACCATCAAAAGGCGCAGTGTCGAGAGTGTATACTAGCAGGGTGGTGTATTTATGTAGTGCTTGGAGTGTACTTTGCTTCGTAGCAGAAAACTGGATAGATGGAGGCCAGACTATCAGACATTGAGTTCTTTGTACTTCCCTGGATCCTGGCTAAGGGACACCGCGTTAAGAGTCCATGCCTCTGAAGCCTGAGTCATTACTGCAGAGTGGGCACTTGTTATAGAGATGAGCCATTGTAGATCTGTAACGAACTTGGAAGGTGAAACACAAACACTTGTTCAGAATCACCTCCTTTCTCCATAACCTTTCAAGCTTTAGGACTTGCAAATTGAAGAACCTGCCAATGCCATGTAGTAATTAGTGAGTGCACACATAATATAGTAAAGATTCAAGTTGGATTTTCTCATCATGAAGAGTCCCACCTGATCTTCCATTCAGTTAAAAATAGCAAATTGATCGTGCCATCCGAGCGGCGAGGAGCGAAAAAGCACGAACTATTCGTAGGTAGTGGACTGGGCCCACCAACAGATACAAACGAGTGGGCCGATAGTAACAGCAATTCAGGTGGGCCGACAACCTAGATCACCACCTGGCAGGACACTGAATGGTAGGTGGATTGATCATTGGCCTATCATCAACTGCCGATCGGCAGCCCCGCCTACACATGGGGGGTTGAGGTGTAATTGAATTCAAGTTTAGACCTGAGGATTTTGTAAGAAGAGCTATACATGGCCACAGCATTCAGAAATACATGTGGTGTATGTATGTTCAATGGTCTGTAGGGTGTGCCCGTAGGATTAAACGTTAGTAGCGGTCAAAGTAGGGTGATTATTGGTCCGATTATTCAAGTTGTACGATTATGAATCAAAAATCGTGTCAATAATCCGAGCCACCTTGAAAATCATTGCAACATGGGGGACAACTTGAAACGGTATTATAGTGATGTGTCTATCACAATGGGTTCACACTGGTGCAGACCAATCCTCACCTGGATTGGAAGCACAAACCTGAAAAAAGTCCTCACATGCAGTGGGACTTCCTGAGGCAAAGATAATCATGATGCTGAGGCTGGGAAATGGCTGTCAATAGAGGGACAACTATAAAATTCATTGTTGCAATGAGTCCAGCTCTGGAAGTTCTTACACACTTGTTCAGACAAGTCATCACATGCAATGGGACTGCCTGAGGCCAAGATAACTATGCCAAGTCCAAGATAATCATGCCAAGTCCGAGATAATCATGCCAAGTCCAAGATAATCATGATGCTGAGGCTGGGAAATGGCTGTCAATAGAGGGACAACTATAAAATTCATTGTTGCAATGAGTCCAGCTCTGGAAGTTCTTACACACTTGTTCAGACAAGTCATCATCTGCAATGGGACTGCCTGAGGCCAAGATAATCATGTCGAGTCCGAGATAATCATGATGCTGAGGCTGGAAAATTCCTTGCTAACTGATACATAAGTCCTGACTCCAAACTACTGCTGAGCCTGAAGCCAGACATTCTATCAGCATATTTAGATCATCTGCCAGGTCCAAGAGTTCTGGGCTCAGCTTCAATGTTCTACATTTTGTTTCTAAGTCCCTCCCTTCATCACATGATGGTGTTTATATTTGTACACATTTGTACCTGGTCTGTGCACATTTGCATGGGTATATAAAGCCTGCTTATTTTATTCAACACCTTATATTCCCCCTGTTTTACATTTTTCATAGATTTTTTTTTTTCATTGTCTACAATGTTTGCAATGTTTATGTTAGATAATAAAGTCTTCATTGATCAACTCCTGCCCCCGTACCCAGTATCAAATAATTGAGATATATAAGTAAATTCTATGGCTGCCAATTTCAGGTTGTTACTTTTATATACTATTACTGTATAGTTCATAAATATAATTGCCCAATTATTAATCCTCTGCATTATATGTCATGTGACTTGTGTTTGGCCTCTCATCACTTTTTGGCCTCGGCCTCAGCACCAGTTATATTTTCACCCTCGGTGGAAGTTATATTCCTGCCCTCAGTGCCTGACTGTGAGTTATATTTTTGGCCTTGGTGCAAGTTATATTTTTGGCCTCAGTGCAAGTTACATTTTTGGCCTTGGTGCAAGTTGCATCTTCGGCCTCAGTGCTCATTTTCTGTCAGCCTCTTCAGTCTCAGCCTCAGCATCATTCAGCCCATCCATATTGAACGGGCTTTACTTTGTATCAGCCCACAGGTGTTGTATGGGTTAATTTTGTATCAGCCCACCCATGTTGTATGGGTTAATTTTTGGCTTCAGCTGAGTCCATTGGCCCATGTCATACAGGGTTTTTGGATGTCTGGGGACCCGTCTCCTACGGAGTTTTGGACGTCCAGGGACCTGTCTACTACAGGGATCTGTTGCTAACCTATCTGACTGCTGTAGATAGCTTGGATAGCAATACAGTATGTAGTAACAATGGCAAGGGGTCATATGCAAGTCAGCTAGGGTACATTAGGGAGAGCAAGTTGCCTCAAATGTTGGCTGTGTTCTTCATACCAAAAAAAGAGGATGGTGCAGGACTATCAGATTTAAATGCATGGATGATCTGTAACAATTACCCATTGCTGCTTATTGGTGACCTTATAGATAGAGTAGGTAATGCATGAGTATTCACTAAGGTGGACTTAAGGTGGGGATACAATAATGTCAGAATAAAGGAAGGAGACAAGTAGAAGGCAGCATTCACAACCCACAGGGGTGCATTTGAACTGCTGGTTATGTATTTTGGACTTTGGAACAGCCTAGCCACATTCCAGACCATGATGAATGCTGTCTCATTGATCAGGGTTCAGTAGTAATATATATAGATGATATCATATTATTCACAAAGGACTGTACTTTACACTCCCCTACCTAGTCCGCATGGACTCCTAGCTGTCCACGCGGAATCCGAGTAAAGTCCTAACTGGACACTAGGAGTCTGCATGGAGTCTGAGCTGTCCGTGCGGACTCCTAGTTGGAGTCAATTCCTAGCTTGTAAAAATCAAAAATTCCGAGTAAAGTCCAAGTAGTCCAAGTAAAGTCTGAGTAATTATTCCAAATTTGTCTAAGTCCCAATTCTGTAGATGTCTGAGTGGAGTCCGAGTGATTTGAAAAAATTCTTCAAGTGTACTAGTCTATGAGTGAATGAAGTCTGAGTAAAGTCTGAGTAAGGTCTGAGTAAGGTCCGAGTAAATTATAGTAAAGAATTGAAATTCTTTCAAGTACTACATGTATATTACATACATCAAAGATCAATATTGTCACCTCTGTCATAATCATCCTCTTCATCTTTCTGCTCTTCAATACCAGAAGCTTTTTTCACCTGCTTCTCAATTACCAGTCTTGTATGATAAAAGAGCATAGCATGTAAAAACCAGTTAAAGTTGCTGGATGTCATTCTTTTTAGAATAGACTCATATCCACCCAGCCAGGCATTTAATTGTTCACATGCCTAATTATTAGGTCAGTAAATTTATATTCAATGTATATAGAAAGTATATTACCTGTGTATTAAAGGCTCATTTATAGTATTGCTGATCTTCATTATCAGTAGCCACAATAACCAAATTAGGTGCAGATTCATTTGGTGGTGCTGGATTACACCACTTTCTGCACATATAATCTGTAGTGTGGTGATTGATATAATGGTAAGAGTCAACAATAAATCATGTTGTTTTCTTCCATATTCTGTCCCAGCTTCCATTTGATATAGCTGTGCGAAGTACAAAACAAGCTTTATCAATGCAAATATAGTCAGGCCTTGAGTCTTCAGTAGGAAAAACTAATTCCAGAAAATTCAGGATGTTAGTTGGTGATTCAGCTTTTGCAAACTTTGCCCATGCAATAACAACACCACATGGAGCACATATGGTTTCTATACAGTAGAAATGGTTTGGAGTGAAATAGTTTTTTCTTGCTGCCACCTCAGGAGGAGGCTCATCATAAGGCTGTTGATTTGACTGTACTATTGGTTGCCAAGGCAAGCACTCATTTGGTCTCTGAAGTGCACGTTTTGCTCCAGAATAAGTGTGCCGATTATGGTGTTGGACATGTTTATTCCATTGCTCCTGATGTCCTGGACATGCCTGTGTCCCTGAAACTTTCTGAATATTACAATCTCTCACTCAGCATTTAGATCCATGCACGAGTTCATGTAGAGCACAAAATGATCCACCCTGTGAGTTTGCAAGCTCTGAAGTACAGTCATCATAGGAACAATGCTAAATAATGATTAGTTAAACTAATTAACTCCAATAATATAAATTACATACTGGTGGAGATATAACAATGCCATCCACAACTACCATTGTGATGTAGGAATTATTTGGATTATCATCAGCCATTTCTTGATCAGCTACAGAAGCTGAATGTGATGCTGTTTGTCTTGCTTGTTCAGCCACTAACTCAGCACCCTCTCCAACTAGTGCTGGCACATTCTGATTTTCATCTACACCAACAAGTGCAGCTGGATCATCATCAGTAATGATATCAGCAGTGCTTTTATATGGCTGAGTGCATTCTTTACAACTATGTTGGTCTGCTGCATGGATAATTCCATTTTCACCCAAGATAGAATATGCTTGTTTGGTAACGTCATCAACACTAAGACCATCTTGCAGTTTGAGGTCAATTTTTGAAGCAGCTGCAATGGAACCAATAGACTCTTGAACAAATGCTTGCCATATGTGACGACGTGAGAGCTTTGGAAAATTGCCTTTATGATGTTTCCAGAAGCTATTATTCCAGAACTCGGTATAAGCAGCAGCAGATGCATGGAAACTATAAATTCTATTTAGAACAGCATTCGAAAAAATCTGATCAACCCATAGGCTCTGTCCAATCTTGAGATACTTTGCAGAGTTTAAATATACTCATTTTTTTCTGTCTTCTGTGTCAATTGTATGCTCTCGATCTGCAATATAGTATGTTTTGCACTTGGGACATCTGCCAGTTAACACATGAACCTTCTCATGAATAACAGAGCCTGTGATCAATGTCACTTTGGGTATATCCCAGACTTTGGTCACTTGAAGTAATGAACACAGATTACAACTACCAGTTGTACAGACAGTAGAACTTGGACAAAGAACTAAAGCTGGTTGAATTGATGTGTGAGAGATAGATTTTAGCTTGCCCTGAAAATGTCCATGTTTATCATATGGATACATTTTCAGAACTTTAGCTAATTTATCCAGCTTTTCTCCAATAGCAGTAATCTTATAATCCAGATTGCTGTTGTCCATGTCCACAAATAGATTGTCCTGTTCTTCTCCCATTTTTTCCTGTAATGCATGTGCAAGACCTCTGATCCACCCAGAATCTCCAGAGCGAGTTTCATCTGGATATTTTGGATTCTGTTGTCTGGCATGTAAGCCCAACAAATCTGAATTATCTGCTATAGTAAATAGTACAAGAAGCACTTGTGAAAGTGTAATCTTAGAGCTGAAGTTCTGCTTGACAAACTGATAAAACAGTTTGAAAGGAATATCAGGAAATGGGGCTTCAGGAGACTGTGCTGCAACACATGGCATCAAAATGACTGTGATAATGAGCCACATAAGACATTGATGTTGCATGATATTTGAAATGACAATCCAGAAAATGGAGAACACATGAAAGACAAATTGACTAAATTGACAAGATCAGAATTTATCATAGAGATTTCTACTCTAAACAACTTGCTTTTTTCCCTTTTTGCCAACATCATTAACAACCTTCTTCTTACTCTTCTTCTTGTCACTATCATTCCCTTGAACAGCCTTCTTCTTTCCCTTCCCTGCTGTCTGAGTTAAATATCCATCCAGATCTTTGAAGGTATAACTGGATTTCTCTACACCCCATACATCCAGATCTGAAGGCCTATCCTCTGGTTCATTTTCCAGCCAATCCACCAGCAGAGGATAATTTGACACCTTTCCGAAGTATTTCTTCACATGCGAGTGCCAAAAGGACTTTGAGACAAAAAGTTCAATCAGATCAACAGATGTAAGCTTTCTTCCAGTCCATGTTCCATCTGCAACCATCTGATCATGAGTCTGAGAAGCCTCAAGGTGACCCTTGTACTTCTGGTAAGCAGTATGAAGACTATGATCAGAGCGATCACAAAGGTGAATTGGAAGACCAAGTAAGGTCAAGATAGCTTCTTTAGAGCTAAGAGAAGTCGATCCCAAGTCTGTAGCCATGGAGCTGCCAATAACAGGTGTTGACAAGCGAGAAGAGGAATGAGATGGTAAAGAAACAGAAGTGGTGGAAGAACACAAGGTATCACCAGTCTAACTTTGTCAGTATCAAATTTAAGTTGAGAAACATATCATACTTACAATAAGAAGTCATAAAATATCTTGACCATTATCATAGGTCCATAATGCACTTTCATTATCTTCAAGAGCAGTTTCAAAGCAACCTTTGATTGCCCACATATCATCTTCATAAATAAAGACTTGCTGATTGAAATCTAACAAGTCATAAGAATTAACACCACAAGTTCAATATAGAACATACTGCGACAAGGAGAATAGCTCCTAGCAAGAGACTTTAGAACTGGTTTTAGCATAGGTGTTACCTCAGCTGTGAGATTCATGTCGGGCTTGTGGACAGTAGGATCCCTCTGCAACATGTATACATGCACCTTGCCCCTTCGCGGCACCTTATCAACCACATCATCACCATCAGCATAGTTAAAAATGTTCCCCTGAGCCCGGCCATGGAGCACCCCACCAGTTGTATGTGAAGCACCTTGGAGTAATACACGAGAAGGGCTAGTCAGTGGACTTGCCATATGCACATCTAATTCTTAGCTTGATATTGTGTCCTATCTATTATTAACAAAGGATAAAATGTACCTCCACTACCTAGAAAACATAATGGAAGCACTGTGTGAGCAAGACAGGAACAGAGAAGGACAGAAACAGAAACATACAGGCAGCACTATTGTCGTTAGTGTAGTCATTGGCGATGCCTGCATGGGTGGGGTTGCGGTCAGTGCTGGCGTCGGTACAGTTGTCGGTGGTGTTGGTGTTGGTGCTCTTGGTGGTGTCGTTGGTCTTAGTGCCGTCATCAGTGGTCTTAGTGCCATTGTTAGTGGTGACGTGGGTGCTGTCAGTGCTCTTGGTGCTGTTGTTGGTGTCTTTGTAGGTCTTGGTAGTGTCTTTGCAGGTCCCGGTGGTGCCTTTGTGGGTCTCAGTGCTGTTGGTGGTGTTTGCAGCGCCACCAGTGCGTTTGCGGGTGCCGGTGCTGTCAGTGCTGTTCACGGTGCCGCCATCATCCCTCTTCTTGTTGTCACCGCTGTCATCTCTATCCCCGGCCTCTACTTCGCTGGTGTTGGTGCCCTCCTCATCCTTGTTGCCCTGTTTGACCTCGCTGTCTTCATCTTTGTCCTCCGTGTCAACTTCCTCACCATCATCTTCCTCGCCCTCATCTTCCTTGCCATCAACCTCACCATCAACCTCCTCACCATCATCTTCTTCAGCGTCATCTTCCATGGCATCATCTTCCTCACCATCGTCCTCTTCCTCATTGTCATCTTCCTTGCCGTCATCCTCTTCCTCATTATCGTCGTTGTCGTCCCCCTCCAACTGCCCATCTCCACTCTCATTTGTGGGCTCCTCCTGGTTGTTGTCAGATTGGCAGGTCCTGGAGCTGGTGGTGATGGGTCATGGCGGCATGTGGCTGGTTGCTGCAGAGCGGGAGCAAGCGGGTGGCGCGACGCTGATCCCACTTTCGTTGATTATCTCCTCAGTTCTGTAGGTAATGTTAGTCTATGATAAAATAAATGGAAGAGTAAAAAAGAAGAAAAAAAGAAAAAGCAACAAACAAAAGAAAAGAAAAAGTAACCTCGCTAGGCGAGGTGCTCGGGTGTGCTTGCCGCTGCATCCTGATAGCAAGCAACGAAGAAAAAAAATGAAAACAACAAGAATAAAAAACGGAAACAAAAAAGCAATGAAGAAAAAGAATAAAATAAAGCAACAAAAAAAGAAAAGAAGAAAACCTCACCTGGTGAGGCGGTCAGGTGTGCTTGCAGCTGCATCCTCATGGGCTCGAGCAGCTGATGTTTTCCTAAAACGAAACAATGATTAGCATGGTGTAAAGCATAGGGGGAGGAGGAGGGGAGGCAGTGATGGTCATCACATACCTGGCCAGCTTCGTTGCCCTTTTCCCCTTGGCTGGTCCCTTTTCCCCCCCTGCTTTCCCATTACCAGTCCCCTGTTCCTCCCCTTCGTTGTTCTTGCAAGTTTTTTTCTTGCCTTTCATGGTATCAGCTTCTGACATGGCACATTTGTGGCTGCCACGTGTTGTCGATGTGGTTGAAGGCAGTGGCAATGCATTATGGCAAGCACCACGACAGGACTGCAAGCTTGTGTTTGCATGGGTTTTCATGGCTTCATGCTGGAGCTGGTGGTGGTGGTAGTGGAGAGAGGTGGTGGTAGTGGAGAGAGGGTGGCAGGTGGCATGATCGATAATCAATCATCGATGCTGCCACGCATTTGTCACTGCACAGCTTAGCCGAACGGTACTTGGTGACCTAAGTATGGATACCTAAGTAACCGTTATAGCTCACTTGACATGAGTGTTGGTTGTAGTTAACATTCATTGGTGATCATGGGACCAAGGGTTCGAAACTGGTTTGTGTTGATCTTTTGTTTACATAATATATATTAATAATAGAGATTCCATGTCCATTCGGTCTGCTTGGACTGTCCGCTTCAGATCATTTGTCCTAGGACATGTTCATGCGGAGTCTGTGCTAGGAATTCTTAGTCCTAGCAGTCTGGGTTGGACATCACTTGGACATCACTTGGACATCACTCAGACTCGGAATGGAAATTTGGCATTACTTTCTGCCAAAAAAAATCCTAGTGAAGTCTGAGTGGACAGCTAGGACTCCGCACGGATTAGGTGGGGGAGTGTAAAGAGCTCACAAAGGACCAAAATGGACATGATGAGATAGTGGAAGAAGTGTTGAAATGGCTGGAGGAAAATGATTTATTCTTGAAACTGGAGAAGTGTGAGTTCACAGTTGAAGAAGTGGAATTCCTCAGACTCCACATTGGCAAGGGTGAGATCAAGATAGTTCAGGAGAAGACAAAGGCAATAGAAGAGTGGCCAGTGCCCACCTCAGTGAAGGACATTCAGCACTTCCTGGGGCTCACAAACTTCTACTGACACTTTGCTGAAGGCTTTGCAAAGGTAGCAGTACCAATGAATAAGTTATTGAGGAAGGACAAGAAGTGGCAGTGGATGGAGAAGGAGCAGGAGGCATTCAATGGACTCAAAGCATTCTTTACATAGAACACAATTCTAGCAACTGTGGATCCAACCTTCCCACTGAGAGTTGAGGCTGATGCTTCAGGAGTAGCAACTGGAGTGGTGTTGTCAATGAAGACAGAGGATAGAAAGTGGAGGTGCCTTCATCTCAAAGTCACTCAATGATGTCAAAAGAAATTACAACGTCCATGACCGCAAGATGCTCAGCATCATCCAAGCCCTGAAAGCCTGGTGGCATCATCTGGAGGGTGTGACACATAAGATTGAAATTTGGATGGATCATTCCAATCTTTGATACTTCATGCTGTCAAAGAAGCTGAATAGACAACAGGCAAGGTAGGCATTGTACCTTTTGAGGTTCAACTTTGAGCTGGTCAACAAGCCTGGGACAGCAATGGGGAAGGCAGATGCACTGTTCAGGAGGCTGGACTGGAAGGCAGGAGTAGAGCATGACACCAAGGATGTCACACTGTTGAAGCCAGAGTTCTATGCAATCAAGGCAATACAGCATGGGCACTTATTGATCAAAGGGGTGGAAGATAAATTATTAAGCAGAGTATGAAAGGCAAAGGAGTGGGATGAGTCAGTGGTGAAGGCTGTGGAAGAGCTGAAGAGATCATCAATGAAACAGCTGAGGGTGGAGTCAGGAACAAGAGCTGGTACTCTTCAGGGGAAAATTGTACATGCCAAAGGATGAGCAGTTGAGACACAAGATCATCCAACTCCATCATGACTTGGCAATTGTGGGACACCCTAGGTGGTGGAAGACTTCAGAACTGGTAGCACAAAATTATTGGTGGTCTAATATGATGAGATTTGTATTTACTTATATTCACAGGTGTGACAAATGCCAGCAGTACAAGAACATAGCAAAACCTCCAGCAGGCAAGCTCATGCTGATCCAAACCCCAACAGAGCCATGGAAAGCAATCTCCACAGACTTCATCATGGGACTACCAGAAGCACAAGGATGTGATGTGCTCTTGATAGTGGTTGATCAGGCTAAGAAGCAAATGCATGCAATCCCCACAATGGAGGAGACAAGTGCACTAGGACTAGCCAGGCTATTTAGAGACTATGTGTGGCACTGTCATGGGCTGCCAGATTCAATCATCTCAGATCAGGGCCTGCAGTTCTCCACCACACTCATGTGTGAACTGAATAAATTATTGAAAATACAAACAAAAATGTCTGCAGCCTATCACCTGCAGACAGATGGACAGACAGAGCAGGTCAACCAGGACATTGAGCAATATCTGCACCTATTCATAAATTATAGACAAGATAACTGGCTGGAGTGGATTGTGCTCAGGGTGTTCACATACAACAACCAAATCCACTTGACACTTCAAATGTCACTGTTTTATGCTAATTATGGCTACAACCCCCAGATGGGTTTTGAGCCTTGACAAGAAGGAAAGGTGGAAGCCACAGAGGACTTTGCTGAGTGAATGAAGAGAGTACATAAGGAGGCAGAGGCTGCATTGACAAAAGCACACAATGATATGAAGTGCTATGCAGACCAAGTTAAAGGTGACACACCAGAATAGCAAGTCAGCCAAAAGGTCTGGATTGAAGCCAAGGACTTGCAGCTGAACAGGCCTTCATGCAAGCTTGCCAAAAAGTGAATCAGCCCTTTCCCTAGTGTTTTAAGGTCCAGTTTGGTCTGGTTTTTTTCCCTTTTGGGGATGAACTGGAACCAGAACCGGTTCATTTGTATTAAAAAACTATGTATAACTGGACCGGACCACACAGAACCGGTTCACTGTGGTCCTGTCCGGTCCTACAACTGGTTATGACTGGGTTCGGCTGCAACCAGTCATGGACTGACTCATGTCAGTCTGAACTGGTCACATCAGTCTAACTGAGTCTGATCTAACTAAATTACTTCAACTTAGTTAACAGGCAGGGGCCTGCAAGCAGGCATGTAGGTAATGACAACAGAACAAAGATACATAATCATAGACTGTAAGGGTTGGTTAGTATGGGGGAGGAGGGAGGTGGTCAGAATGAAGGGGAGAGAGCTCAACTAGATAGGAGGGGGGGGGGGGAAGGAGGCCTGGAGAGGTGGGTGGAGGTCATCGTTGTTGTACATGACATTCCAGGGGAAGAGCGGCATTCAGGGCATTGAACATGGGGCTGTCTCAATTATGTGGGGGCAGGGGCTGAGTCAGGGGGTGCTCAGGGCAACTGGGGAGATGGCAGGGTGTACTCAAGGCCAGAGGGCAGGGTTGGCAGCAGCAGCAGCAGGAACAGCGGCATCAATGTGAATGATGTGGCATGGATGACAGATTTGCTGTGCAAGATGGTGGTCCAAGGGTCGGGCTGGGGGCAAGCACAGGCAAGTGCCGCATCCTGCAGGTCCCATGGCAGGTGAGCAGGGGGTTGGCAGTGACACACAGTGGTTGGGGGACATGAGCGGTAGCACGGCGCCATGTCCCTCACAAACAATCTGCAGTTCTCAGGCCTCATCACCTTTCACCAATGTTTCTACCCATTCCAGCCACCTCTGCAGTTATTCTAAAATGCGCTAGCCGAACATCAGAAAAATTGTATCTGAGCGCAAAATCACCTTTATGGTCATCTTTCCCATTGGCCGAAGCAGTTTTTGGAGTAGTGTAGATCCAATGATCGACTTGCCAATTGATGGGTGGCACAAAAGGAGTATTTGTTTCGATGGTATTGAACACAACAAGGATACAGAGTCTAGAATGGAAGACCACAGATCTTGTGGTTCAAACCTAGATATGGTACATTGAATCAGAAAAAGAAATAAAGTAAAAGCACAGTAGCTGATAGAGTAAGATCCACCAAGGAGCATCATCATGTTCAGTAGGAAGAGTGTGAGTGGCAGACTGACAACAACTTGGAATTGAGGCACTGGCGTGGGTCACTGGTAAGATGACACTGACATGATCAACATAAGGGCCTGTGCAAGAAAAGGGCATAAAAGAAAGGAGATGCTGTTGCTGTGGAATGAAAGTAAGGGGGAAAAGCCATAGTTAGTATGCCACATACTTGCCATGTAAGTACTGTAATATATACCCAAATATTCAGTGCCATCTGAAAAGTTATCCCAGTGATGATCAGGACATGTTACAGGAAGATGGCATTAGTAATAAGTCAAGTTGAAGTCAAGTTGGAGTGCATGAAAGCATTGAAAGCATCCAACTGTAATGCAGTTGAGATTGCCAGCTGGCAGGTTGTGAGGGGCCCCAAGTTGCAATTGCATAAGCACTGAAGCAACAACACATGCAGTCATGGTAATTTAAGCTACCATGTCTGAGTCGTATGTTGACATACCAGAAGAAACTGCAGAACCTTACCTTGTTCCTTCTTGTACAGCTCCCCAATGTAAGTATCATGATAATAGTAGTACTACATAAGTAGTTGTGTCATGATATAAGTCAGTTTGAAGTTATCTTCATCTGATCTCAAATGACTGAAGCTGTACTATCAATATTAGAGTGCACAATATTAGTCTAACAAGGTTCTATCTACTGCTAAAGCTCTATTACCATATCCAAATTGTCACTCCCATTCTGCCAATTATCAGCATCTAACAACATTTGGAATTCCTCAAGATCTATCTCCTCAACAAGGCCAGAGTTCCAAGCAGCAAGATCTCAAATAGTGTTACACCATGCAAACTTCACGAATTGAAGTTGTTCAAACCTCTTTGGACCCAGACACACACGATGATCATCTGCAATTTCTTTTGTGGCCAAAAAGAGGCACTCGCAAGGAATTGAAGAGGTAGGAATTGGGAGGATATCAAGAGCGATGCGTCCAAGGGTAGGATAGTGAGTGTGATTGTTCTGTAGATAGTGCAATGTCACAGTAAGACTTGAGATGGAATTGAAGAGAATGTACCCACACATCAGCAGGCATGTCCTTCAGATACTGCCATAGCTCTGCTTCCCATCCCTCACTGTCCTCAGTAGCTACCAGAGTTAGTCGATATCGATCAAAATCTGACATGACGGAAGCAGTTGTCACATTGTCTGTGTTGTCAGCAGTTGGAGTGCTTCGAGCCATAGTTGGCGCTGATCGAGGGCAAGTCCTCCAATACTCTTCCACCTGAAACATGTCACATCAGGAAAAGGAAACCAAATGAAACAATGAACTATTACCACTTTCTCCACTACCTTTCTTGCTTCATCCTGCCAATTTTTTGCATGTCAGTTACCTGCCGGCTGCTGCCCATTCTTCTGCCTGCTCCTTTTCACCACCCCATGCTAACTTGATGTATGCAAGTTTGTAGTATGGGTGAAGGACTATTTTCCTCACCGTTAACCCTTCACTAATCAACTATAAATGATGGTGCTTACTGAGTGCGAGAACAAAGGAAGGCTTCTGATCGAAGCAGAAATAGTATTTCTTGAGTTTGTTGAGCCCATCCTGTATAGCATTATGGTACAGTGCATATCTCTTGTCATCACGTTTTGCCTCCCATGCCATTTGAAGATCTTCAATCACTGGCAGGGCATGCCACAATGTGGGTTGCTTCTCTGCTGAGAACTTATGCTGTATATTGTTTGAGTCCTATCAACAGCAATGTCATCAGTAAGTTTGAGCTCAAATGAGCAGATCACGTACTTCGAGAATATTTCTTGCATCTTGGACCCTTGCCCAGTCTCTCTTAGAAAATTTGAATGCAGACCATGGAATCTTCTTGACAACTTTTCCCTCACTGCACACCATTGTTATGGGACCATACAGTTGATCCGCAGATGTAATGAACAAGTCAATTGCCTGTGCCATGTTGATATGTATCACCAAGTCACTTCTCAGGTGTACATAGTATGTACTTGCCTGTCGCAATTTATAAGAATGATCTAGCATTTTGTAAGTGGTTCCCCATTGAGTATTATTGTGCAATGGGATCTTCAGCACAGTCATGATCTTGCATTGCTGTTGAACCTTCTTGAAGTATTCAATACATTGCCCTGATGATTGAATCTGAGAAATTGCAGGTCAGCCTCTATAAATTCTCTAGATTGTCCATACCTTGATAGCAAGTGTGCAAATGGCTGCAACCACATCCAGCAATCCGCCTAACACACAGTTGCCTGGTAACTCCAGATTGTACTCCCAAATGGCATTGGCATTCTCAATGATTGCGATCTTTGTGATATGAGAGTCATCACGGCAACATTTGCAAGATTTACTACATGTTTGAGACATCTGAAACACTAAGTGAGCTGTCTGAGTCATTGATTAAAAAACTTGTATTATGGGAGCTGGTTCTCCAAGGCACTCCATTCCAATTGTCGGCAATTATGCTGTTGCTCGATTGTATCACAGCTAGTATTATTATTTGAAGCATTACTGTCTGCAGCTATGTACAAGCCAAGTCAAAGATTGTAAACTTAAAGTTGTTTTTGGTTGTTACCTTCAAACTCCTTTTACTCATAATCCCCACATGATCACAAAGACCGACAAAATACTTTCCCAAGTTCATCCCACTGTGTTCTCCTGAGATTGGCTAAAACTCAACTACCTCCACTTGCAGCTTCCATTCCTTGTTCTTGACTTTGATCCAGTGAGCCATCATTCCCAGGAAAGCTCCCTTTGTATTATCAGCAGTCCAGCCATCACTCATCATTGTGATTTTTCCTGGTGCAGCCTGTGAAAGTTTGGTAAGTCACAATTCTGATTCTAACTTTTAGCTCATTGCTCACCATGATCTCATTATTTAGTTTCTTCAAGTGGTTGATGAACTGATTATGAATGTAGTCCAAAATGGGATGTGTGGTTGGCAAGTCGTTATCATCCTTCTTTGGTCTCATAACGACAAGGCAATTCCTGAATGCAGCCTTGTTTGCTACAGCCAATGACTGGTCATCGCAAGCCACAAATTTGGCTATGGCATCCAACAACCTGTCTCGAGTAAATGTGGACCAACAATGACAGTGCCTTTCAATGTCGACTGCTTTTTCTGCTTCAGTCCCTTTGACTCTTCAATTTCTTTCAATACATGGGGTAGGATGGCACAGTGGTTCAGAGGTATGTTTGCCTCATCACATTTTGCTTTGTAAAAGTCATAGTGCTGATAGATATGTTGACAACAGGAAGAGTTACTTCCTGTGAAGAAGGTTTTCCTCAGGCCCTTTATCTTCAGGGCCTTGTCATCTGCTCTAGGTTTTGGTAAGCATTACACATGGCATGTTATGAATATGCTGGTGGGATACTAACTTGCATACCATGCACCACCGGCCTCTCACAGTTTCAACAACATTGTGCTTCTTGAACTGGACTGTAACAATGTCCGAAAATACTGTGAGTAAATCTTTTGTAGAATCCTTTTTTATGCTGAGCCCAAGTGGGGCCTCTGCATGGTGATGATCTTCCAGGTCACTTTGTTCTTGAGTCTCCTTTTATGGTCCCTGCTTGTGAGTACATACATTATACTGGAAGATATTGCTGCTTACTTCGTTGTCCTTTCTAGGAGGTTCATCATCCTCCACATCATCTGATTCTTCTTCAACAACTTCAGGCTCTGGGTCACTTTGCTGATCCTCATGCATCTCAATGTGCTTCTTCCGCTTATGTCATTGCTGTTTGGGTGGAGGTGTTGCTTCTGATGAATTTTCTCTGTTGTCATCACTGCTTTCATCTGGAGCTTGTCACTTCTGACTATTCTTTGCCTTGACTGGAGCCTTTTGTATGGCAGGTTTTTGGGTTAATGTAGAAGACTTGTTGGAGTGAGCTGCCTTTCCATTATTAGCCTTTGGTGGCATATTGAGATGGTAGGTGGCTGTGACTTGAAGTGGTTAAGTCATGATGTTTGGTTTACATAAGTTTCTGATCACTTGACTTTTGAACTTTGGTATTGCTTGAGTAGTAGATTGGAGAGCATCTTGACGAGTAGGAAGTAGATATCAGATGTAGGATGGGACTGGAAGTCCAGCCCTAGACCAGTTATGACCAGTTTTGGTCGGTTCATGTAATTATTTTGTTCAATGCAACCGCAACCAGTTGGCCCTGAGATTCTGATGGACTGAAACTGACAGTCCAGTTTTTTTGAGTTGGGTCTGGTCTGGTTTCGGTTTTTTTCCAGTTTGACAAACTGGACCTTTGAACACTACCTTTCCCCATCACAGACTTGACATCCAAGAATGCCATTCATGTGAAATTCCCCTGCACAATCAAGATCCATCTGGCTGTCAATGTCTCTTGGACTTGGCCTCACCAGGCACCAGAAGTTGAGGGGCAGTGAGCCAAATCACTGCCATCTATAGAGATAGATGGAGAACTTGAGTACCATGTGGAAGAGGTACTTGATTCATGGATGCATCATAACCAGTTGCAGTACCTGGTTAAGTGGCAGGGCTATACTGAGGAGAATAACATCTGGGAGCCTGCCACTAATCTTGAACATGCAGTGGATGTGATAGTGTCCTTTCACCACTTACACCCCACTGCCCCACACTGCCTCAGATCCCTGGCACACCTTCAATTCTGCCCATATGAAAACTTTATCAAGACTCTGAAGGAATTAACCTCTCATCTGGAATCCAAGCCTTAAAGAGGGGGTGATGTCAGGAGTACAATTTCTTTAAGACAATTCTAATAATTATTTTCATTTTTTGGTACTAAGGACACTTTTATATACACAAGGTAGGCATGAGGTCCTTCTGATCAAGCACATGGCTGAGGGTAGGTACAACACTGTTAGAATGGACTGATAGTAGATAGAATTACTTACATTCTCGTTTTAGTTGCTTACGTGCTGATGCGTACTGATCACGTTTGTTATGTTTATAGTCACACTCAGTGGTTGATATTCAACAGCACTAAGTGTATGTCATTCCTTTGTTATCTGTTTCTAACTTTACTTACAAAGTACCTAGTCACTTTTCTATAGGTACTAATACATACAGTAGTTGATATTCAACAGCACTGAGTTCACTTTTCTATAGGTTATGGGCCCTGGTCCCACCTTGTGATATCTGGTTCAAGTCCTCATGAAATCCACTCACGAAAACCCTCCGCTCGCTCTCTCTTACGTTACGCCCTCTCGTTCACGACCATAGACACCGACTACAACCCCTTTAGTCCCTACCTCTCATGATAACCCCTTCTGTGATGATGACATCAACAACATCATCATCTGATGATTTCGCCAAACTGACTCATGGCAACTACCATACCTGGGCGCCCTGAATGACTGCCGAGCTCCAACGTCTCGGCATATGGAGGATGTGCACTGGTGACGAAACGGTCCCCTCCTCTCATCCCATTGCGTTGATTCCTAACAACGCAACAACTTCGGAGAGGATTGCCCTACAGAGGAACCATCAAGACGAAATCAGGTCTTACGAGGCCGCCTGCCATCGCAATGACCAGGCCATTGGCATGATCAAGACCCACATTGAGGCTTCGCAGTACGAGGGACTGGATAGCAAATCCACGAAGCAGGTCTGGGATGCTCTCGTGACGAGACACAAGGGTGTTCACACTGGGCTATCAGCATTCTACATGAAACTGGGCATCCTAGAGAAGAAATACACTGACGGAGAAGATATGCACGAACACCTCAACTTCTTGACGATGGAGAATAGGAAACTCGGCACTAAGGGCTTCGACGACGACTTCCTTGCACAAGTCATGCTCATGTCCCTCCCTCGCAAGTCTACCTGGGAAACCCTAGTGGTTGTCCTACTCCAATCCACCACTGATGACAAGCCTCTCACCACCACCAACATCACAACACGACTCATGCAAGAACATTGTCGCCTCAATGGTAATGACACAGACTCAGCTCTCACCGCTTGTTCTGATAAGAAGGCCCGTTCTTTGAAGAAGTCCAAGTGCATATGTGGTTATTGCAAGAAGCCTGGTCACACCGAGGAGAAATGTTATAAGAAAAAGAGGGATCAGGAAAACAATGATGGCAAGAACTTGAAGGGAAAGGAGAAGAAGGGAGGCTCAACTAGCGCTAATGCTGTAAGCATGGAACCCAAGTCTGAGGTCACCGAATCTGCACATATCGCGCGCATGTTCAACAAATTCCCCAACAACGATGATGACGATGTCCACATCTTTATTGCACTGGAAGTTGTCACCCAGGCTGCTCTCACCATCTCAGCCCATGTTGCGAACTATTCTTGGACAGCACCTACACCACTCTCGAGAAGCTGATTAAGGTACACCTCGGAGACACTTTGGTCATCCAAGCCATTGGTAAAGGGTCCATCCGCTACCTCATGACTACACCAAAAGGAATTGTTCCTGCCATTATTCCAAACGTCCTCTATGTACCGGAGCTCACCACTACACTCCTCTCAGTCGCACGCTTTACGGATCAAAGCAAACACCATCTCATCTTCAACGATGACGACTGTTTCATCCATGCTAAGCCATCGGGCCGCTGTGTTGCCACCACACGTAAAACCAGTGGAAGCCTCCATCGGCTCATCGCTCACCCCATGGTATCTAAGGAGTACACAAACGCAGCTCTTGCCTCTCACCACATTGATATTAATATCCTTCACCGTCGCCTAGGTCATCTTGGCCATGACAATGTCAAACGACTAGTCGCTAAGGGCATGGTAGAAGATCTTGATTCAGTGGGAGGTCATATACACTTTTGCGAGGCTTGTGTACATGGCAAACAACATAGATTCCCTTTTCCCCCATCCAACAAACGTGCTCAACACAAGCTGGACCTTGTCCACTCTGATGTCTGTGGGCCACTACCTGTCAGCTTCAAGGGATACCGCTATTTTATTACATTCTGTGACGGCAATACTTGTGAAGTCTGGATCTACTTCATGCGCACCAAGTCTGAGGCCTACACCAAATTCAGATAATTCAAGGCACTCGTCGAACTACAAACTGGTCTCAAGATCAAAGTCTTTCGTTCCGACGGCAGGGGAGAGTACATCTCTCTCGAATTTGAAGCCTTTCTGAAGAACTCTGGTATCATCCCTCAGAAAACGGCCCCCCATACTCCAGAACAAATGGTGTCACAGAAATCCTCAACCGCATCATTGTCAAACGTGGCCGCTGCATGCTTTATGAAGGAAATCTCTCAGCCTACTTCTGGGTCTACGCCTTCTTCTGTGCAGTATATCTCATGAACCGATCACCAGTCACTCGTCTATGTGATTCAACTCCTGAAGAAGCCTGGTCTGGTAACAAACCCCTTGTCACTCGTTTTCAACCTTTTGGATGTCCTGCCTATGTCCATATCACCAAAGCTAAATGCACTAAACTTGCTCCTAAGTCGAAGAAATGCATCATGCTTGGTTACAAGCCTGGTACTAAAGCCTACCATCTCTGGGACCCAAAGGCACGATTGGTCATTGTTTCAAGGGACGTCATCTTTGACGAACGTCCTAATCCTCCTACACCACCAGAACCCAAAGTCGACCTCTCAGAACTCCTCTGGAATGGTGAGTTACCTGGAGATGACATTGAAGGCATCACACAAGTGGGAGATGCATGGAATAAATTGGACTTGGACTCTACTCCTCTGTCCACTCCACCTGCTCATCCCCCAGCTGATCCAGCTCCTGACATTGATGAGGACCATCTGCTGGCTCCTGATCCTCTGTTGATTGAACCACCTCCTAATACACCTCAACCTCGTCACCATCACATGGAAATTGAACTATTGGGTGAACCTCTTATCATCGATGGACCACACACTCGATGGATCCCTGAACGATACAGACAGGATTCCCCTCCACCAGTTCCTGATGCTCCAGCAAATGAAGAGGAACCTCAGATAATTGAGGAAGCCATGGCAGAAATTGCTTTTGCCCTTGCCACTTCCTCAGCCACCTCTCCCGGTTACACTGATCCCCTCACTCTCAAAGAGGCTCTGGACAGTCCTGATGCCAACATGTGGAGAAAAGCCATTGAAATTGAGTTAAAGTCACTTGAAAATATGGGCACCTTTGAAGTTGTCGACAAATTACCAGACAATTGCAAAGCTGTCGGCTCCAAGCTTGTCTTCCGGGTCAAATGTTACAATGACTTCTCTATCAAACGCTTCAAAGCTCACCTAGTCGCAAAAGGGTTCGATCAGATTCCTGGGATAGATTTCGAAGAGACCTTTGCCCCTGTGGTCAAACTCACCTCTGTCCGCATCCTCTGTGCCCTTGCTACACTCCTTAATCTCCATTTTCACCACCTTGACGTCGACACCACATTCCTCAATGGAACTCTCGAAGAAGAAATCTACATGTGAATGCCAAAGGGAATTGGATGCTATTCTGGAAAGATTGTTCAGTTACTTTGGTCAATCTATGGTCTCAAGCAGGCCTCCCGAGTATGGAACCAACTACTGGACGTCGAACTCGCAAAGCTTGGTTTCCGTCACATCACCGCAGACTACTGCATCTACATTCTTCGTTCTGGGAACAATGTTTGTTTCCTTGCAGTCTATGTCAACAACATGGGTCTTGTTTGCAATAACCTCACATTCATGGAGAAGCAAAAGGAGATTGGAAAGGTATTCAAAATCAAAGATCTTGGGCCTATTTCGCATTTACTTGGTTTGGCAATTGACTATGTCGAAAAAGGGATTTTACAACTCTCGCAGGCTCAATACATCCAACAGTCCCTCAAACATTACGGTTTCAATGACGGTCGCATGCATCCTACACCTCTCAGCTCTGGAATCAAACTCACAAAGGCTGATTGTCCACAAACCGCTGATGAGATCAATGTGATGAAGGCTTACCTGTACCAAAGCCTTATTGGGACCCTCATGTACACCATGCTCGGAACTTGTCCTGACGTCGCTTTTGCTGTTGGTGCACTCAGCAAATACAGCTCAAATCCTGGAATGAAACACTGGAATGAAGTGGCGCATGTCCTTTGCTACCTTGGTGGAACGAAGGACCTTGGCCTTGTTTATGACAGAAGCAAGGGTGCTAACCTGTCCTCATTCATTCTTGGGTACACAGATTCAGATTGGGCTGGAGACCTGGATACTCGCCGATCAACTGGTGGATTTGTATTTTTGATCTGTGGCGCTTAGGCTGTAGCACGGGTACTCCCGCGGGTATCAGGACCTTGACCCGTACCCATACCCGCATGGGTTTCATAGACACGGTAATATATATATATATATATAAACTATCTAATATTATTTTACATCTGCCCACCCCACAAGCAGCTTGTGGCGGGCGGGGGGGCAGTCGTTGTAGAATTAAATAAGAAAGAAATCAATAGAATCAACTTACGGCCCAAGAGATGTCTCTTGGGCCCTTTTTGTGGTGCGTTTAGGGGTGAGGTCGTTTGGCGGCGTTGCGGTTGGCAGTGGCGTTGGTTGGGCATTGGGTGGGTCTTGTGCTCGTTGTTGTCATTGTCGTTGTTGCATTCGTTGTCCCCGCCCCTCCCGTTGTCGTTGTCGTCTGCCAGAGTCTCGCCCCTCCCGTCGGTGTCCTCGTTGGCGGGCTGGGTGCTTGGTCGCGTTCTCCTCCACGGTTCGTCGTCGCATTCTCCTCGTTAGGTTCGTCGTCGTGTACTTCTTCTCCGTCTCGTCTTTGTCATCCTGTTCTCGTCGGGTCTTCCTCCTGTCGTCCTCGTCATTGTCCCTGCCCCTGCCAATCTCCGCCCCAGTCCTGCTCGTTGTCGTTGTCGTTGTCGCCGTCCTGGTCATTCCTGTCTTCTGGGGGTCATGGTGGTGGTGGTGGAGGTCCTGGTCCTGATCCTCGTGTCCCTGGTCTGATCCTCGACGGTTCCTCGTTGTCGAGTCGTCCTCATTGTATCGTCCCCATCCTCCCTATTGTCCCCGGGGCTGGGTCGTCTGTCGTCATCTGCTGCGGCCATGCAGAGTGAATCCGGCATAGAACCACCCCCACCTCACGTTTGTGAGTGAGGAGAGGTGGTGGTCATGATACTGCACGAGGTGTGGGCGGTGAGTGGCACGAAGAGAGGGAATACAAACATAGGTAAATAACACGTCAACGATCAACAAAGACACGATGTGTACTACTCTGTGCACACAAGACCAAATGGTCTATGCGCATCCTAGGGGTATATAAGGCCCCCATTTCTACAGGTAAGCTGGGCTCACCCCACATTTTTTTTAAAATAAGTAGTTATAAATTTGTATATAGTTTACTGTACGTAGATTTTGAACCTGCCCTCGCCTCCCTCTTGGCGGCGGGTAGGCATGGGTTACGGGTCATGGAATCATGACCCGTACCCATACCCGTGCCTACCCGTACCCGCAACCCGCACGGGTTACCCGTACCCGTGCTATTGCCTAGTGGCGCTGCCGTTTCGTGGAGCAGCAAACTCCAACTCCTTGAACAACTTGGATACAAGCAAACAACACCCACCAAACTCCTGGGCGATAATCAAGGTGCAATTGCACTTGCAGAAAATCCTGGAGACCATCCCCGCACAAAACACATCCAACTTCGTTATCATTTCATTCGTTTTGCAATTACCGATGGACAAGTTTCACTTGACTATGTGCCAACTCAGAACATGGTTGCTGATGGACTCACAAAAGGTTTAACTGGTGAAAAGCACAAGTATTTTATTTCGATGCTTGGACTGAAACCACAAATGAGTGGGAGTGTTAGAATGGACTGATAGTAGATAGAATTACTTACATTCTCGTTTTAGTCGCTCACGTGCTGACGCGTACTGATCACGTTTGTTATGTTTATAGTCACACTCAGTGGTTGATATTCAACAGCACTGAGTGTATGTCATTCCTTTGTTATCTGTTTCTAACTTTACTTACAAAGTACCTAGTCACTTTTCTATAGATACTAATACATACAGTGGTTGATATTCAACAGCACTGAGTTCACCTTTCTATAAACACATGGTGCACACATGGGTGACACATGGCACAATTGGACTCATGGTAGGCACATGTAGCTGCACACCACATGCTGTAGGCATGGTGCTGTGCCCACTAACAACTCATGGTCTAAGCATGGCTAATGCATGGTTACCACGTGTAGAGTAGTATATAAATCCCCCAGAGACACTAGTCATGTTCTCTTGGGTTATCTGCTATACTAGCATGACAGCCTGTGACTACCAGACTACTCTTTTATCTCATTTGTTGTTGTTGTTTTGTGGGAGCCATCATTGTGCCTCATTGGTATAGCATCATCCTAACACTGCCCCTGGTTCACTGGGATTGAGAAGCTAGTCAGGCTGCAGACTGGGTTGTTCTGAGACTGCCCCAAACCAGGACTGATAGTCCTATCAGACCAGTTTGGGTTTGGTCTGGTCCACAGTATTTTCTGGTTTGGTGGACTAGACTTTAAACTTTACTCCAAAGTCCCAAATCCACTTGGCACTATTGGTCATGTCCATCAGCCCTGGTTCAAACCAACCAAGTGCTGCTCCCTTCAGATAAGAAAGAATGAATAAGATCTTTTTCTCATCAGATGCACAAAGGGTAGGACAATCATGGAAGTGAAGTTTACAAGAGATTAAAAAGTCACAGAGTTTCCATGGGTCCATGCCATCAAATGTGTCAGATTTGCATACTTTGACTTTCTCATTGCAAGGTTGTTGGGAGGCATGGATGTTGTCTGATAACTCTCATAGTATGTGCAGGAATTGACAGTCATTGCTGTGGGGCTCTGACTTAGGATTGGATTGGTGGTCATCAGGCCCTTTAGGATTGCCATGACTGGGTTGGTTACTATCAACCAGTGAACTGTGGGGGTGCTGTGGAGTTGACAGAGGTTGTGTGTTGGGGTTTTCTGGGTTTGCTCCCAGGCCAGGAAATATGTTGAAGCTCACAGTGCTGTGCTGAAGGTTAACAAAGGCCAATGCAGGGTTGGTGAGGATAGTTGGGACCTGCACATGCTTGTAATCCACTGCAGTTACTTGTAGTGTTGCCCACCAGTTGATCCCTTGTGATGCAGAATCAATTTTGATGTCTCTAGAATTAATCAACTGATGACAAAGGTGGAAAGGATGTAAATAAATAGAGGTGGTATGGAAGTACAGAGCAAAGTAAGTCCTGGAGTCAAGATAATATCATATGTTAGGGCTTAGGGGCAGGCTCGATCCTCTCTCCACATCGGTCGCACACTTTATGTGAGTCAACGCTATTACCAACCCCATTAAGTAATATTTCCAAGCCAACCTACCAAAAATTATCAAAGACTCACTAAAGACAGATGAACCCAATCGGAAACAAGACCTAAAGAACAGTCATGTCGGGGGTTCAGACAGCATGAACTTGGGTTGTAAGGCGTACGTACAGCAGCAGTGATGATCCCACAAACCCCAAACTTTCTGGTGGGCTGGTGAATGCCCCGTGCGCAGCGGGCATACACTGTTACAACAATCCAACTTGGACAAAAACAAATGACAGGAAATTGGACGTACGTTCGGAGCGATACTGGTCACCTAGCTGGGCAGCAGTCACAGCCTGTTCTGGTCCAGGACTCGGAGAAACTTGAACATTCGGCACATTTTCGGGGTAGGCAGGAGGATGAATGTCTTGTTTTTCGCTCATAATGGAAAAAATGTGGAGGCCAGAGTCTGCGGACGGTGCCAAGTTACTCGATTTGAGACCCTGAACATGCTCAGTAGCTCTATATAACCAAAGAGGGGGCTGTGCTTTGGCGCCATGTCATAGTTTGGAGGGACAAGTCATGCGGTTGCTTATCTCGAAAACGTAAGATGCATTGCACAGCTAAACGCAGTCCACAGAGAAGCGACATTGTGAGGGCACAGGTAGGCACCGCCATGAAACGGCCAGTTCAATTACAATCAGACATGGCCATTATGCTCAGCGACAATAGATCTGGATGCCATCTTAAAAGCTCCTATAAAGTTGCACATTCCGTCGTAAATGGTGAAGAGAGGGATGGGGATAGGTAATTGTGATGGTACCTTTTGCAGGATGAGAGGATAGCTGTATTAACTATAGAGATAACACTCACTAATCATGCCAGGCTCCACGGAAAATTGGGGATGTATCACAAAAGAGGCTAAAGAATTCGCACTTAATGCCAGATTCATCTTCAACCAGTTTTCGATGAGCATAACGCTATCACATTGGGCCTTCGTAAAAAAAGAAAAGAAACTGCGCAAACAATCTGAAATCCAATAATGACGAAATACATACGACACGTACCCTCGTCCTTGGGCTGCCTCGAAATACGGACGACCACGCTCAATGCATTCCACAAGTCCCTTTGCTCTCTAGCTGCTCGATTGTGTGTGTCCTCCTTCTCTACTCTCTCCATGCGTCTCCACACCCATGATTTGCTTGGAAGCCGCCATGCCATTTTTGTGCCTTCTCCTCAGGCTCGGTCGCATTGCACCCATTCAATGGCGGCCTTCCTGCTCGCCAGAACTGTCCGATATCCTCCGCGACGGCCACCCAATCGTGGATGATGCCCATCATATGACACACATGCAGCCTGACAGAGTGAAAATCACACCATTTTGGATGGAGAAGGCATCGAGGTTCTTCTCGGTAAAGAGCGCGGAGTGCAGAGCGAACTACCTTTGGTACGTACTGCATGCCCCAGATGAGCAATGTCGATGCACTGTAAAATCGAATAACGACAGTAAACAGAGCTGACCCACGCCTCCCCCACACTGACATTTCCATATGAGGCAGCACTTTCCCAGTCGACAGTTACAAACAAACGACAGATATTCCCACCATCTCAACGTTCAACCATCATCCTCTACGACATCGCCTCATCCCTCCTTCCCATAACACCTCACCCTCCGTAAACGGTGACCTTGACCAACCCTTAGTAAGTGTTTCGTGTAATTTTTCTCATACTGACAATTTCCTAGGTTACATTTTCTATGTACAACGACACTGCACCCCGAGGGACCCGGGACCCGGGACTACTGCTGCGAGCCACTGCTCGCAGGGTGGAGATGCAGAGCAGCGATGCCAGGGACGGTGGGCAGGAAATGGGCGCGACAACGACAACAACGACAACAGGGAGTGGGGCGACAACGACAACGACAACGGCAGCACACCAACGCAGATAGGGACACTGCCCAGTGCCCCGCTGCAGAACAACCACGACGGCGAGGGGACGACGAGGAAGACGACGGCCACCACCAACACAGCACCCCCAGCCGCCGCCACGAGCAACTGCTCGTGCGGTGGAAACGGGGAGCAACGAGGACAGCGACAACGGAGAGAGGAAGCAGATGCAACAGCACCCCACACACCCCGCCGCGAGCGACTGCTCGTGGGGTGGAAACCGGCAGCAACGACGACGGGAAGTGGGATCGGGACAACGAAACCACAGCGACAACAACAATCGTGGCATGGACAACGGCAGCCGTATCATGACCTCCTCCCTACGTTTCGCGTGGGGCGGGTTTCCTTTTTATTTAATTAATACAGTTGTCCCCCCATTTGCATTTGCATGAGTATGTATATAAATTTTCTGACAAAATTATGTCGAGCCGCCTCCCTTGCATTTGCGTGAGGTAGTCAAAAATTTATTCACCTGACTTTGGGAACAATCTACCTTTTTTGGATGTCAGTGTGGGGGAGAGTAAGGGTACTTTTGGGCGAGCGTTGGCTTCCTACACATCTCTTGACCACATCCCTTTTTGGGGGTGCCTGTCGCTCTTGTTGACCTCCTCGATGATGGGGGTGCGTTGTACCTATATGGGCCCATAATTACCTTGGTTCATCTCGGCCGTCTACATTGGGGCATTTGGTCCCACGCCTCATATATAGCTTCGCCAACGCTCATTCCCACTCTTAACTGTACACGTAGATAGTTTTATGGCATGCATAACATTTATCCTTTCTCGATCAGCCATCGCGGTTATAACAACGTCAGCGATCGCCCGGTATATGAAAGTGGCATACATATACGCGAGACATGATCATCATACTGGCGATACTCCTGGAGGATCCTTGAAAGGATTTGATACGATACTCGCTAACGATCCTGCTCGGTAGAGGGGATAAAGAGGTCGGTCCTTGGCTTGACGAAGCCGTCCAGGATACGCCACCGGACGAGGAGGGACTACATCATCGTCAAAATTTAAACAGACAGTAATGTTGCCATATGTCGCACCCACCTAAACTGTTGGCCACAGCCGGAGGTTGACGCTTAGGGGCTAGGACGTATGATTTGACAACCTGCTGGGGTATAAGTAATAGACTTAAGTACTCACGCGGAATCGGTTTCCCTTCTGGAGTCCAATTTTTATTTTTCAGAAACCGAGACAGTCTCGCATCCTGGGACGCGGTCTATTACCAGGTTCATGAGTATTTGGTTAATTGAGAGTGAGAACTATCACTCACCCTGATTTCGCTATGCAACTCGTGGCACAACTCCAGAGTCAGCCTGGCTTGTCGGCATCGCGTCTTTGTTGACTTAGTCTTTTTAGAAGCTCCGGAGTTTGCCTTTGCGGCTTCCTCTGCCTCTTTGACTTTCTCGTGTAGCCTTGAGAGAACACTATGAGGTCATGGTGAATAGGGAGAAAGTATATTGTCACCTGTTGTATCTCTCAACCAATGGTGACAGTAAGCCGTCATCCACGAATTTATGGTATTGATCAATAATCGCGAAAGCTTCGCATAATTCGACTCGGGCCTGTTCGGTAATAGCAACGGGGTCGTCTTTCTTCACTGGCAGTAGATGGATTAAGCCGAAGGCTTGAAGGAGAAAGGCCCCAATGTTGGATGCACCAACCGCTATGTCTATGCCTGAAGTCATTTGAGTGAATATATGGATGGAAGGCTGTCGACGAACCTAATATTTAAGCCTTGGAATACTCATTTGGAACAATAACCTCGAACAAGTGGGCCAAGGCAGTACTGTAACAAGTTCATGACAAGGCTGGAGTGGGTGCCAGTGGAAACCATGCAACCAACATTGATTTGATCTGTGACTTGAGTACAACAGTTTACCTAATAGTATGGGTCCATGTTTTATTCTCCGAGTTTGGAAAAGTTGAAGGGCTGACCACAATAAGACCTATTCCCTCCGACCTACTTGACGGGACGTATATTTGCCAACTTCAGGCGATCAATTCGCCCGTCCGTTCTTTACCTCGGTTGCGTCATGCTTGACCCGAGCGCCGATTATTCTTATGTTATGAAAGAGGGTAAGCACTATCCCGGGGAGCGCCTTTGGCTTGACCTCCAGCCGTGGCTCAAGTCTCATGGATATACTCTTCGAGACCGTTACCAGCCCGGTTGGACGGCTTCTTGGTTAAAACCGGGTGTGGAAAAAAGTTGGCCAGACTGCGAGGATTCGCTTATACCTGATGTTCGTGCATTTTCTTCAACCTATTGTCAACTGAATGGCAAATCACTTGTACAGTTTAGTCATCTATTGGATGCTTCGCGAGAGGACGGTTCGCTCGTAATGCTAAAGCACATTAGCATCTCCCAACATCCACACGAGGTTGAGATTGGACGACTCTTTTCCTCAGAACCATTCAGTTCCAATCCGAAGAACTGCTGCGTACCGTTCTACGATGTGCTTCGAATACCTGGCGACGACGACAGAGCCATTATCGTCATGCCGCTGCTATACCGAATTGGGCATCCATCCTTCCAAACGATTGGTGAAGTGGTCGAGTTCTTTCGTCAGATATTTGAGGTAATTATTCGACTCCCAATCTGAGCTGCATGGTTGATCCCTCTCCCTAGGGGCTACAATTCATGCATCAACATCACGTTGCTCATCGGTGCTGTCATTCTAAAAGCCCCAATTATCTGCTCTTATTTCAGTGTCTAGAGATTGCAAATATAACAATATAATGGCGGCCTCGTCACGACTCTACGACTTCCCGCCTCATCCTTATGATCGTACGAAGAAGCGAAATTTCTCTGGTGATGTAAACCTGTGCACTACGCGAACTCTTACACCCATCAAGTACTATCTGGTTGATTTTGGACTCTCTCTCCGTTACAATCTTGAGGACGGTCCCCCCTTAGAGCTGCCGATATGGGGAGGGGACAAATCTGTGCCAGAATTCCGTGAAATTGATACCCCCTGTAATCCTTTTCCAGTTGATGTGTATTGCTTGGGCAATGCCATCCGTCAATACTTCCTCGAGGTAAGAAATACGTTTGTGTTGCCCTGCCATTTCCAACATTTTTTTAGGGGTTTGAAATTATTCCCGGGAAAAGAGGCTTGGGTTTCATGAAAAACCTTGTCACAGACATGATGAAAGAGGATCCTAAACTGCGACCCACAATGGACGAGGTCGTCGCTCGTTACAGTGATATCATAAAGCGCTTGAGCAGTTGGAAATTGCGCTCTCGGCTAGGAAACACAAAAGAAGGAGTGCTTGATGGATTTGCTCGGTCCATCGTTCATTGGACAAAGCAAATTGGCCCGATTGTCAGGCGGGTTCCACCAATACCGACTCGCTCAAAATGATTTCGCTTATATACCCATCATAACTGAAGAGATGTATATTTCTCTAGTGATGACATGCATGTGATCAATTCAAAGATAATCGATGATGCACTTAGCGAACAGTCATCGCCGTGGTATCTCATAGGTTCAACTTGAACTGATCAGTGACAACCGGGAGCTAAAGGAATTCCTGCAGTAACGATGTCTCCCCCCTTGCGACAAGCAGCTTTTCCGAACAAAAGCATTTAAACTTGAATTCTGTCAAGCCAGTTGACAGCGGGGAAGGTTCCTGAAAGATTTTTATCTTGTCCAGACAGGGTTGCCGCGCGAGTGACCGTGAATGCTTATGAGTATGTTCGACACCATGACTTATGTCAGTTTACTATAGTGTGATGTCCGAGGCAGGACAAAAAACAGTCCCAACCCTTTACTCCATGAGCCGGGCCTTTGGCCAGAGTTGGGAATATCATTTATACATCCTTCTAGCACTTGGATCTATTTCTCACTCTGGTCATAAGTAGCAGGTAAAGTATATAAAATTACACTTGAAATTGTGAAAGGCGTGCTCGAATAGGGACATAGGGTACATGGAGTCGAGAGTGTGACCAGTACCGGATACCGACTCCGAGTCGGAAGTCTGAGTTAGGAGTCAGTAGAAGGATGGATCCGTCGCACACTTTATGCGAGTCAACACTATCACCAACCCCGTAAATACATTTCTAAGCCAACCGGCCAAAAAGTTATCAAAGACTTACTAAAAACAGATGAACCCAATCGGAAGACAAGGCCTAACGAAAATCATGTACTTGCTATTTACACAAGTGGAAAGCTTACAGCTGTGATGATCCCACAAACCTCAAACTTTCTCGCGGGCTAGTGAATGCCGTGTGCGCAGCGGGCATACACTGTTACAACGATCGCATTCATAACAAAAAGAAATGCGACGCACGTTCGGAGCGATACCGGTCATCTAACTGGCCAGCAGTCATAGGCTCCGGTACACAAGGAGAGACATCCTCCAGTTTTTGGATATGCAGGGGGGTTCAGATGTTATGGTGGCTACTTTTCACTCATGATGTGAGGCCAAGTCTGGGGGCGGAGGTGTTACTCGATCTGAGGGACGTCGCGATGATTCTATATAACTGAAGAGGGGGCTGTGCTTTGGAGTCGTGTCATGGTTTGGAACATGAGGCAAATCAGGCGGTTCCTTTTCTCGCAAAAAACAACACACATGCAAGAGACTCGATAGGGAAACGAGATTAGAAGGATAGACAGGTACAGGGTACTGCCATGGAAAGGTGAGGACAATTACAACCATACTGGGTGTGGATTACGCCCAGATTCAATAATGGATTGGGATGCCATGTAGAACATTCCCGATGGAGTTGCGCATTCAGTCGTAAACGGGTGAAAGGAAGAGGGGAGCAGGTGATTGTGATAGTACCTTCTGCGGGATGGTTATAACTCTATTAACTGTAGTGATAACACTCACTAATCCATGCCGGAAAATTGAACATGTATCACAAAAGAGGCTAAAGGATTCGCACTTAATGCCGGAGATTCATCATCAACCTAATGTCGCATTGAGCCTTCGTAAAAAAAAAGAACTACGGAAATAATTTGAGATTCAAGATATTGGCGAGAGATATACGACACGCACCCTCGTCCTTGGGCTGCCTCGAGATACGGACGACCACGCTCAACGCCTTCCCCAAGCCCCTTTGTTCTCCAGCCGCTCGATTGTGTCATTCTCTACTCTCTTCGTGCGCCCCCATACCCGATGACTTGCTTGGCAGCCACCATGCCATTTTTCTCGGTCGCACTGCACCCATTCAATGGCGGCCTTCCCACTCGCCAGAACTGCCCGGATATCCTTCGTGACGGCCACCCAATTGTGGAACCTCCATAGTATAACATACGTGCAGCCTGACAAAGAGTGAAAATCACACTATCTTGGATGGAGAAGGCGTCAAGGTTCTTCTCGGTAAAGAGCGCGGAGTGCAGAACGAACTACCTTTGGTACGTGCCGCATGCCCCTGATCGGTGTAAAGTCGAATAACGACAGTAAACAGGTGGACAACCATTTCAAATCCGCGAATGTACGAGTAGCCAACAGATTCAGCGAGCGCCAGTCGTCGTAGCCGTTGGAAGGACAGCACAGTTCGCAGATAGCCATCCAAACAGATTGAGCGCCTCAGGGTGAAAAGTACTGAAGATTCTCGTCCGTCGGAGGTATGGTTCGAAAACCATCTGGGCGCACTCCACTCCATCGACTTTGTGAGCCCTTCCCCTCGATGATTTGGCTGGCTCGTGACCCAGACAAAAGAGGGGACTTCGGAAACGTAAAAATGTTGAATGACACTGCTGGTGCCATCGAAGATCGGGTGACTAGTACGTTTTTCTCCAAGTGGGCAGCGACAGTCTGTTGAAGTTTTCATCAGCGTCAAAAGGGAAGTAAGGGGGTTGAGCTCACGATAGCGATGACCACCAATTCTTCTGCCCTGTTGTGACGCCTGTGTTGTATTTTAGCCGCAGATGATGTTGTCCGAGTCTGTCACATCGTTCGGGATGGTGCAATGTTAACTACATACAAATATTCGTTGCTCAGTAGCTGCAACAGTTACGTTGGCAGAACGGACTCGGACTCACTTTCAGTACACAAATTCCCCCAGCTCGCTTATTAAGGCGGTGACCGTGTTCCTCGCGGATTCCTGGGTTGGTGTCTCAGACAGCGTATACTATGTAAGACGTTTCAGCCACTCACGAAGAGTTCTCGTTCGTCCCCATATACATCGTAGACAATCCCACTCCCAAGAATCCTGTACCCAGACTCAGATATTGAATGACCTTGAAACAGTTGAGGACAAACCAAGGAACGAGCGCAGGTAATTTCAATCGATGTACAGGATAATTTGGAAGACATGATACCTTGTCATTGGCTGCATTTGTGTAGACTGGTCGCGGGAGACTGAAGAGAAAAAGTTGTGCAGGATATCGAACTTCGAAGGACTTTGAAATAGTAGTTTGAAATTTCGGTACCCTTGCCAACGATCCACCACAATCATACATATTGCATTAATTCGTTGGTGTCATCTTCTGGGCCGCCCGGGCTGTCTTCCTTGCATCGTTCATGCAACTGTAGGTTTTACGATTTGATTCCTGTTCACGCCGTTTCGCCCAGTGGTTCCTCGTTGCCACCTCTGTACCACCTTGCCGTCGGTCACAACAAAATGCATTTCGGCAGCAAATATGGTTCTAATACAGGCATGCCCCTCTCCGGGGGACTTACCCTGGACTTACCTACAGCTGAAGCGACACAGCAGAAGTCTGCAGAATCTAAGCTCAGATCTTGACCAGCCACCAGGTAATCACTCATGCCGGCGCCGGGGATAAAACAGGGAACTGATAGCGCTTCTTAGCACCCCATGGAGGAAGGAATCCTGATGTGGAAGTTCCTGTATTTCATAGACGAGAAATGTGCGCTTTATCGGCTGGACGAGTGTCACAGTATTCCTGGCACTCTCTGTTTGATTTGTTCATGAGGTGAGTTCGCGACTACGTTTGCCAACTCTTTTTTTTTGGTGTCTGCGGTCTTGCGTTCATGATATGAGCTCTTGGACACAGTTTCTGGGAAATTATGTCCTGCGTCGATGTTTTTTGATGTGCCTTCACATCGTGGATCCGGCGCCTTTGATGGGGACGCTCGGGCTGTCCTGTTTCGATCGAAACATACGTTTCCATTAACACTGTGCTGGTCACATAGGTACTTGGAAACAAGCACCTTCTTTTTCTGCGTGACTGTCAATGTGACCCGATCACAGATGGTCCGAGCGCATGAAGTGCGGTGGGCTCCAGGTATTGCACGAGGGAAGGAAGCCTCATCGAGGTTAGCAGTTAGTTGTTCCACCCGCGGTGCAGAATTGAGAGAAAAGAGCCTAGAGTCGCAGAAACCGGCCTGGTGGCCGCCTCTCTCTCCCGCCTTTACATTCCAGGCTGTTATATTTCTTTGCGGTTGTGTTGGGCAGCACAGCGTAGATTCGGTGTATAGTGTTCTGCATGCCTGCGATGCTGAGAATCTTTTTATATCATTTTGTCCTGAAAAGCCTTGTGATGCCAGCATTATTATCCGAATGTCCCAGATGCATTTACGGGGTTTGACGCTCCTGGCGCCAGGTAGTATGGGAGAGTGTCCTTCCTTTGTGTGACTCGAGCATCGAGAAGTCCAGCGAAGGTCTTCGTTTTTATTTGAGGTCAAGGTCAGCTTTCTGTCCAAGCTAGATCCTCCTCTTCTACGCCATCATTGGTCCAGCCTTACTCGTCGTGTGATGTGACTACTGACGGATGGGAGGCAGATTCGTTTCGGTTCAGTCCGGGACACGATCTCTGTCCCTCGCAGTATTATCTGACTCTACCGCACCGCCTCGTGGTACGAGCTTCTAGATTATACTTTATAAGGACGTGGGGACTTCAGATTTCGACTGGGACCCTCTCCCCTAACTTCTACCACCTCCACGCTCGTTTCTTTTTCTCTCATCTGTCAATCGACGACATCCACACTAAAGCGCTCCCTACACACAATGCGTTTTCGCCCCCAATCCACCTCTTTCTCTTCCAACCGAAGTTCATTCAGTCTCCCTGACTATCATCGCAGCACTCGACTCGAACACTATGGCCCATGCTACAGGTCACCAGAACCCGCCCAAGACCTCATGGTAACTGACAAAATGCACACATTCATGCCAACAATGCTGAGTACTTCGCCTTATAGAAAACTATTGATCTTCGTGGCCGAGACAGTCCTGATTCTACTTGCGCTCTTGTGCATGTAGTTCCTGTTGCCCCCTGAACGTTTTGCACTCATTCATAGACATTACAGTCGAACATTTCGGAAGAAGACGAGATCGAGCTTGATGAAGCGGTTGAGGTTATGATGAAGTTTGAACACGCAGACACCAAGTCCGTGTGTGATGGTACTGAATGTACACATGAACACAACGAGAGCTATAAACGACTCGGGTGGGTATGGGTATGTGGTTTCATCTCCTGTTCGGACAGTATTTGTTCCTTACTCTACCTCTGGTAGCACTTCTTATCAGCGCTTCTGACATGTCGTGCACGCTGAGTTGATGCTGTACAAAGTGCTGGACACAACATTCACTTCGATATTTCGGAGGAAAGGCGTTGAGGTGTCATTATCTTGAAAATTAAAGCCCAGCATTAAGCAGCTAGATGACCCTAATGCAGAACTGTGGGTTTGGGTGATTTGCGTTGTACATAGATTATGTAAATCCACCGTGAAATGCAGCCTATGGTCTTCAGTATTCACTGGACTGGGATTGCGTTCGCCTGAGGCTGTTGTATTTTACAATATGAATGATTACGTACTTAATATTTTATACTGCACATCAAAGATTGGCCACCGTATGTATACTATCGCTGTTGCTGGGTTTGAAAGTGGGTAAGTGTTTGAAAACTCGATATTAGCCCTTGTTCCCTTGCACTTGGGGCCTCGGAATTCTCGGGATAAATGCCCAGAGCATCTGCTATTGTGCTCCCAAAATTTGTTTGAAGGAAATCCGTCGAGTTTTCGTGAAATTACAGGAATGAGAAGCGAAATTTCTACTGATTGGGTGTAAACACCGCCGGATATATTTCTGTTTACGATCACTATAATTTTTTTATATTCACGATCCTTATATAGAAGTAAAGTCCTATGCCAATTTTTGTGGCTATGCATTGGCTGGAACCTGCTGAACGAAGAGTTTGAAATGAGCGTGACAATCTTGGTAAGCGGAGTTTGAAATACGCGTCCATCATAGAAGCGCGTCGTGATCTGTTGGCAGGGGGCACAACGCCGAGCGGGAACTGAATCGGCATGCCCAGGAACGTGACTGATGTGACCGATAAATTTTCAAACACCCACCTTTTGCAACTCGCGACACCGGCAACGCTCTCTCCACTGTATATCTTTGCATAGGGAGATGTAAGAGAACCATATGTACCTCCAACAGAAATCCGGAGGTCCAAATACGGCGGCAAGTATAATTCCGAGATGATTTTAAAAAAAACTTTCAAACGCCTACCCGACGAGTATATGATGCCGTTCTTCGCCGCAAGCGAATTTCATGTCACAGGTTACCGGCTATTGAGGCCGGTTGTCCCATATTGGGGTCAGAGCCGGTCAGTCCATGTGGTCCGTGAATGAACATCATGGGGACCGTTCCTGTTGTTCGAGATATAGTTTGATTAGGGAACCCAGTCAGACCCAAACAGAAAAAGTATGCCATCCTCTCAAGATCCCACGGTGAGTGTCTGTTGAAGCCGTATAGGCTCATTTCGAATCTATCCTGCCATAAAAATGGCTCATGCAGGTTTTCCGAGCTTCACGTGTTCACGACGAGCAGCCATGCAAGACGTCAGGCCTTTCGGTAGCATCGTTCTAAGCTAGACACCATGAAGTTTTCGCCCTTCTCCCCCACCACTGATCGTCATTTTTGCTATCCCTCCTTCAGCATCTTCGATTTGAACCTCAACATCTTCAAGTGGTGACAGCTCGTCACTGCCATGCGAAGCGCTGCATTCATCAACTTCACCCCCGTTTTCGATAGTCTCGGTGTCCAGTTTCATCATCTGCACAAACCACTTCGCGCCTTCATGCCATCCTGCAAGCTCAGCTTCACCGAGTGGCGAACGCCCGGCCATATTTTTTATATCAATCAAATCAGCGCCAGGACCTCCGGGGAACTCGACGAGCCTTTGGGCGATTGAGAGATGTGAGTTAAGCGATGCCCAGTGAAGTGGTGTGGACTCGGAACTATTTTGTGCGGCAAGTAGGGATGGTGGGATGATGGGTAGCAGATAGTCTAGAACATCTGCGGCACACCAGATGAGGCATACACACAGAACGATGTTCGAGGAGAGGAACTTCACCTAGATGTCCATTTCCACAAATCATATGTAAGATATTGTTGCCATTCACATCCCGGATTTCAACTAGTGCTCCCGCCCCAAATTTCTTTACGAAACACTGCACTTCGTCCAGATCTCCGTATCTGCATGAACTCAGGAGGTCGTCCTTGTCATCATTGGTGGGTAGCATGTCATGCTGGGAGTACATACACAGGTAAGCTTTGGCAAGCGGATGCCGAAATCAGATCTGATCATCGCAACCGGCCTGTTTCCGAGTCTACTGCTTACATAGCAACCACAGTCAAATAATAACTCAAAATGGTCTCAACATCCACGAGGTTCGTTTCTCTCAGGCACCGGTAACTTTTAAGTACTTAGATTGAGTGGGTGACAACTTCCCGTGAAATATCAAGAAAGTTGGTAGGATAACAGGCTGAGTTTTCAATTACCTTTGGTGGAATCAATCTTTGTAGATATCTCTAATTATCTGTTGATGGAGGGAGTGGGAATGGACATATAGATCACTGCCACATATCTGATCATGCGCATTCCCAAAATAAATCTTCGGAATGCAAAATATCCCACACCGATCTCATTTAGCGAGGTAGACTCAATCATATCTGGAAAGCAACTACAGGGTCCCTGTCCCGAGACCTCTATAGACCATAGGTACAGAAATGAATTTGGGCCCCGGCATCGCGGCTAATGAGAGCAAAACTCCTCCTTATGGAAGTCAGTTTCCGCCGAGTAACGCATAACGTGTCTTTCCGACAGGCATCAGCCCTGAAACAGTTTGCGGTCTTTGGAACTGCGATCTCATCGCCAAGCGTCGCCTGGATCAAAAAACAAGCATTTACTTTGTAGGACTTGGTCACGATCAAACACTGTGTCATGTGGGCACACTTCTCAAGCTTAGCCTCTAACATGATACCACACACATATATCAGGACTAACGCCCGAGGTCCGTTTCTAGGTCTGCAGTCGTCGAACAATGTGCCATACCTCTCCTGCCAGCTTTCTGGTATGGGCGACCATCTCAAGTTTGGTAAGTGTAAATGCATCTCGATTTCCCCTACTAGTACTGAACGCTGGAGGTTTTTAGCTTGGGGCTTTCCTCCTTTTCCACTTGTGGTCGTTTGATAGGTTCCAATGTCTGAAGTAAGCCTCAGCCACCGCTGCACAGAATATTTTAACAACATAGCATTAGATGGAATAATGGGCCATCATCTGGGGCTTTCAAACGCATTATGACAGTCAGTTGACTTCCCTCCTTCATTCTGCCAGGACAACCCTTATGAGATAATGGCAGTACTCCTACCTGCTAAGTGTGCCATTGATAATGACGTATTCGGTGGGGTTCGCAGCAATCAAGTATCATGAAGGGTTCGTAACGTACGCTTTTGTCGGAGGTGAGATTTTGTGGTCTCCGCATAATGGTTTCTGATTCCAGCCTTCACTTCAGTCATCCCCAAACCATACACCGAATGGGGACCCCTGCCAACCAAAGCTATCTTTCCTTTAATGCTTATGTTTTCTGTAGCATGGAGTCTGGAGATGTGCGTAACTGTCTGTCTTGCAGTTAATCATCATTTGACGGGAGTTATTCAGGGTAACTCACTTGGAAGGTCGGATACTTTCGATTGCTATTGCCATGGTGTTAGTAACACTTGCGATTCAGAACTCTGCTTCTGGCTGTTTCTCGTAAACGCTGGCTCTCAACATCAGGACTGGTTCCACAGTCTGTATTTCAAGACATGGGTTGTGGGGTCGACTGCCGCTGTGGTTTACATGCCTCTCGTAACAATACTTTCAAGATCTGATCCGCTCAAGGTAAGTCATGCCATAGTCCGGCTTTCCAGCATACTCAATGTATATTTTGATAGGCAGAAGCCTACACGTTTTTGGCCGGCAGTCTAGGAAGTTTATCCTTGACCCTCTGGTTTACGCCCGTTTTGTGAGGATCCTTTTTAAAAACTTATGTATCGCCAACTGACGACCTCGAAGATGGGCTTTCCCGGGCTTCTTAAATAACCTGGTTAGTAGCATTGCCGAATGCCACTCCCCTGTATCAACCAAATTTTCATTGCTTCAGAGAGCAGAAGGTGTAGACCTCAACACCGCTGTTCGCCTTACAAAATTTTCTGAATTGAACGTACGAATGCATGCTACATGTCTACAGCTCTACAGCTCTGGGCTTATCTATTATACAGACTATCCGCGTCGTTTTCCGATTGCTGTTCACAGTGCCGCTCCTGATTCTGGGCATCGATGGCACACGATCCCATCATCACATTAATGAAAGCATGTTCTGGACAGGTAACACTTGCAATCATCCGATATTTGCCCCTTAACACATACCGTAAATAGACATTTTAGCCATGGTTTCTGCTTTCGGCTGTGCAATTTCTTCAGGAATCACACTAGTGGTATGATCATTTCCCTCACCTTCAACCCGTCCTTTTTTTCTTCATACCATACACACAGATATTCTTCCCTCGCTCAATCGAAGGTGAAATCGCCGCCCGCGATGCGGCCCGGGAAAACAAACGCTCTGGATATCTTAAAAGAGCAGGCACGTTCGGTTTCGGCACTCGCACTGACGTGACTCAGTCGCGGAACACCCATTCTGAGGCTCTCCAGCATGGCGGTAGCACTTTTCTCCTGACTTCATCCCCAGTCAAACAAAGTTTCCACCCAGGGGTCTACGACATACATGCAGAGGAGCCAGTACAACCTGCGAACTCTACGGATCCTAGACATTGGGCTGATGGGGAACAGACCCCTTCGCGTGTACCTGGCTTGCCCCCCATACGCCCGAACAGGAGGAGAGGTGAAGAAGTAGAACTTGGAGGTGTCGACTTCAAGTTGACAGAAGCGAACCTATCGCAACATAACCTGAGCACCTCGAATCTGCACCCTTTGGTGCATAATTTTACTTCACCTATTGGTTCGTGGATATCTCCTGTCGAACATACTTTCTATCTCACACCAGGCCTTCACAGATCTTGTGTATACTGCCACAAACCATCATCGACGACCGCACGATTCTTGGTTGACATTCCATCGGGGTTGAACGTTGTCCTGCCATGTATAGTAGGCACTCATTCAAGTTGAGGGGAAGCCCGAGCGCCGCAAGGGCCTCGTTGACGCACAACTTTTACATTATTTGCCTTCAAGTTATCGCCTGCGGCCTGTGTGATTAATCAAAATCAGGACGTTGTGCTGTGGCGAGCTCAAGGGTCCATGCTCGTTATGCCATCTGCGGAATCCTGTAGTGCGAACTAAAACGCGTCCAGGTGACCCCCAATACTCGAGCGCTTGTGCTCCAAGGTGCTCCTTACGCATTTCTATATACCACCATGGATCTTTGTCACTGTATTCTAACTAACTACTGTACCTTGATTCGGAATCCCTTTGGGCCTGCTGAGAAACTTTTGATCAAAGACCGTCCTCCCGGGTATCCTCCTAGTATGTGTTACTATCTCCGGATCCGCTTGAGCACTTTATCCCACAAACGTTAATGGCGCTATGTACTCGATAGTTCCAGGTCCCTTGAAGAAGTGAAACGAGAAGGAATAGACCTGCATCTCCGGTTATGGAGCGGTACGATTAAGCTTGGACCTGCTAGATGGCATTCGCCAGCTTGCCTAGTAAACCTATGAATTGCAAAATGCTCATGATCCACCATAAACGACGGCATTGCATTTCGTGGGTGACAGGTTGTGAATGAGCTGAAACGGAGCGCTTGCAGCCAGTGCACGTTGGCGATACTAGTCTCAAACATTCACCGATCGACATCCATTTCCTTCTTTTTATTTCTCGAACTGGCAACCAGAAGTGGCTTGGCACGTTCACACGGTCACGCTGGCACGGCTTGGCACGCTAAGCACAAGACCCACTATGTACTAGCGTAGCGGGAATAAGTATGTAGATTTCCAGAAGAAAGGGTTCATTCCGCCAGTCGCGGAGTGGTCGCGGATTTCCGACTGACTGTTGGGCCTCGGCAATGGAGTGCCTGTGAGAACTCGAGGGAATTTTGAAATACTTATGTAGTCTTTGAAATAATTAAGTATTCCTTCAATCGCTTAAACTTGTTTTTTTTTTTTTTTCAAAAGGTGTTCGAGGCAAAAACATCGCACGCTGTCGTTAGGGTCGGTCGAGGGTGAAGATGTGCGTGTGGATCCTCGGTAAATTCAGCTCTGCTTTACTCTGACTCAGGATGATGATCAGGATCTCCGAAGTATGCCGCCGAAGGATGATCGATATCGATGATCATCAGTCCCTGCTGGGTTTCAGGGATCAGCGCTCAGCTTGGATGTGGGGGTGTTCAATTCACACAGTTCTGCTCATTTTAAAAACGGGGAACTCTGAATTTTAGAATTGACTCATGAGGCACTGCATCCCCCGTACAAACGGACGGAGTTCGAATTAATTTTTTTCCTCGTCTCCGAACTGTTCCCTGGCAGCGCTCGCTCTGTGACTTTGAGCCTTCCTTTTTTCTCCCTAATGCACTTGTCAGTCATTAATCATTAATCAACTATAGCATGTTATAAGAGCTGGCTTATGTCTATTTTCTATGTAAGTACTGTAATGATCTGGATCTCGTCAACTTATTTGTGTCCCTTTCATGTCAACCGTGAGCGTTGTAAACCTCGAATGTGATCCTTTGTGGGACCTCTTCAGATTTTGTTGTTCTAGGCATGCGATATACTATCTAATCTAAATGTACAGTTCATCGAGTGGAGTTCAAAAAACCTGTGGAAAGAACTGATCTACGAACTGAACTCTAGAATTGAACACCCCCAATATTTGATGCTCCTTTTTTTCTGTATCATATCACCATAACCCAGGACACGATCAGAAACACTTGGGTGGACGATACGGCCCGTGCGCCCACAGAATCTTAATTTTTCCCGGTGTCGTCGGACAAAAAAATCTGAAACCTTGACTGCCTATCTTATTCCTCAGAGTTGCAGATGCCAATTATGCCAAGTATTTATCTAGCCTATTTGCGTACTAATTTGGGAGCGACGAGGCGTTCCAACGAGCTCGTGGCACTGTCATTTCATGGATTTATTCGCCGCAAAGATTTCATGGATTCATCCTCCGAACTTTGCATATCATGATGCATGATGCATGATGCATGATGTACAGGCCGCGTTGTAAAATCCGGATTCGGTCACGATGGTATGTACATGTGCGTTGCATGATTTCAAAGTTTACATGACGCATTTGAGTCAGTAACCACTGCTACTAAGGCTCTCATGACTTCATTTATTCTGATTCCACAAGACATTGTCTACAATGTTATCGAATCGGACGATCTGTAGAGGGACAGAGACAGTCTCAACTTTGCTGCGCCTTAGTTTCCCGGTCTTTTCTCTACCGAAGTCAAAAGCATCTGTTTTCCACTATCCGACTCGACACTCCTGAATGTACCAGCTGTACAATTTACTCGTGCTATTGTCAGACTTCACGCGAGGCCTCACGGGCCACATTCACGACCTCGCCACTCGGAGAAACCGGCAGACGGACTTTGACATTACGTGGCCTACACTAGACAACCTTCCTAACCTCCTATGGATGTTGGCACCTGCGTTACATTCATTTTCATGGGGTGAAAGGGGCTCTCTGGACCTGTTTTGGACAGAGTCATCCTTCGAATTGTGATCCGCATTATTAGATTTGTTCAGATCACCTATCCACACGACTCTCGGGCTGATGCATATTTGGATGCTTCCTGCTTCTGTCTTCTCCGATCTCACCCATGTGCGGAGGGTGAGCCTCGTCCGAAGTGGTGGAACCTCTATTATTATTCCTGACGGCATTTTAACACAACTCGACTCACTGGAACTTGAGGGGCTGGTTACACTGAGGTCAATATTCCCGCTGCCCTGCATACCAAATTTGCGCTTTCTGTCAGTTGGGGAATGTACTGAATCTTTTGCCTCGTCCATTTAGGGGGTGATAGGCATGGCTTCCCAACCGATCGAGCGTGTCACGATCAATTAGAGAATGCGGAAGTCAGGTGTGTATTATTTTAATTTGTTGTCATTCGAATGCCAATCACAGTAATACTTATTTGAGCGTGCTCAAGAACTTGCAATATCTAACTTTCATTGCTAATATTAACCAGTGCACCGGAGTAGGCTTCCGGGCATTCTTTGCTTTGGACAGGTGTTTAAGGTAAGTCGGTCTTCAAGGAGCTTACCTTTGGTCTCCGATTTATATGCAAGGCTGGAAGACTGGGCTAGAGGGTGGGGGGTTCTGTCTGGCTTTAAAGCATGGAGGGATCTAGACTCAACCCTTTCATCACTTTCTACGTTTCCTGGTCGTTGTACACATGGAATGCCCTATTCCAATCACTATCTCATAGCTGCAAATTGCAATGCGAGGCAGTATTCTGCTTATGGAGGAGCAGGCGATGGTTTCTATCGTGTCAGGCTGTATCAGTGACATAGAAACAGAGGTGTGATAAATCAGACTTCATTTTCAATGTTTCTTTCTAGACGGAAGAATTTGCCCATACCCATATGCGGACACAACCTCCCAGATATCCTAACCGCACATTATATGTACGATGGCATACTACAAAGGCTGTACGACCACTGGACTTGGCGTTAAAATGCTTCATCTGTATTAGTGCAGCCGTCCAGTATAGCCAGCATTAGACACAAAAGTATGTTCGCTAAGCAGCCATACAAGACTATAGCCTCATCGAGTTCGTATCAGCCGCCCTGCTTTACATGGCACTATCAATTGAATGTTAGCAATTGAAACCAAATTTTAGTTACGCATCACATTTTATGCCTGCCAGTTGCCCTATACAATGTGGCGAGATGCAGGACGAGGTGTGGATGAAAGGGCAGGAGTCGTAGTTCATCGTTGTTCTCGCATAAGGACGATGCGCACGGAATGGAAGTTTGTGTTCCTCCCTTTCTCCCGTCTGGATTCACATCCCATTCGAGGAGCACATCCCATTCGAGGAGCACATCCCATTCGAGGAGCACATCCCATTCGAGGGGCACAATTTCAAGTTGATCGTTCGGTGGAGTTTGATGCCAGTGCCAGTGGATGGAATGGAGAGACTCGGAGGACAGTGGAACGCCATTGACTGTGAGTGCCTGAGTTGCTGAGGACGGTATGCCATGGATGTAGTCGACTCCATCGGAGACTCGGAGATGGGCTATCCCGATTCCTGAACATCTGTACCAGTGCTATGTAGTAACTGGCACTGGCAGTGTCATAAATACTGCTGTTCAACGTTCAACGTTCGGTTGTCAATCCCGTTTCTATGCCAATCGCCAGGACCGTGAAATTACTTGGATTGTTCTTATGTTTTTTGTTCAGGCTCAGCGCTCAGTGGTTACGGTAACTCCATGAGTCCATGTTAGAGTCCGAGTCAGCGGCGAAGTACTCTTGTCAGGACATACACACAGCTTTTCTGAACAATGACATGACTCGGACACCCTCAAAACTGCATGTTGTCTTGCATGGATCCCTCTAATTTTCTCCCTTGCCCATTTCTGAGCCCATTTCTGAGCAAAATGTCCATTGCTATCAGGTCTGGGTATGCTCGCTTCGGGGACAATCTGCGCTGGCGCATACCCTCACACTTTCACTGGAGCACTGGACCCAAACCGACCTCTGCCCCTCAACCCACTCGCACTTCGGACCTCTCGCCGGCCGTCTCCGATTTGTCGTCCTACAAATCTGATCAAAATTTCTCCATCGACGATGAGGATGCACAGACATACACCGGGGACAGAAGGATCGAATCTCGGACGGGCGCTGACGAGGATGGCGCTGACGAGAACAACAATGGGCGCGATCGTTATGGTTCAGACAAGTCCTCCCCTCCCGAGTTGCTTTCGATATTAGAACTAGATCCGATGGCACACGATAGGCCCTACTTGACAGGGAAGTTGAAGCATTTGCAGGTGCTTGAACATCATCAGCCAACCCAATTGAGCTCCGAAGTCGAGTCCAAGCCGGTTGCTCTCCCCCCCTGGGTTCCTGACAAGGTTCTGTTCACACGCGAATCGACACAGCAATTCCCCCCTGGGTTTATTAATCGCGGTTCTTTCGGCTCGGTCTTCCTGGTCCGACATCAGAGCAGGGGTCATCTCGCTGCTCTGAAGGTCGTTCAAATCCGGAAAGGCCAGTCGAACACTCTTGTGCGGGAGATTGACGCGTTGACGCGGATTCGGAACGAATGTAATCGATTTGTGCTGCGTCAACCCCTTGGAGTTGGGGACGTGATGTGGACATCGGACAGCGGCCATTTGCATCTTCTCTTTGTGGGTGTTCACATTGTCATACCCTTCGGTATCTGACCATTCGAATGGGCTGTTTAGGATCTTTATATGGGAGACCTCTATGGTTACTGTGGACGACCCGAGGTTATCGACGAACGCTTCTTAGGACTCGTTCTGGCAGAATTGGTAAGTAATAGTGTTCATATGGAAGTATAACTTATACCCCTCGAGTAGCATTCTGGCCTTGCACACATACATGGATTAGGATTCATTCACAAAGATCTGAAGCCCGATAACATCTTAATTGATCGCGATGGTCACTGCGTCATCGCAGACCTAGGGGGTTGCGATGTTATCCCCGGAATCTCCCCTTCGTATCTTATAACAAGACGTAGCTCTGGTATTATTACTCCTGAGTTTGCCGCTCCAGAGCTCTATCAACGGGATGAGACGAAGCGAGTTGCTTACTCTCAGGCTGTGGATTTGTGGTCTTTAGGCGCTACCCTTTGCCGATTGATCACCCATAATATACCAAGGAATCTGAAGAGACCCGATGGAGAGACTGAAGACGACGGCTATTCGCTTCAAGCTCTCGGTCTTGAACCTGACAACATTCGCAAGAAACTGGTAGAGCATGCCTGCCCGGATAATGTCATCATAGTGGTCATGGAGGTTCGTTCCTTCGTCTTTTCCCTCGCCCTTCAAGTCGATCCTCACGCTACCTAGCTCTGTCGTATAAGTCCCCAGAAACGGTTGAACATCGCGGACCTTGATGAATTCATTCGCGAATGCGGTTGGGAGTGAGTGTATTCCAATATTGTCGGCAGCATACCTGCCGCTGATCGTTGTGCGAAATCAGCATACCCTTAGGCCACTATGCCCGTAAGAAACTGAAACTACATTTCTTGACTTGTAATGCTAACCTCGCCGTTTCGTCCTTGCATTCAGCATTTCCCGTCGATTGCAGCAAGTCCGCAGTCGTCTTGCCGAAGGCTCCTCACTCCCCCGATCTGGATACAATGAGATCAGGAGATGATGCCGCCGAGGCAATCGCCGAGTTCGAAGCAGCACTCCAGGATCGAGGGTTATCGGTACCAATGCTTGGTAGACTTCTGCCCACCGACTCAGAGGCACGAGGCGAGCCACAACCCACAAATATATAAATATTTTTGTCATTTCCGGGTCTGGATTCGTTTGGCTTGCCACTGTTAAGTCAAGGGACAATTTCGGGCTGAGGTACCAAGAACACCTAGAAATTGGACCGGAAACTGGACCGGAAATAACTTGGATGAAGACCAACATCACGATCGTCCACGGGATAATCTAAGGTAGGATTAATCATAAAGACTCGGACTGCGTAAGGTGCACTTGGTTTCGCTTCAGACACAGCAGAATGATCCTAAACTTGCATTGGCTCAGCCACTCAATCCTCCTCAGGTTTGATGGGCTGACGAAGGGCAAGACCTACCACTCCTCTCAAGCCACCTAGCGCTCGAAATATGAACTGGGCGTTTTCGAGCTGTTCTTTTTAGAGGCACTGAGACTAGGGCCACATTCAAATTCAGGCCCAGGACCTTCAGATGGCACGCTAATGTGACGATATCAGAAGTGCTCAACCGAGGGGGCAGGTAATGTGCTGTAGTATGCGGCACTGTTCAAAATAATAACAGGGCAAGAGTCGCACGTACCACAAGGCAGTACTTAAAACTATGCCTTACCTCGGACGGCCTTGAAGAAATCCATATTTTGAGAGCAGAAAAATGTCATATTGAACGGGGTATAATTAGGAAGATATAGAATAGAAAAAAATTTACATGGCTTTCTGCATAACGTGGGCACGTCACAAAAGTGCTATATCCCCCGTCGGGAGACAAGCTTCAAGAGGTAGTGGTGCAAGGAAGCAAAGGGGAGATATACAAAACAAACGTGGACAGAAGTATACTGATCATTAGAACTCGGAAGCGATCCGCCTACTTCTCGTACGCCCAAACAAGGTACAAAAAGTCGCCACCTCGCCCTTCATTTAGATCCATCGATATACCCGAATACCCAGTCGGCGGCTGGGTCACACTGCTGCTAGACCTCCAGAGATCGACCTGCGTAATGGGCGGCCCGCCACCATCGTGGCGCATGGTAATGCAGTGAGGATGCTGTTCGTCGCGCCCGAGGAAACCGCCGACCCTGTACCACCCGCCCCGGGTGTCGCTCTCCTCCGGAGTACCCAGGGAGCATACACCGAATTGGATGTTCTTGATCGCAACTTCGCGGTCGCCGGTGAAGTAGGGCACAAGCCAGATGTACCTAGTAACAAGGATTACAAAAAAAAATAGAGGGGGAAAGGAAACGAGGACGGCTTACTTTCCCTCGAATCCGGCATTTAGATCACCATTGCACCCATGAGCTACCTTAATGGCACCGAAGGGTTGATCGCCGTCTTGTATGATCTTGGTGCACGAGATGGTCAGGATTCCAGCAGTATAATCAGAGGTGTGAGAGATGTACATACAGAGATGTGGGTCACATATTTATTTGGGACTGGAACAGAGTAGAGGGCCGAAATGAAGGGAGAAGAGCGCGAGCTAGAGAGAGAACAGAGAAATGGGAGATTGGCAACGAGGAGGGTGAGGAAGACGAAAATGGTCATAGCCATGTCGATATAAGAAAGTAGCACTGGGGTGCTTACTGGAACAAGTCTGAGCTTCCTCCCAGCCTTTTTTATGGGAGGAGTGAGTATGATATCCACAACATCGGATACATTTTGACTACTGTGGTTAGTGTCATATTGCTATACTATGAGCCATTTCGGTTCTGATGTCGGGTAAAACAAGGCAAGACCTTTCCGTCAGTACGCTTGTGTTGGGTATACGGCGGTCGAATTGACCTGTGCGGCCAAGTAACATGTAGCATGACTTGGCTTTTGTAGGGGTTTTTGTAATGGCCACTGCATCAGGAAAATCCAAAAAAAACTTAGGAGGCTTAGCTTGCTTATTCTACATGTAAGCCTGGTAAGCCGTTTAAGTGGCTTATTTTGTACTTAGAGATATATTCAATAAGTGTTGAGCGGTCAGGCACGTGCACCCGATCGGGGTTGATAATAAGTAAGACATTAATCCGGAATATATAATCGGCACCGGATATGTTCTAAGACAATTAATTCCTTGCATGCGCCCTTCCATCCCCGCGTGATTCTGAGAAGCGATACGACAAACTATTTTATTAAAATCATTCTCAAATATTATTATATTCGTATCACTAGTCGGCGCGTCGAAAAGCGCACTTGTAACATCATTACCTCAACAATAAGCCCAAAGGCAGATCTCTAAGCACATTGTAAGCATGCTAAGTGGTTCAAGGAGGCCAAGGAGATGTAAGACAAGTAAGTAGGGTAAGTCTCGTTTGGCTTAATCGGCTTACTAATGATATTCAGAGCAATATGGCAGCTGCATCCTACCAGTGTGTGGTACTCACGACAATGTAATCAATTGTTGCTAGCATTAGTCTACTGTATTAAGAGGCAATCTCGAATGCATGGTGATCAACAAATTTGTTGACATAGAATCTTGCAAATGTATCTAGTGTGTCCGTGAATGAAAGATTCCTCGAAACATATTCTGGGCCAAAAACTGGAAGGAGATGTGCTGCACGAACAACAGTGTCAAGGTGGATAATGGAGGGGAGGCTTTCATCACCATCTGGCTGTACTATCCACATGCCCGTGGGCTCATCTGGTGAATCACCCACATGCGAGAACCAACGCACTAGCGCACAAGGATATTTGACGCCATCATGAGAAAATGAAAAAAAAAGTTGCACACGAGCAACATCAAGACCTCGCATGCCTTCCATCGATGAGTCAGTGTTGACGAAGATTGTATCATAACGACCAGGTCCATTTCTCCAAGATTTCGCTGCATGAATGCGTTCACGACGCATGCCACCAATTCCCGAGATGTCACTAGGTGCGTGGAATGTTGCGACGGCAGAGGAATAGATGGTTATCTTGCCGTAGAACATAGGGAGGTCCGAGATACTGGCATTGGAGATGTCATCGGAATGCTGCTGGTTGTAGATAAATTGCCGGATGAGATTGGGAAACTCGGGTTGTTCAATTTCAACAGCAATATCTTCAGGGTAAACTTTGGACACTGCAAATGTAGGTAAGTATGCATATCGGACAGTACCTAGTCAAGTAGTACTTACATGCTGTCTTCGCGAGGTCCACATAGGCCTCCACAGTGGGACCATCAACTGCATCCCCATCATCATCGCCACAGTCGCTGTTGCTGCTATTTTTGTTGCTGGTGTTGTTGATGTTGTCGTTAAGACTACTGTCAGAAGGATTATATTGTATGTCAGGTTCAGGATTCGCTCCGTCTGTTCCTGTTCATATAAATTAATCTAGAAGATTATCGGCATGAAAACAGAGGCACCTACGTAGAATTTGTTCCCAAGCTGCTGTTAAACATGTGCCATGTAGCATCCCATGCTCAGCGAAGTCAACGCGAGCAGCAGCAAGCTTATTGAGACGCTGGTTAGTGAGGAGCATTTGGCTAAGTGCTTCAAAATGACTTGAACGCCACCATGGCTCCTTCACAGCCTTGATATGTTTAGATTCTGTAATAGAAGAACAAAGACCATTCGGCGCTCCAAAGGCGCGAATGAGTTTCACGTAATGAATAAGTGAGTGTTGTCTTGGAAGATTGAAGCCATTAGTGCGAAGACCACTTGTACGAAAGATTTCGCAGTGGTGGTGAAACTCCTGAAGGGCAACATCCAATGCTGCAAGACTATCCGTATCATGTACATCGTGCCGAGCTATGTAGCAAAATTCTAGGAACGCGCGCATCGTCTGCACCATTTCGTCTGGTATGTGGCCTTGAATTGCTCGTAGGTAAACCTGTATACAATATTAGACTTCATCATCTAGCCACGCAAAGGAATAACGCACCTTCATGAGTGCTTTCGAATCATCGCCAGTCCACTGTTTGAAGTCTCTGCCATCAGGAAAGCGTCAGAGCCTTGCGAAAGGTGGAGCCAGTGCTATGCTATAATCAATTCAGCAATTATTCCTATATAAATCAAGAAGGAAAGCTTACCGTCGATCAATGTCGTCAATTAACTTTTGTGCTTCTGCTGCCGGGTATTCCGCTTTGATGTATTCAGTTACCCACGTAACGAGATGATCGTTGAAGCAACCTTTGATCAGTTGATGTAGTATGTCGGGTGCCAGAAGCTCATAAATATCTGCTCGGGGGAAAGTGCTAGTGAACGGCTGCAGATTATTATCAGATCCAGAAATGACATATAAAGGAGGAACATGTACAACAACATCTCCAACAAGTCCGTACTCATCCCATAGAACACCAAGTTCAAATGTTTCGACCAGCAGCTCAGTATGTGCCTGAGAGTGGCGCACATGCTTATCAGAGTCCAGATCAGTTGCAGGCATCGTACACCTGAAAAAGTTTGTTAGTAGTGTATCTGTATCTTAATTTTGTGTCAAAACTCATACCTTGGGCACCAGCCTTGCACGATACAGGCAAGCAGTGCCTGTTCAGGATAGTCTGCAATATATGGGCCAAGCCTGTAGATGATCTTTCTGAAATGACCATCCAGAAAACGAACAATCTCTGGCATCGTCATGAAAGGCTTGAGGGACTCGAGGATTTTAGCAAGTGATGAATGTAGAAGTTGACGGTGGAATTTGCGAAAGTTAGCATCGCCACGATATTCATGAGTTGCTAAAAGATACCCATATGCTAACAAATATCGTGCAATACAATACGGCACATACATTTTGGGATAGCGAGGAAGCCAAGAAGCACGACGCCATTGCGATGTGCTCGCCGGATGCTGTTGTGTATATTACCAATAGAAAGATAGACAGGCCAGTACTCGTTGTGTCCCGTGGCAACAGAAACAGTAGTTTTATCGCTACCGAGGATAATAGGGCAAAACACTGAGCCATGGGTCTCCGGGTCCTCAGCAATAATATCCTAATGTTACGAGAGTCAATACTATGCCACAGAGACTGCACCAAGAAGACCTACTGCTTGGTTCCAAGCCCAATTCCCAGACATGAAGTCTTGGAAGCGATGAATGCCCGTAGTCGTGCGCTCTTGATACGGCACGTAATCAAAACCAGACTTAAAGTCGGGATTGGATAAGAGGTTGTGGATTAAGGTACAAGGATCCCGAAACCAAACATCATACTCTGCTTCCATCCACGGTGCGGGTGGGGTGTTTTCGACAAGCTGGGGCCCATTATACTGTAAGGCGAATGATTCCCATGTTACATCGCCAAGGGGAGTCGAGTCAATAGTGTTGTAGAGCTCCGTAGTCTTTGAAAAAGGTGGTTCGTCATCGTGGATGGCCAGAGATGCAGCCCAGAGGCTGAGGAGGAGATTGATGTCGCCAGCAGACATCTGATTTCAGCAGAACAAAAAGTCGGCGACCTTGAACTGGAGGCGGTTATCGTATGGTGTCCAGTTATCGGGTCCTTTATCCAAGTCACGTGGAGGCGGTGGTGTGTCAAGTGGTATGTTGTTACCATGTTTGTCGCAGATCAGCCCTACATGTAATGTTAGTGTCAGCGCATACCCAAAGCAACATCAACTCACCGTCCAACTTGGGATGATAAGCGCGTGTAACAGATGAAGCAGGGGTAACTTGAGGGTCGTTCATGCTGTCCCCATGTGGTATGCAACCCGGGTCACCTTCTGTTGGGATTATGTATACAAGAGTATACAGGCAAGCCAAGGCAGTTAACAAGCCTAGGGAGATGGAATACAAGTCCTAAGCTTAGGGTTAGGGTTAGCAGCTGCTACCCTTAACCCTAGAGCAATGGCAGTCTCCTATACAGGAATAGACTGGCCAAGACTACAAAGACTGCCAAGACTGTCTCCTATGCTATCCAGGGAACCCCCTATAATATACAATGATAGACAAGTCTATCTGGAGAATTATATAGGGGAAATGAGGTCACTATGAAGTCATTGCAGTATAGCTCCTTTATATATTATAGGAGTGCATTACACTATACCTCCTAACTGTGTAGTATAAATATTGCACATCTTGTAGGAGATGATAATAACATTCCTCCCTGTTGCAGACTCCCTCACTCACTAGCCTTTGAGATTAACTTCATCTTCTTAACCTTGTCCTTAACTCCTCCTGTCACTGTTCATCACTCCATTCCCAACACCTTCAGTAGCCGAATCTGGCACGGCGGGGTCGATACCCGAATGCGAAGGTGGTGGCATATAGTCAGAAAAAGGTGATGGTGAATGATCAGCAGGTGGCGGCACATAGTCAGAAGAAGGTGTCGGCATGTAATCGGAAGATGGGGGTGTGTAGTTGAGAGGAGGTGGCGTGTGATTGGAAGGGATGGGGCTTGGGGCAATGGGCGGTGGCGATGCAGGTGGGTTAAGCTCATGGGGTTCGGATTCGTCAGCCTGGTGATGTGCTCGTATGTGTTTGGTACGTCCACCTCTGCTGCGAACGTGCCGGGGACAGTGCAGGCATGCAATGGTTGGTGGCGGAGACCCAAGAGCATGTGTGTTGTGAATTCGAAGATTTCGGGTAGGTATCATTAGGAGAGTGTAAGATAATGGGGAGGACGTGTTATTGCGAAGTCAGAAGGGTCCACGACGAGGGCAACGGCGGAGTCAGACGGCAGCATGCTATATCAAAAAATTGCTAAGTTCAAAGTCGTACGTTGTCACGGCTTCGCTGGCAAAAAAATTGTCACACACCTTCTTGAACCCATCCTCCCCGACACCTTCTGGGCCTGTCACAACGCCTAGTAAACCTATCGTCCCTCAATCTCAAATGAAAACCCGCTCGAAGAACAAAAGCACTCACCCAGGAATACCTGACCGTGCTATGCCACGTCGGACCTCTGCTGAGGTGCAGCAAGAGGACGCGGCGAAGGCGAATCGGGAAGCAGAATGCCAACAGAACATCCAGCGTGCAGCTGAATTCGAGCACGCTGACATGGCGAATGAAGATGTCACTGACGCCACCCCCCGCGTATCGTTCGCTCCAAAAGTCTGGCCTCCTAGGGCTCCTAGGGATCGCAAAAACGCCAGCCTCACCCCCATCGTCAAGATCAGTGATGACTCCGGTGATGATTTTGATGCAGCATTATCTGAGCCACCCTACTCCAAAGGGTCAGTCACCGAGGAGGAATCGGCTGGCAAAAGTGACGCACGACCTCCTGCAAAAAAGTTGAAGGCCCAAACGACTGGGAAGGCGGTTGGGAAGCCAGCGGGAAAGGTAGATCGTGCCGCTCCCACAGGAAGGAAAGGGAAGGCTGCCCTTGTTGCTGAAGAAATAGTACCGGCCTCAGATGAAGATACCGTTCCAGGGTCGGATGAAGAACCTAAGAAGCCGAAGAAGGTGAAGGTGAAGGTGAAGGTGCGGGATGAGATTAACATGGCGATGAAGAAAATCGAGGACAAGATCCAAAAGAGGGGCGGCGATATGGCGAAGCCGACATCTAGCCAGCAAGGAGGGGAGGAACAGAGCGGAAGGCCAGCTCCCAAAACCCAGGTGAAGGGGAGGGGGTTGAAGAGAGAGGGGGCGATAGCTGATATCAACGCACTATACACGAGGCAACAATCAGATGAGTCAACCAAACGTTCACAACAGATGGATGACAACTATCTGATGAGGTAATTCTCTCACTTACACTTGATACACATGTCGTTGCTGACACTTGATCGTTCAACGCTTTTCTATTGGACGCTCAGTGACACCCCCCAAAACAAGAGGAAACATGGTGATGCAATCAAGGAGTGGAGTTTGGCAGTTCCCAAGGGTAAACCTACTTCATGGGCAGCTAACACTGTTACTAGCCATGCTAGGTCCGCCACTCCCTCACTTACAGGCGGTGCTAGTCGCTCGTCGGCTCCCTCTGTTCTCACCAACAATGTCAAGATAATCAGCCACCAAACGTCTGAGTCGCGCAAGGTAAAAGTTGAACCAGTACCCCTGATCCATTTGCATGACAATGGCAGTCTCTCCGACAATGATGAGATGGGAGGAGAGGAACGGGAGGCTGCAATTACCAGCCCTCCCAAGGGTAAGAAGCGTGTTACAAGCGAGGTGTGCGAACCCTTCGATTTAATATGATGATCTAACAGTCGCGATCAGCAACTCATCGTCCAAACAACTTTGAAAGCTGCCGAAACGACGACTAAAAGACCTCGCAATGAAGAGCTTCCAGACTGGGTCGATGCGCAGTGGTTCCGCCATACGTTCGTCACGACGTATATGGCCTTCGTTGGCCAAACTGTGGACCCTTGGGACGTGCCGGGCAAGCAGTCGGTCGTGGTAATGCAGAAGATCTGGGATGCAACAAGTACCTATGAGTACGAGATGACAGCATCCACCCCCATCTATAAGAAGGTACGTGATCAACTTGCCTCTAGAATGATTGACATTGCAACGGATTTCAGACCGTTCAACGCCTTGCAGACTCATGGCGGAATGTTATCGGATCCACTGGCATTGCAGCAATCCTCGCGTTTTGTGATTCCCAAGAAGACTTACAAGATTCTGATGAAGAACACGTGGAATTTGCCAAGTATTACCTCAAAGATCTTCGCTTTTTGTACCGAGATGCTGATGACAACGACAAAAAGGTCTGTCACCGCAATTATTACCCTTGTCATACATATGTCTAATAACTCTTAGAAATGGAGGGAACTCGTTCGTAGCCCCTTCATTCTCCAGACATTTGCTGCCCATCTCTCTGCTATCGACGGTTCTGCATGCGTTCCTGGTCTCCATGACAAGCCTACCCCCCACGCGGTTGGTGCGTTGGGCTTGGCTGCCGCCTCGGTATGTCTTTATATTGTGCCTGCAGGGTTTTTCTGATCAATGATAGGTGGAGCGGGCTCTAATGTTAATCGCTACGGGGACGTTGACAATCGCAGTTGCCCATACTGGCAAAGGCAAAACAATAACCCTCCCTTGCACTCTCAATTACTTCACTGGCAAGGAGTCGATGCGCCAAACAGGTTTCAATGATGCCGCATGGGGCAAGGCCACCCGTTCTTACACCATGTCAGCACAATCACTTACAAAGGTCAAGTTTGATAAATTCTTCAAGGAGCCCAACCATTCATGAACCTCAAGTCAAATCGTGCTCGCGGCAAGATGTCTGAGGCTACTGAAGTCATCGAGATTGATGATGATGACAACCAGGCGTGCCTCCTTGTTATCTCTGATGACGATGACAATTGTAAGTTGTTTTACCCTTTCGCGACCTCACTAACATTGACCACCTAGAATCTGGGATGCCACCTTTGCCCATTGCTGTATATACTGTGTAGAAAGATCCCGTGCTGCTCCTGTTTGTTATGCCCTCGCCGCCCCCTCGTTATGCTTGTTTCCTTATCACGATCCACCCCGGTCGTGCCGCCAGATTCAACTCTGGCTTACCATACTTGTCCGGCTTACTTAGACTGCTTATGCTTACTTAGCACACTTAGCATGTCTTATACCCATCCTCGGACCGGCCCAATATAGCTTTTTTGTTCGCGTTTTGAATGCTTAGCATGCTTGGTTATTGGGCTTGATGTCCTTATTTTACTTGGGAATTTTACTTAGTGACCAAGTCAAAATACTACATAAATCTGGGCTCACAGTAAGCCAAATGATAAGCCACCCAAGTTGAACAATAAGCACGGTAAGCCAGGGTAAGCCAAACAATAAGCTGGTTCATTGGAGGACTTGGCTTAGTGTTGGGAATGGAGTGGTGAACAGTGACAGGAAGAGTTAAGGACAAGGTTAGAGAATGAAGTTAATCTCAAAGGCTAGTGAGTGAGGGAGTCTGCCACAGGGAGGAATGTTATTATCATCTCCTACATGATGTGCAATATTTATACTACACAGTTAGGAGGTATAGTGTAATGCACTCCTTTAATATATAAAGGAGGTATTCTGTAATAGACCCCTGTACCAGTTAATAATGGAATAGCTATGTCATATCCCCTATAACAGTGTCAATAATAGTGACATATGATATCATGGCTTGGTAAGTCCTAGACTTCCTGCAGGGTGTGTCATAGACACTCTATCCTTAGCTCTGTCTTGGATAGGCAATCATAGACATGCTGCAGTATGAGTAATCCTGTAGCATGTGTTAACTGTGTTCCCCTATATGTCTCTGCATGTGTTAACTGTGTTCCCCTATATGTCTCTGCATGTGTTAACTGTCCATTCCCTAGGGTTATGGTTAATGTGCATTAGCCCTAACCCTAGTGTTGACTTAGCATATTCTGGCAATATTCCCTAGGCATGTTAACTGCCTTGGCTTGCCTGTATACTCTTGTATACATAATCCCAACACTCCCCCTCAAGCCTAGGCAGTGTAGGACAATGAGTGGAATGGTTCTGTAAATGTCATCACTCCCCCTGGAGTGGTTAATAATTTTCTTTCAGGTGCGTCAAAACCTCTGTGGATGGAAAACCCATTGGGAAAAACCAATCTCACCAAGGAAAGCTACTGAGTTATTTTTGACTGAATTCCCATCTCTTCCCTATGCCGTGAAAACTTAGGCTTTGGTAAAGCCTTTGTTAATACGTCCGCTGTTTGTTCCGGATCACGACAGTTTTGAATATCAATAATTTTGTTGGTGACTAAATCTCGGACCCAGTGATGCCGTATAGCGATATGTTTCGACCTTTGGTGAAATTGAGGGTTATGGGTTAAAATTACTGACCCTTCATTATCGCCTTGAATAATTGTCGGATTTTCTTGGGTGTATCCGAGTTCACCATACAAATTTCTTAGCCAAGTGGCCTCGCGTCCAGCTTCGGATAATTAGGGATCCGCACGGGTTTGGCGTACCCGCACGGGTTACGGGTACGGGTACTCAAGGGTACGGGTACGGGTCACACTTGGCGTACCCTTGGACCCGTGCCCTTACCCGTCACCAAGAGGGGGCGAGGACTCAATATATATATAGCAACTATTATTTTTAACTACTATCTATGTAAATTTATTTTAACTAGATATTAAAAATTAAATAAGAGGGGCGAACCCAGCGTGGATGGTTGAAACGTGAGGGTTTATATAGCCCTGCGATGCGCACGGGCCATTTGGCCTTGTGTGGACAAAGTAATCGCGTTTTCGTTGATTGTTCACGCGTTATTTACCTATGTTTTTTTTACTACACAGCCGCTTGCACAACCGCCTGCCCCTCCCTCATTCGTCCTCCCTTTCCCCTCCTCCCTCGTCCACTCCATCATTATGGGGCCACTGGGCCCCAATATTAAGTATTTTCATTTCATTTCTATGCTTTTAAACTAATAAACTATTTTTTTTCACACTCACGTCACCATCAGTCACCACGCGTCACCACGCGTCGTGACTGCCAGCTCACCATTGACCACCACCACCCACGACGACAACGCCTCCCTCCCTCCCTCCCTCCCTCTCCATCTCCATGGGGCCTGTGGCCCTATGGTCAGTGGTGGGTTTTTTTTACCTTGTCAATTCTTTTTTAGCTAACAAAAAAAGAAATTTCAGCTTTTCTATTTGTAACAACGAACGCCAGGTGTGCCGCCCCTCCTCCCCACTCAAATGGGATGTGAGGGCCCCGAAGGGGAATTGGACGGCCCCAGGGAGGTGCCGGGAGGCCCGAGGAGCGGGGTACCCGCGAGGTGCGCCACGAATCGCGTCCCTCCTGTTGCCACATCACTGACGCCCCCCCCCCCCCGCGCTCCCCCCTCCTTCCCCTCTCCCTCTAGCAGCCCCAAACAGCCCCTCATGCAGCCCTGCGAGCCCCTGCTCGCGGGGTGGGTGGGGGGCTTGGTTTTCGACCGGGGGACTCCTATCCGACCTGCCACGCGGCACCCGCCCCAGACGACAGCAGGGTGAAGGGCAATGATGGAACGCGACGGGGACGTGCCAGGCCACGTCACCAGCCAGGGGGACACGATGGGAGCCCCCCAGAGCCCTGGGGACACCCCTTGGATGCGACGGGAGGCCCCAATGGGCACCAGGGCGCACCAGGAGCCCAGGGGGGACGCGAAGGCAGGTCCCGACAGCCGAGGGGACATGGCGGGCGGGCCCAGGAGCCCCACTGACACCACCCGGCCCAGCCTCACGAGCCACTGCTCGTGGCGTGGAGCGCGGGTGGGGTGATGCAGCGACGAGCGGACGTTCTTTTTTTCTATTTTTCTTTTCCTTTTTTTTCTTTTTTTCTTTTCCTCTTTGTTTTGTTGGGCCCACCGGCGACCCCATGCCTACGAGCACCTGCTCGTAGGGTGGTTTGATAATTGTAGTTAAATATATAATTAAATAAATGCATTTTTGTTGCTACAACCCCTGACGAAACCCGTACCCGCCGTGACCCGCGCCTCGTGACCCGCGGGTTGACGGGTATGGGTAGACGCGGGTACGGGTACGGGTATGCTCAAAAGTACCCACGGGTTACCCGTGCAGATCCCTACGGATAATGCCACATATTCGGCTTCCATTGAGGATAATGCAATAATTGTTTGTTTCTTTGATTTCCAAGTTATTGCTCCCCCTGCTGTCAGGAAAACATATCCTGTGGTGGACTTGAAGTCCTCAGAATTTGCAAATGATGCATCGGCAAATCCATGGAAAAGGTTATTGTTTTCAGTCTCATCCTGGGATTTTCTGTAAATAATTCCAAGAGTTTTCGTACCTGCTAAGTACCGTAGTATCCGCTTTATTGCACTGTGGTGTTGTAAGCCCGGGTTTGCGGTATATGCTGCCAATTTATTAACAGCGAAGCTAATGTCAGGTCGTGTGGAGTTTGCAATGAATTGTAGACATCCCAGTAATTTGGCGTATGAATTGCTCCGATTCGGCTCATTATAATCTGGGTTTTCAATTAATGTAATATTTGGGTCCATTGGCATTCCAACAGGGTTTGCATCAATCATGCCTTCTTTACGAAGGACATTCTCGATATATTTTTCTTGAGATATTTTGATGCTATCATTGGCGCACGTAATTTCTATGCCCACGATTTTGCTAGGCTCTCCAAGGTCGGTGACGTCCCATTCTGATGTTAATGCATTTTTCATATGCTTCATCATTTTATGTGCTGATGCAAAAAGCAGGGTGTCGTCTACCCATACCGTTATGATGCCTATATTTTCTTCATCCCGTCGAATATATGCGCAAGGATCTGCCATTAATCGTCCATAATCATGAATTTTAAGTTTACCATCAAATTCGTTATTCCACTCTCGGCCTGCCTGCTTTATTCCATAAAGCGGTTTAAATAGCTTGCATACTCGGCCTGTTCCATCATTACATCCTTCAGGTTGTTCCATGTATATAGTTTCTTGTGGCGTGCCATTGAGGTATGCGCCCTTTACGTCCATCTGTTGTATTTTTAGACCTTTCTCTGATGCGAGTGCTAAAATCACCCGGAGTGTGTCCATTCGTACAACTGGTGAAAAAGTTTCTGTGAAATCATAACCAGGTCTTTGTGCATACCCTTTTGCAACTAGCCGTGCTCTGTATCGTACAATTTCCCCTTCTTTATTTCGTTTCCGAATAAATACCCATTTATTTGAGATTGGAACGGCATCTGGAGGTTTTTCGACAAGTTCCCAAGTACCCTTTTCTTTGAGCAAGTCTAATTCAATTTGCATTGAATCCTTCCATTCCGTCCATTCCGGGGATTGTTTTGCGTCTTTGAGACTGTTTATTTCATCTCCGGCTATTATTGCATAGGCTTCTTCTATATTTAGAAAGGTTTCGTCATCTTCCTCTTCCGCAAGGTGGTAAAGATGTTTGTAGTCGGTACGAATTCCACGAGTTTTCCGTGGTTCATTATCACTTGCACGCGTCTTCCGTGGTTCGGTGATATCTATGTTTCCCTCTTTTTCATTCCATTTACACTTCCGAGGCTGCCTTGCTGGTTCCGTTATCCGATCATCGGAATTACCCGTCGGCGGCGCATTCAGTGCTTCCCCACCAGACTCCCCCTCCATCGAGGGTGTAATATCTATGTCTTCGGGAGGCTCAGGTTCATCTATAGCGTTTATTAGTTGGAAGTTCCGTGAGGTGAGAACATTTCTGGTTTCGGCGTTGTAATACTTTACTGCTCCGCTGCCGTCATCATAGCCGACATATGCCCGGCGCTTTGATTTTGGGAGCATTTTCCTATCCTCTTTCTGGCCTTGTAATAATACCCATACTGGGGCTCCGAATTCACGTAAATTTGATACGTCCGGTTTTTTATTGTGCCAGCCTTCGTAAGGTGTTGTTTCCCGAAGATGTTTGGTAAATGATTGGTTCCGGATATAGGCAGCGTGTAAGACTGCAAATTCCCATAAAAATTCTGGAAGCTGGTTAGCAGCCAGCATTGCTCGGGATAATTCGACCAGGGTTCTGTTCATTCTTTCCGCAACTCCATTCTGTGATGGTGAGTATGGTGCGGTAAGTCGATTTTCTATACCTCTTTCTTTGCAATATTTTTCCAGTTTTTCGTTAACAAATTCTTTTCCACAATCAATTTGTATACCCTTCGGCTTCTTGCCTTGTGTTTCCAAATGGGCAAGGTAATTTATTACCCCCTGTGCTGCATCACTTTTCTCTTTGAGGCATTCAATTGTGACGAACCTTTTAGCATCATCCACAAATAGGAGATAATAATATTTGCCATTAATAGATTTGATGGCATATTTTCCCCACAAGTCTATGTGGGTTAATTCTCCTGGTTTCGTGTTTCTTTTTGTCGACTTCGGAAAAGGCTCCTTGTGTTGCTTTGCACTGATGCAAGCTTCGCAATCCGGTTTAGGACTATTTTCGTCGACATTGAAACCAATCACCAAATTTCGGCTCAATAATTGTTGAAGTCCAGAATATCCTACATGTCCAAATCGTCGGTGCCAAGTTTCCCAACTAATGTCATATCCCATGCAAGCACCCCTCGGAACTCCGCCTCGGAACTCCGACGGAACTCCGTAGGAACTCCGAGTATTTCAAATTCCTCATTTCAAATTACCTCTCCTGTTTTACTTACATCACATCTTCCGTAGTTTACTCAAGTCTGTTCTTCATCATAGATATCATCACGAAATTTGTACTCGGAACTCCGCAGAACTCCGCCGCAGCTACACCGAGTACTAGCCTTAGTATAAAACTACTTTACATACTTTGTATTCTGGAGTTCAAATATTAGTTGTTATCAACTTATCATTTGTCAACTTTAAGACCTCGAACTTCTATCTTAATCTTCGGACCTCCGGACCTCTGCTTTGTTCCTGTCCCTTACTTCGGACTTCCTAATCGGAACTCCGCTTTTGCACCTTTTCCTTACCTTGGACTTCCGCACGGACTTCCGGACTTTTCAGTTCCTTGCAAATTGGACACCGAGCGTAGAGAAGGGCGCAACCTCTTAAAGGTTGAAGCCAAGTCCTCGTCGTACATCGGAACTCCGCCGGACTCCGCCGATTTCCCGCGCCTTAGGATCAGTTCTTAACAACTAAGTGGTTTTACGTTTCCGACGAATGTTTGATTAACGGCAGGAGTTTTAGACGGCTTGCTTGAATTTTTTAATACCATTTTCATCTTGTATAAATGGTTATTAATTTTCTTTCCTTCTGCAAGTTGTTGTCCGTCTTTTGTTGTGAGGATTAATTTTCCTTGTCCTCCAATATATTTTCTGCCGGCTGCATCCCATCGCCACAACGAAATTAAATTGTTTCATGTTCCAGGCACATGTAGGATGTCTTCCAGATGAATATTAAAATTTTGATTATTGCATGTCGAAATTATTTCAACAGTTCCTTTGCCTGCAATTTTAGCTTCCAATCCACCTACCCCAGTTACGGAATTATTTTTCATTGGAGTGTATGTTTTGAAGGCTTCTCTTTGATGCGTAACATGCGATGTTGTTGCTGAGTCAGCCAACCAGTCGTAGTAGATCAAACGCTCGTCCATTACGGCATCGTTATCGTTACAAGCATCATAGGAATCAAAATTATAATGTTCTTCTTGAGCTGAAAATGCAATAAATTCCTCCACAGCATTGGACTGTTCCACAGGTTTTATTTTCCCTTTTTCCTTATCTTTCTCCTTTTTCTTCCCCCAACAATTTTTTGCCTGATGTCCGATTTTTCCGCAATTATGGCATTTATTGCCATGGAATTTTCGGCATTTACTGGACCAATGTCCAGGGCGCTTGCAATGATCACAATATGGCTTCAGGGATTTTTTACGATTGGTAAGACGGTTTTCAAGGGTTTTCTCCTTTTGGGCGGTCGTCTGGATTTTAGCCAGGTTTACAATTCCGCCGGAGTTATTATTCCCGTTATTCCGGTTAAGCCGTAATTTGTATTCTTCCCTTAATAATCCAATAAATGCGTCCGAAGTTAGGTGACGCTTTGGATCTAAGTCATTTGGATCATTTGCGTTTCCGTTGTAGGGCTCAACATATGTTTGCCAAGAGTTTGGTAAGGATGCCGAAATGATCGATTTAAATCGGGTATCTGAGATATGGAATTCTATATTTGGAAACCTGTTGATCCGGTCTCGGTAAGACTTCAAGACGTCCAAATGCTTTAGGAGGTCGTCGGAATTATCAGCCTTTGTCTCATATAATAAACACTGCAGTTGATTAACTGTTTGATGTGCCTTATTTTCATGAGTGACCGATAATGCGGTATACATAGCTTTCTGCACTTTGTTTTGATCCGACGTGATTTATTTGCGAGGAGGTGACGTTGTGGATAATGACTTGTTGTGCCCAAGTATCGTTTTTGTCCCAGTTGTAAGCACTCTCCGGATCTATATTTGAATCCGGTCGGTTTATCTGACCAAAAACATATCCCGTTATGTCACAATTAATAAAAACACGCAACATTCTCTCTTTCCATTCGTGCCAGTTTTCATCCGTCAAATGATCGCGATCAGCGATCTTGTTTACGTTTGAGTATTCTTTGGTCCGAATTAAGGAAATAGGTATTCTTATAACCGGATCAACCTCTGGTGTATTGATCCGTTGTCTGTGCTTTTCTTGTGCTCTGGAAGTATATACTCTTCCTGATTGTTTAGGGGTTTCTTGTGCAGGGGGTTCCCCAAATAATGATATATGGTCGTCTTCTTGGTCCCCTTCATAATCCATGTCTAGTTCAGGGTCAGGGCCCATAACCTGTTGGGAATGGAGTGGTGAACAGTGACAGGAAGAGTTAAGGACAAGGTTAGATTATGAAGTTTAATCTCAAAGGCTTGTGAGTGAGGGAGTCTGCCACAGGGAGGAATGTTATTATCATCTCCTACATGATGTGCAATATTTATACTACACAGTTAGGAGGTATAGTGTAATGCACTCCTTTAATATATAAAGGAGGTATTCTGTAATAGACCCCTGTACCAGTTAATAATGGAATAACTATGTCATATCCCCTATATAATTCTCCAGATAGACTTGTCTATCATTGTATATTATAGGGGGTTCCCTGGATAGCATAGGAGACAGTCTTGGCAGTCTTTGTAGTCTTGGCCAGATTATTAAGGGTAGCAGCTCGGGAATTAATATTATTCCCTGTGGCTGTGTTGGACTCTACCAGTGGCAGATCCTAACCCTAACCTTAAGCTTAGGACTTGTATTCCTTCTACCTAGGCTTGTTAACTGCCTTGGCTTGCCTGTATACTCTTGTATACATAATCCCAACACAAGTCCTCCCATGACTTTACTTATTAGGGTGTTTCAAACATGACAAACTCGACCCTCAACTCGGACCTCAACTTGACCACAATTCGAAATCACTTTTTCCATGTTGGGGCTGAAGTTGAGGTTTTGGAATCGGGCTCATGAGGCCGATTCTAAAGCCCAACTTGCCATGACCTCAACTTCGACCTCAACTTCACATAATTACCTGATTTGGAGGTCGCAATTCGCAATTCAAGGCCAAGTTGAGGCTCAAGTTGGCATCAAGTTGGGCATGTTTGAAACACCCTATTGTTTGGCTTACCTTGCTTATTGGTCAACTTAGTTGGCTTGCCATTTGGCTTATGAATTTTGGCAATAGTTGATTCAGTCCTCCAAGTAAAATTCCCAAGTAAAATAAGCCTCGTAAGCTCAATAAGCAACTAAGCATTCCAAGTACACACAAAAGAATCTATATTCAGGAGTCCAAGCATGGGTATAAAACATACTAAGTAAGCATAAGTAGTCTAAGTGGTAGTGATAAGTCATGTTGTCCAGCTCCCCCAGTGAAAAAGGTCTTCATGAGCCAGGAGAATGAGAGGTCACAGGCCTCGTCTCAACAGATCCATGAAACGCACTAAAATACATTGTAAATGACTGGGAGATGGTGAGAAATGGGTTGGGGCTTACCAGGATATGCTATATTGTCCTCCGGTCCCGCTAGTGAAAAGATCTCGACTAGGTGGGAGAACAAGAGGGCGCAGGTCTCTCGTCTCAATGGATCCATGAAACGCACTAAAAATACATTGTAAACGACTGCAAGGGTGAGGGATGGGTGGGTACTTACTGAGATATGCTATATTGTCCTCCAGCACCCCTAACGAGAAAGATCTTGATGAGGCGGGAGAATGAGAGGGTGCAGGCCTCTCATCTCAATGGATCCATGAAACACACTGAGAATACATTGTAAATGCCCATGAGATGGTGAGAAACAGGTGGGTATTTACCAAGATATACTATATTAGCCTCCACCTCCCCTAACAAAAAAGATCTTGACAAGGCAGGAGAACAAGAAGTCGTGGGACTCTCGTCTCAACGGCCCGGGATCCATAAAACGCACTAAAAATACATTGCAAACGACTGTGAGATGGTGAGAAATGGGTGGGTTTGAAGATGTCAAGAACTGGACGAGTAGGATCAGAGAATGAGGTGTCTCATTCGTCCCTCGTCCAGGATATGGTCGCTATTGCTGACTAATCAGATGAGTCCAGTGTCCAGTTAATATATGTCGCGTCGGTCGCGGTGTGGTAGGACAAGTTGCCTTACTCGTCAACTTGCCCGTCCAGAGCATATTCGTCCCGACCCCATTGTCAGGTGCCAGCACAGAGGGAGAGCAGTATATTCCTGCCTTTATTTAATTTTCTTGTTATTTTGTGCTGCTAACCTTGCCTTATTATTTTCTAACCTATTGTTAGGTTTCCTCTTGCTAGATAAGTGTATCCTCTTGGCACGACACGTCAATCGCGCGCTTCGCGATGATCACCGCTTCCTCGGGTTTCTCACCCGACAGCCTCACTTTCGGTGCGACGGAGCGGTGCCGGTTTTCATTTAACTTTCAGTGTTCTCTTTCTTGATATGGCAACAACGAGTTTTCACATCAATCTGCCACTCGGTCCGATTCCCCTTCCACGGCTAGTCATTATCCAGATCAAAGGGCCGAACGGTTGGACGGTAGGGTTGAGAGGCGTCGTTTGGTGACTCTCCGCACTTGCTGGGGGCCCAAGTTGCGTTACGTCAATAGAGAGTCCCATTGACAGACCTTTCCCCGAGCGATTCCCAGTCTGCGAAACCCTGTGACGAGGATCTGACAGTCCCGCCTCGACATTACTGGTGTTACGGTCCGATCGGTTCCTTAGTATTTCATTACCATACCTCATGATGAACAATCCGTCTTCTTTTTTACTTTATCTTTCTGGTTGATTGATCTTGTCGGCGCAAGAGAACGCGCGCGGTCCGGGTTTTCTCGTGCTTACTGCGAAATGTATAAAGGTGTCTCCCCACCTTTCGAATGGGACAAGGCTACTTCAGACTCACGTTCGACGTTCCCTCGCCTAAGCTCCTCAAGTTCTCAAGTCAACTACACACAAAGGTGTAGTTTATAAGTTAAGTTCTCAAGTTCACAAGTCAATTTGTTCTCGAAGACCTTTTCCTTCGTAATTTCCGACTACCAAGTTTAACACCCAACGAGGTAGTTTTTCCTCGAAGGCATAAAACTTGATTTTACCTACTCATACGTTTACGGGTCATCTGACCACACACGACGCGTCGTTCTCGTGATCCCCGTTGATCGCGTTTTCGATTGACCATCGATTACTCTGCTGATCATCAACTTACATTGACCGTGTTCTCTTTCACCGTCGTATCTTCATTTTTCAATAAACGAGCCAAAGACTCGTTGGTCTCGTTTACCCCCCACTTCCGACTAACTACGCTTACCTCACACTCCGCGACAAGACGAACTCGTCGTTGGTTCTCCAATAGGACCAAAGACCCTGCCACAGCGGTCATCTCACTTCAACACCCCCCCTTGATCGCGACCCATTTGTAGCCAGTCTGTCCACTTCCAGTGAAGGATTCTTCCCAAAGGTTTCGTCAAAAAATCCGCCGCGTTTTTGGTGGTTGGTACATGGTTGACTTCTATGAATCCATTTTGTACGCACATCAGGAAAATCTGGAAAAAACTTAAACATGCTTATTCTTGGCTTAGCAGGCTTATTGCCTGCTAAGCACAAATAAGCTGAGAATAAGCAAATGACTTGGCTTACATAGGCTTAATGAACACTTAAGGCTGCTTATTTGGACTTGGAGTTCAAAATCTGGTGATCCAAGTTGAATTAAGAACAAATTGGGTGCATTAAGTTGTAAATTAAGGCAACTAAGCCAAGTCATTTGCTTATTTTTGGCTTATTTATGCTTAGTAGGCAATAAGCCTGCTAAGCCAAGAATAAGCCTGTTTAAGTTTTTTCTAGATTTTCCTGATGCAGGCACAAATGAAGTGGTAACGTACTGTATGTCAATGTGTTTCATGTGGGTGTAGTGTTGGGGGTCATGGTGATAGGTATCAGGAGCGTCCAAAGCTCTGAACCATCCCATTTTCACATTTTTAAATGATGCCTCCTCATGCCGCATTCTACAATCGTCATAGGATCTCACACGCATTACTACCAATACTCGTGCTACTATGCAGCCTCAAAACTCTTCATATTTAGCCCCCACATCAGTTATATCAACCTCCACCTCTTGGCCCACTCCGTCATCCACCTCACTCTCTTCTTTCCTGGCTTGGGTCACCACCGCATTGTCCTCTGGTCGCACTTGATATTGTTCAACTCATTGTTGGCAAAGGAAGAAGATATCTCACTCACTCCAGTCAAGGCTCCATCGTAATGGGTCACAGAAGATAATGGGATCATCTCCTCCAACAGGCAAATTTTCTGTGTTGAGCTCTGATGAGAATAGTCCCCACACAATAGCGCGTCTCCATTGGTAGGCCATCAGGATGCACATAATCAAGAGGGTGATGAAGAAGAAAAGGACAAGAGAGATGTTGTTAGAGATCATGGTGTAAGGTTCTAGTGCAAGGAACGGTATTATCAACAGTCCTATGATTTTTGTCACATGACAAAGTTCCCAGGATTACATCATCATCCTCTCCAGTCCCTATCACCTGCCTGACAAGCCACTGGACGCATTTTTGGATAGGAGGCAAGTCCTATTACACCAGGTAGATTTCTTACACCAGGTAGATTTCTTGATCTAGTACCCACTCTTTATTCCATTACCCACTCCTTATTCCATTACCCCTCCCCCCCCCTTTTCTCATTGGCATCTGATTCCTTCTCATTTTACTTGGGTCCTCTTCACCCACTTCAATTTCCTGGCCCCACTTAGAATATCTATATAAGACATCTAGTAGATAGAAAACAAAAAAGCAAAATATCATTTCCCCTCTATCGTTTAGAGCACAGAGCTCAATTCTAGCTTCGTCCTATCGTATTATCTCGTCTCAGCAACCCCAGTTCTAGTCTCATTTATCGTATTCTCCCTTCACCTTTCATCCTTCTACCTTGTGACAAACACCAACCCAAAGCCACCTCGCAACCTTCCTCTAGTCTAGTTGGAGTACATTTGGTGTGTCATTTCCAGGTGTCTCCTTGGACTGAGTATCATCAACAGGTGCATGCTATCGTCCCCTGGTTGTCACATAACATCTTCGTAGGGGCAGTTTGTTTGAAACCAAGTTCTTTAGTCAGGGATCTGCACCATAATAGTGTTTTTGCTGCATGTGTGCAGGCAATGTATTCAGCCTCACATGACGGGAGGGCAACCACACCTTGTTGTTTGGAAGACCATGCAATAGGCCCCCCCTCCATCAAAACAATAAATCCGCACACAGACTTCCGGTTTCCCCTTGAGCCCAGTCCAAGTCAGTAAATACTTTGAACAAGGGGTATGGGTCACCAATGTGACCATAATATATGCCATATGATCGTGTTCCCTGGAGGTAGCGCAGCAGATGCTTTGCTGCTTTCCAATGAGTCTCTCCATAGTTGGACATTAATTTTGCCAGTTCACGGACTGTAAATGTGATGTTGGGGCGGGTGCAGGTTGCCGGGTACATTAATTTTCCAACTAATTCCTGGTATGGTAGTTTTTTGGTAGCCTCAACAGCTATTTCAGTCTTTGGGCAATCATCGTTGCTGAGTAAACCCATCATTGGAGTAGTGGCAACATTGCAATTCTCCATGTGGAGTTGTTTGAGGATAGATGTTGTATATCTCTCTTGGTCGAGCTTTAGGGATCATCGACCTCTCCATCCAGTCACTCAGCAGCCAAGGATCCAGCTCATGTCATGGTTATCAGTTATCAAGTATTTCTTCTGAAGTTCCTTTGTGAAGAGATCTGATTCTCTTTTGGAAGTCGACACCACTAGTATGTCATCCACACTTGTGGTCGTTATGGTTCCTTGACAATGGTGAACACTCCAGTCTGATTCACATTGTTTCATGCCCATCGATGTGTATGTGGAGTTGATATTGAAATACCATTTGTGTCTGGCTTGCTTTAGACCGTAAAGTGCTCTGTTTAGTTTCCAAAAATCATCACCTAGCATCTCAGGACGCCGCATGTAGACATCCTCCTTAAGGACTCCATTCAAATATGCTGTTTTTTTTTTTTTTTTTTTTTTTTTTTTTTGTTCAACAATGTTTAACGTGGTGCACGGGCGCAGTCCACGGCTATCTACTACATGAGATGGCGGGTATACGATGTAAGTTGGGGGGGAGACTACAGCCCCGATAGTGCACATGAGTGCGTGAAGACCAGCGTGTCGCCTGTTAAGGCGGGGCGCAAGGCCAGACTACAGGCCGAGGGCGCTCAGGCGCCTCCCCGAACCAGCTCGCCGGCACTCCCAACGGCGCGTACTAACACCCCCAGTGTCCTACCCCCACTAAGCCCCTGTGCGGCCCCTATTAGTCGTGCGCGCCCACTGACGCGCCGGCCAGGAATGAGGATTACAGGCCTCCCCGCAGGTCGACCAACCCGTCAGCCATAAGGCCCGATGGGGTTCGGAGCCCCTCGGTTGCCCGAGTACAGCCCCTCCTCGCTTAGCCGCCCCACGCATGGGACGGTACCCACCATCTGGTGGGCCCCCCAACCTTGCCAGTGGCGAACCCGAGGTTCGGTGTTACCGACAAAGATGTTGCAGGCTCAGAGACCGAGCGCGTGTTCGGCGGCCATCAGGGGCACCAAGCCACCAGACGGGGGTCATACGCCCTGCGCGTAACCCTCATCCCGGGTCCCACCCTTCCGGGGGGGCAAAGGCGAACGCACGCGGGTTCGCCTCGAGAAACTCGACGAGGTCCGCGATGAATTGCGGGCCCTGCCGATGTTTCTTGCGCTTCATGTGTGGGCACACGCGAAGCAAATGGTCCCGGTCCTGGAAGGGCCGGGGGGGGCAAGAGCAGTGAGTGTCCTCGCTGGGGAAGAAGCGGTCGCGGTAGCTCCCGATGGGAGCATGCGCCATGATGCACCGACAAAGTCGGGCCGTCAACCTGCTATCGTAAGCAGTTTCTTTGAGCCACGGTCCACAGCCAGAGGCGGTGGGCATTGCGGGGGTCTTCTGCTGGGCCCTTAGGTCCAGGAAGCTCCTCCCTCGATACTTGGGGTCCGCAAAGCGGGCCACCCAGTCTTTCTCCGCCATCTCCTTGAAGGAGGCGATCAGCCAGTTGCGAGTGGCTTTGGGGGAGATCCCCAAAGGCAGTCAAAGTGACGTCGCAACGTCATGGGCTTGCTTGTGTACCGCCCACTCCAACTTGGAGGGGACGAACCACAGGTGAATTTGACGGTCCTGGCCTAATAGGAACCAGGGCCGTAGGAGGCGGCACAGCCTAAGGGCGTGCTGTTGACCCCCCATCGGGGAGCAGTCCACCCACACATCCGCAAGTGCGAGGGCGTCCAAAAATACCACCACTTTTTTGCATCCAGCAGCAACGGCTGCGGACACTCCAAGGTGGAGGGCGCGGTGTTCGGCGTCGGTCGCTGAGGCGCAGCCGAGGAACGCGGTAGCACGGCGGACCTCTTGGTTCCCGCGGAACACAAGGGCGGCCGCCGCGGCCTGGTGGGCTGTTTTGGGTATGGACCCGTCATAACCCACGATGAGACAGTCCGGATTGAGTCTGGCTAGAGCCAGAACGCGGTCCAGACGGCCGGGATATTCTTTGCGTTCGTCCGTCCCCTTGGGGGGCGGGCGGTGGGTGGAAATCCTGTCCGAGAACAGATCTATCAGACGATCTCCGGGTTGACTCTCAGGGCTGTAGGCCTCGAAAGGTTCGTCGGAGAGTGAGCACACGGTGATCGCGTCCGCTGCCAGGGACACGATCTTCCGGCGGGCGCCTGGCGGGAGGGCCTGAAGTCCCAGCGCGTGCCGGGGGGCGTCTCCAACCAGGTCCCCTTCCAAGATAGCTCGGACGGGGTGGGTGCGCGTCAAAGTGGCCGTCCGGAGGCAGCTCTTATCGGCCAGCCGACGCAGTACCTGTGGCATAGGCAACAGGGCTGCAAGACATTCCATAGCCCCTACGGGGGTCGTACGGAAGCAACCTGTGATCCAGCGAGCAGCAGTGTGCTGCATCTGGGACAGGGCTTTGACCATGCCTTTGGTACGAGTACCTCGGCAGAACCAGAGACGAAGTCCATACGTCGCCACTGGGATGACGCAGGACCTGTAGAGTAGACGCTTATTCGCCGGGGAGAGTCCCCTGGACGAATTGCCGAGCATATGCATGGCGCTCACAGTTGTGAACGCCTTCGTCGTGTAGAACCGGACGTGCTCTTTGAAGGACAACTTCCGGTCGAAAAAGAAGCCCAAGTACCGCCAAATCGGCTTGGGCTTGAGGGGGGTAGTCCCAGTAAAGGGGGCAACACCGAGATCAATGGGGGGGTTAGCCACCCGAGCTCTAGAAAAGTGGAATACCTCAGACTTGACGTGTTCCAACACCAGTCCAAGGGCCGTGAAGAGGCGGAACACCTCGTTGTAGGCGTCCACAAGTTTGGGGAGGTTGTCCTCCACCCATTTAGACTGCGCGATGAGGGTACCGTCATCGACATAAGATATCAGGTCCGCCAGCGGCCGGAGGACGCGGGCGAAGAAGAGGCGCATCACGGGCGCAATGTAGAGCGCCGAGCAGACAGGGGACAGAGCCGAGCCCTGTCCCACTCCGACATCGGCAGAAAATCTGCCCAAACTATCGGTGTTCCACTTGTAGGTCGTGAATCGGCCTACTAAGTACGAGCGGAAGAAGTTCACCACACATGGTGGGAACCCCGACTTCTCGATGATTGTCAGCAAAACCTGGTGGTTTAGCGACGGGAAGAACTGAGCGATGTCGAAGGCGACAACACTCGTTTGTAGGCCCTTTGTCCACCCCGCGCGGACAAGGTGGGTAAGGTAGACTCCAGCATCCTCGGTGGAACGTTGGGCGACGCCTCCAAACTGGTTAGGATGGAAGATGCCATGTGCCACGCCGTCGAATTGGAGCCGTCTGGACAGCAACTTCTCGACCAGCTTCCCGAGAGTGTTCAACAGCACAATGGGCCGGAACGACTTCGGGGTAGAGTAGTTAGGTTTCCCAGGCTTCGGTATAATGACCAAAGTGGACTCCTTGAAATGAGAGGGCCAATGGCCCAGTGTAACGCATGCCTCAGCGATGCGGACGAAGAGCTCGGCAATTTCGATATTGCCTGCCCAGCGTTTGAGGAAGGACCACGTAACGTGGTCCGGCCCCGGAGCGGAGCGTGATGAGCACGCCTTGAGAGCTTCCCGCAATTCCAGCAGGGAGAAGGGAACCCACTCCCGGGGGGGGAGGGGGTCGTAGTCATCCAGCACCAAAAGGTCTACAGGGCGGTCATTGGCCGCGTTGTAGGTGCCATCCAGCGCCGTCCAAAGCGCCTCCAGCGTGTTACAAGGGGCACCTCCATAGGAGATGGCCTCGCACGACGGGAGGTTGCGTTGCTTGACCCAGGGCATCAAGTCCCAGGGTCGCTGATTGGTAAAGGAGACTTCTTTGATGCGCGCATCGAAGAACTCCCGCTTAGCGGCTTTAACAGCCTGCTTAAACATCTTCCAGTCCTCAGGGTCCCGGGACTCCCGGTACTCCTCAAGGGCTGTGTGGCATTCATCTGACCACCACTCCTTGGAGTGGCTACAAATGTTTTTAGACCGGGCATGGGTGTGCCACGCCGCTGCAAAAGCTTCAGAGATGGCTTGCACCACCTCGTCCACGTCTGCCGGTGAGTGGCCCGCCCAATTGGACAAGGCCGAAAGGCGGGTGGTGACGTCCTGTAAGTAGGCCATCTCCTCGTCAGAGTCCGGAGCAATCCCTTTCGTCCGCAAAGGCACACGGAAGAAGGGGGTCTGAAGATTAACCAGAAGAGGCGCGTGATCCGAGGATCCGCGGTGCTCCGGGAAGATGGTGTACTCAGTGACTGCTTCGTCGACTGAGTTGATAAATAACAAGTCAATCACAGTGGGATTGAGCTTGTTGTTGTAAGGGTAGTGGGTGGGCTTTGCCTCATCGGGACGACAGAGCGACAGCCCGAGACGGGTCGTGGCCGCCAACAGGCGGTCCGCGTGGATGTTGACCGCTGGTCCCTGGGGGTCCCAGAGGCGGTGGTGGCAGTTAAAGTCTCCCCCGATGAGGTGGAAGCGATGGGGCCAGGTCTCCGCCCCCTCAGAGAGTAGGCGGATTCCGGTGTGGTTCCTGTCTGAGTAGACGTTGGCGAGAAAAATGAGGTTGTCGCCTGCACCCAAGGTGAAGACGATGACGTCACGATGATCAATGAGATCCCAGCGGTAGCTGGGTCTCAGGGCTTGCAGCCGCTTGTCAAAGTAGACAGCGACACGTGGGAACTCCCCGCAGTCGTTCCTAGGGAACGGAGCGGCATCATTAGGGGCCGGGGCAGTGTCTGTCCTGGCTTGTCGGACCATGCAGCCCCAGTTGGGGTGCATAGGGGCGCCAATCACCGCCTCTCCATCCCTGGATGCGGACGAAGGCGCATGCCTAATTAGGTTCCAAGGAGGTTCCTGAATTAACAGAATGTGAAACTCATCACTCTGAGACTCAAGTAGCATGTCCAGAAGGCCATAATTTCTATTGACATTCTGACACATGATCTTTAAATACGTAATATCCCAGATACTACTCATTTACGTTCGCCCACCGCGTCCTGCGGGGAAGGGGTTAGACAAGAGGGTGTGGGCGGCGCGGCGCTCACGTACCTCGGCGTATCTCTTCTTGATCCAGTCACCGTCAAAGCGGTGCTTCCAGAAATTGCAGCGACGGTCGTCGGCTGCGTGCTCCTTGCGGCAGTTGGGGCACCGCGGGGGATGAGGACACGCGGAGTGTTCCGGCGTGGGGGGAATCGGGGGCATCGCCTTGGCGTTGCCCTTGCAACAACCCGCTAAGGTGCGGTGGTGCTCCTTGCGGTGAGGGCCGCTGCAGGTGGGGCAGCGGATTTGAGGGGCATGGCAAGCATCGGTCGGGTGACCCCACTTCCAGCACCGTTGGCAAAGGGAGACCCCGGGGTTAGCCCGGGCCTCACAGATGGGACAAACGTATGGTCCAAACTGGACCGCCCGCTTGGAGAGCGCTCTCGTGCGAGCGCCACTGACTGAATCAGAGACGTTCATATATACGGTGGCAGTGTCCGACTGCTTCGAGTTTCTGACGATCCGGAGGGGAGCATTCAAGACGACCAAGTCTTTGAGGCCAGACTTGGTGATGAAGTTGAGCACCGACTCCACCGTGGTGGGGCGGTGATCCTGGAAATAGGGCACATCGATAATTTTCATGTACGATGTGGATGAGGGGAGTTCCGCCGTGACGCGGAGGTGCTCCTCGACGAACGCCGCAGCAATCGCTTGACGAATAATGCGGAGGTCCTCCGCGGAGGCCACAGCGTCGGTGGCGATGGAGTAGCCTCCATACGCCAGAGAGACCGACTCCGCCCGTAGGGTGGAGCGGTGGAGGGAGAGGGCCAGGCGGACCTGTTCTAGGGCCTCGTGGTTCTTGATAAGTACGACCGGAGGGGGGGGCATGCCGCCCTCACCCGGGATCACGTGGACAATGACGATGACCTGTCTGCGCGACGGGCCATGGACAGTGGACGAGGCCTTGGGCTTCGCTGCAGTGGGTTTGGCCTGCTGGTGCATTGCAGCCAGCCTGGCGGTGGGAAGTTCGGGGAACGCCTTGGCCATGCGGACCAAGCCGTCTACCGACGAGGTGGGGACATGGCCGCCTTTGAAGCGGGCAGCCTGTGCAAATGTGGGAGCCTGGGCAGGGCCAGGTCTCGCCAAGGGGGCTCTCTGCTGAGGGATAGCAGGGAGCGGACGCCCACCCTTGGGGCGGGAAGCGCGAGGGGGGCGGTTGGCCAGCCCTCCTCTGCGTGGTGGTGGGGGGCCAGGGCGTACCGGAGCCACTAGGGGCATGGGGATGTCCTGGTTGGGAGCAGGTGTCGTCTCTCAATCGAACGAGTCAACGAACGAGTCGAAGGACATGGACCTGAGAGGGTCCATGACCGGAGCCAGAGGTAAATATGCCGTTTTTATGTCAATATGCCGCAGCTCTAGGTCTCTGACTGCTGCGAGGTAGAGTACAAAGCAGATTGATTCCCACCAAGCCACAGGAGCAAACGTGTGGGTGAAGTCTTGTCCAGGGATTTGGTTGAATCCTTTTGCTACCAGATGAGCCTTGTATTTTGCAATGGTCCCATCCTGGTCTCATTTGATAACAAGTACCCATTTCGATCCCACAGCTTTCTTGCCTGGTGGTAGGCAGTCAACTTTGGTATATACACCCATTGCATCCAGTGATTCCAGCTCCAGGTGTATTGCGGCAAGCCATTCAGGCCAGTTATCAGATGACATCACCTCCTTTATAGTTGTTGGGTCATGGTTATTGATATGATCAATGGCGTTTACTATTTTTGTAAGGAAGGCCATGACTTTGTCTGTGTCAGGCTCATCATACAGGTCACTATCGTATTGGGCAAGGGAGATGTATTGTTTAGGTGTCCTCATTTCCCTTTTGTTTCATCGTAGGGCAATGGGTACATCTGGTTTGCTCTCCACTGTTTCAATCAGACTTTTGGATAACACTCTCGATTTCGAGCTTAAGTCTTTGTCTGGTGTCAGACATTCTGATGTTCTGTCAGAGTGTAAGTTTTATTGCAACAATAGATAACGTGTAGTCTCCTCACATTTCTTTGTTGTTATTAGTGCATTGCACATAGTTATTGCCTTGAGCATTATTATCCAACATCGCTCTGGGTTAAGAGCGTAAGTGTCATTTAGATCGATAGATAACATGTAGTATCCTCATGTTTCTTCATCATCAATATTGCATTGTGCATTATGCCATAGTTGGCCATATTTTTCCAGGTCCACCCCCCCTTGTCCGATAGGCTGGAGTGGGGATCCATGGAATACAACATCTTGGCATACCCTCACCGATCTTGATGCAGGTAGCCACACAATATATCCTTTTGATTCTGGAGCATAGCCCAGTAATCTGCCGTGTTTGCCTCGGGCTTGTAGTTTGTATAGGTGTTTGTTGACATGGCACACAGTGCAGTGGGCGCCGAAAGGTTGCAGGTGAGCAATATTCGGTTTGTGTCCAAGCCAGTGTTGGTGAGGAGTCATGTCAACTGGTAAGGCAGAGTGTGGGACTTGATTCTTCAGGTATATGGTGGTTTGGATTGCAAAAGGCTAAAAGTACTCCTGTAGATCTAAGATCAGCATCAAGGAGCATCGCTCAGCCCATGCATTGGTAGGTGTAGTTGTGTTGCTCTGTTTTTCCATTTTGTTGGGGAGCATCTGGAACAGTTCGTTTGTAGATTATCCCCACTTCGTCGCAAAATTTTCGCATCCCCCCCTCGATGAACTCTGGTGCGTTGTCAATCCAAAAGAAAAGTATCTTGGTGCTGTGTAGAGATTCTGTAGTAGCTTTAAAGTGTTTGAATTTTTTGAGGGTGTCTGAGTGTTTTGTTAGGAAATATACGGTAGTCCAAGAAGAAGATTTGTCAATTAGAAGTAAAAAATATTGGTAAGAATTATGCCCAGTCACTAAGGGTCCACAAATGTCGCCGTGTATTCGTTCAAGTAGCCTTGTTGCACATTGGTCGGATGATGAAGGGAAGGGCTGCCACTTTGCATTGGCTCTAGCACAGATCTCGCAGGGGCCAGTACTGTCGTTGTCAAAATTCAGTCCTTCAATGGCATGCTTAAGCTGTTTAACACCTATGTGGCCGTGACATCACCAGTTCCAAGGGCCGCCATCTGTAAACCTTGACTGAATTTGTGAATCCTCACAGGAGTGATGTCCTTGTAGTTTGAGAAAACTTCCTTCCATCTGAAAACATGTCGGTTTGCTGTGCTGTTGTGATAGCAATCATCTGATTGCTCAATCGTGTCACTTGTTATGGGGATCACGCAAATCAGTTGCTCGGCAATGTCATTATCTAGAGTGCCAGCGGGTAGGTGCATCATCCAAATTGTGGGTTCAGATAGGGCCTTTGAAACCTTGGCATCTTCTTCTTCTACAACTGGAGGTGCAGCAGGTGGGTGAGTGGCGTTGTTTGTTGTGGTGTAGTGAGGCATGTTGGTGGTGTCCATGTTCATCAAGAAAGCATTTGTTCTTAGCCTCCTCGGTGCTCTTTGAGATTTCGGTAGGTGGATGTCCTTTGGTCCATTGTGGAAGGGGAAGACGACACACCCGTTGACTTCCCACTTCCGACGCTCTTCCTATGGGATCCTCAAGATGGCCGCATTTCCTCAAGTATTTCTATTATTTCCTTATTTCCTTATTTTATTGTTTATTCATTTATCTTCCCCAATTCTGAGACACAGGTAGAATGTCACGACACTCCTGAAGACCTCCTGACCCATTTGGCATGTCGATTATGCAAACTTGTCACATTTCTCAGGCCCTCAAGAATTCTAATGTACTTCTTGCTCTCACCTCGAAGGATTGTCCAGGTCTCGGTTTTCTTTTCTTTCTTTTCCAATTACTTTTACTGTCTTGACACTCGTTTCTTCAAGAATCAAGATCTTGACATGTCCCCTCTCTTATGGCTAGTCTACATCCGAGTCAAAGGGCTGATTGTGCAGATGAGTAGGGTCAAGAGCCATCTTTTGGGTGTGCTCTGTGCTTGTTGGGGTCCCAAGCGACGTTACATCAATAGAGCACCCCAAGGATGGGCTACTCCCTGAGCAATTCCTGTACACTGAGGCTCGACGATGAGGACTCGACAACACCACCCCGACCATCATTCTTTCTCAAACTTGTTGAGTTTTCTATTTTTATCTTTACTTCCCCATTTGTCCACATCCGCCCTTTCGTTACTTTATTTTTCATTTCTCTCAGTCTGATTGGCACAAGAGTACGTGTGCAATCACATGTTAGCATATCCCCAAAGCTTTGTATCTATATAAGGTGACCTCCCACCTCTTGAATGGAGCAGACTCCTTTTCCCCCACTTTCTTTCTTTATGTAAAGACTCCACATGATGACTCTGGTTCCCTCAAGACTACTACACACCACGGTGTAGTTTTCACGTTAGGTTTCTTAGTTTCTACGGTTATGGGGCAATATGGCCCATTTCTTATGTCGTCTCTATTTGGATCAACGTATCCTCTGACTCCTGATTCACACCAACGTGCGTATTCTCATATTGAGCCCCATCAGCCTTGATCTCTCCTTCTGTTGACTGTCTTTCCCCCATTTCCCACATGGCTCAATCGTCGATCGATCGGATTGTGACGCGTCGACCACGAATGCATCCCTACTTGACCTCTCTACCCTCGCGTTCTCGATCCTTTCGAGAACTCCCTGTTTCATTTCTGTTCTCCACTGACAACACGTTTGACACTTTTGTCACACGTTTTCTTCATTCAGCTTTACCTTTTACAGTGCAACGTGATGACCTGACAACAGTGACCTCAGCTGGGCACTTTGCCCTTCCACACCATTGTACCATGGGGCATACTGGCCTTGTCTCCCTCCTCCAAAAGAGAAACAATTATCTGAGGTGTGTCCTTTTGGGCTCTCACAATCCTTCACAGTACACCACACTTGTTGTCTAACCCCTTTTTGTGTCTGTTTTGCAGGGTACTCATTTCCACCTGTCTTGTAGTTTTGTTTCTGCTTGTTTTCAGCCTTGAACCTTGCCACAAAGACATTGGGAAAAGCCTCCAGATCATCTTTGTGCTGCGCCCAGTTCTCTTCATGTATCGTGTTTACAACTTCGATTGATGATGGGTGTGTGGTCCGAGAAGAGTATTCTTGGTGGAGGAATGATAAAAAGGTCCGCCATTGTGTTGAGTATGGTGCGTGCGAACTCTTCATCCATCATATTCTGTGGATCCATGTTGCACAGTTTGTTGTACTGACAGAGGCAGTTGTCCAGCCAGGTCGAAACATCATATGCATCCTTGCAAACATATGCAACCAACCGTTGCTTAATTGCCTGGGCTCGGATGCTATTGGTTGGTTGTAATGCACTTCGAAGGGCGTTCCATGCATCAGCAGTGTTTACTGCTCATCTCACTAGGTACAGAATCTCGCCAGAAACCGTGTTTATGATGAGATCCAAAGCTTGGTTATTTTTCTTGATCCAAGGTGCTGCCCGAATGGTTGCTGCATCGATGTCTACCTGGTTCCCCTGCTGGTGGATCTCAATATCGACTCTGTTGGCGTTCTTGCCTTTGATCACTCTTGTCTGTATCAACTTTGGAATTGCTGGTGGTTGTGTGCCCATTCCTCCAACTACAGCCCATAGATCCAGTGTTATTAGACGTTGTTGAGCCTTCACCACCCATGTTCTGTAGTTTGTCACCCCATCTTTCCTCTTCAGCTCCGGGAATTTAGTTTGTTCGCTTTCACTTCTGGTTTCAGACATTTCCAATAGGGGCAATAGGGAGGAAGTATTTCAGCTGGTGTTGATTTCATGATTTATTCTCTAGTAAGCAGGCACAGGGCCCATAACCTGTCAAGAACTGGACGAGTAGGATCAGAGAATGAGGTGTCTCATTTGCCCCTCATCCAGGATATGGTTGCTATTGCTGACTAATCAGATGAGTCCAGTGTCCAGTTAATATATGTCGCATCGGTCACGGTCATCTCACTTCAACAGAAGACATATGAAAAACAGGCACTATGAACATGGTTGGCAGCTGTTAATGACATGGCAGCAGGGGGGGCTTACCTTGCAGGCACCCTGCTCCATGGGCTTCCCAGCTCCTCCCTCAGCCCATCCTATCCCTTTCCAACTCCCTCACATCCCAGTTGAGTGGGGAGGAGGGGCAGCATGAGAGGTGTCTGTTGTTACAGATAGAAAATCTGAAAAAACCAATTGTTAGCTTAAAAAAAAATAAACAAAGAAAGAAATACTTATGATGGGGGCCACAGGCCCCCACAATGGTGGAGTAGAGGAGAGGGGAAGGAAGGAGGAGGGGGGGGACATGAGGGCAAGGGAGGAGGGAGGGAGGAGGGATGCAGTGTCGTGGGTGGTGGTGGTGAGAGAGGTGAGCTGGCAGTCATGATGTGCGGTGACGCATTGCAACACATGGTGACACATCCCAATTGGGTAGCATGTGCCACTGATAAACAAAGTCATGGGACTTTGTGTGCACAGATCTGAGCAGAATCCAGTCGGAATTATTCTGCTCGGATCTGATTGGATCCAGTTGGAGAAAATAACAGCTATTTGCAGGCTGCTCTATCAAAAATGTCCAAGCAGATCTGAGTGGAATCTGACCAATTCTGAGTGGATCTGCTCAGATCTTGTGGGGTACAGTAAAGACCTTGGTTCTGATCCATCATGCTTGAATTTTCAGGTCATATATGTGTACCATCTGGTCTAACAGTACTATAGTTGTGGAACAGCTCAATTCTGGTGGTGCTTGTGAAATTTGCCAACCCTACCATCCTTAAAATAGCATTTCCAGACTGCATATCAGAATTGCATATATTATTAATAATCTGCTTATTTTAAGACCTTATCTACCCTTAACCTTTTCGGCCCAAAACCCAGATGCAGTTGTCATCATTGTTGCTGGGCATTAATGCATTAATGTCCATGCGGATAGAGGGATGGGCAGGTGCTGCCACTGCCATCATTGCCTGTTGCTGCTCATCTCATCCCTTTCATCACTGCTTGTTGTTGCTTTCTTCATTGGCCAGTGCACACCAGCCTTTTGCCCTATGAGCAGTTGCTCATAGTGACTGTGGCTGCTAGTGCCCTTCATCCAATTTGAAACCCTTCAATCAACACCTTGATTTGTGAGGGGGTGGTGCAGTCTTCACTGTCATTGTTGAGTTTTTCCATCGTGCTCAAAGCAGTGCTGGCAAGTCCTGGTGGGTCCTATGCCTTCAAAGGCCAGGGCCTTAGGCCTTATGAGTAGTCTCTTGAGTCTCGAGGGAGGTGTTGGCAAGGAAAGACTGATATGAAAAAAGCAGGGGAGGGATGTGTGTCAGTGAGGGGAACATGGTGAGAAGAAAAGAACTTGAAAGAAAAAGTTTAAGTCAGGCGGTAAGGCAAACATGCATGCACGCATGTGCAGTTTTCACTGGGGCAGTTGGATGGACATGCATACATGTACATGGGCCTCTACATTGACATGTGTGTGTCATGTGTTCACAAGCTTTGTAAGCAAGATCTTGATGGACAACTATTTTATTCTACTTTTGACACACTTGATTTGAACTACCTCAAATCAAATCAATTTTATTATATCTGATTTTCACTGGGATTGATTATGGTTGCTTGCATGTCAAACTGCATGACTTTTTTTTGCAAACAGTTTACAAAGCACATGTGCCTTGATTGATGTGACAACATGTCACCAGAGTCCATCTGCAATGGCTCCTCACCTCTCAAATGAGATGCAGCAATGGATTGTTGTCTGGCATGAACAGCACAAAACACCTCAGGAATTTGCATGTTGGCTGGCTGTAGTGTGTGTACAGTGTACAATGTGGTCACAGTTTTACAAGTACAAATACTTACTAAGCTAACAAGAAAAAAAAAGTTGTGCAATTTGACATGCAAACAACTGTAATATTGATCACACATCAATTGATTTGGAAAGATGCAAGAACAGGCCCATATCTGGATGACTAATATCAACACTGGATGGGTGCTGCCATGGCCATGTTTATGGGATTGTATAATACCCATGGCTTGCCATGTTTTGTGGCTCATTGACACACATGGCATTGCCAACACTGAGTGATGCTGGCAGCCACTGACTCTGACTCTTTGGACTCAATCACCCACCTCTCCCTGTGAGAGTGATGCATAAACTATGCTAACAAGAACTGCACAGTGGTGCATATAGAGTGCTAGTTAGTGAGTGCCAGAATGATCCATCACCCCCCAAAGGCTGATTCATCACACTGGGGGAAGGGTTTGGTTAGCTGGTTAGGGTGAAGCATCAATGTCAGTTACCACACCAGTTAGGATCAAGGGGTACTTGTCACTAGGAATTGTAAGGGTATGTTGTGAAACCTGGATAAGGCAGCCATGGACCCCCCCCTCTCCCCCTCTTACCATAAATAGTAATAATTTAGTTATGTAATTACAAAAGAATTTCCCTGCCATCATTTCTAAACTGCATGGCACCTCTTTCTGACAGAAAACCCTTCACTTTCCCTGCATACATTGTCACAGAACCACCCACCAGCTTCCCTTTCAAGCAAACCATGACAGGCAAGCTGAAACTGTGAACTGAGTTAGTGATTGATTCAATGTGGTCAAGATGCACATGCTCATTGGTCACATCCTGGTCCATTGCAGGATATCAAGCCTGCCTTTGTAGTAAGCATGTCATCACAGTCAGCACAAGGCGATGGACCAAAATCCCTGCTGGATGGCCATTTCTTTAGATGGCATGTTGCATGAATAGGGCAGGATGAAGCACTCTCATAATAGCTATCCTTATTCCAATTAGCTTCCCCACTGAGATCAATCTTCACATTGAGGGTACATGTTGCACAATAACAAGTGCTAGTTGCATCAAACATAGATGCAGTCTGTTGAGTTGATCAGTCATGTGAACTGATGAACATCTGGATAAAGAAAGGTTACACAGACCTTCTTCTTTTTCACCATATATCTGATCTATTTCACTTAGATTACAGTGAGAGTGATCTAGGGATGTTTGGAGATCAATGTGATGTAGCTAGGGCAATACTGAGATGAGCATGAATTGAGACCACAAAACTCAGATGAGGTCATGTGAGGGACCCCCCCCTCCCCACATACCCCCCCAGCATCTGCCAGTGAGTACCCCTTGGTTAGGGTTCTAGGGTTTGGTTAGCAGTGCTAACCTGAGATGCCCTGGCCTGGGGGGCCCCCCAAGTGCAATTGCCTGCTAATGCATCATTACAGAACTTATGCATCACAGTGGTATAGTAAGCACTGAGCAGATGAAGAGGCTAATGCATAATTATGAGGGACTGCTAACTAGCATTGTATATGCACTACAGTTGGGTACTAACAAGCACTATATCATGCATTAGATCCACAGTATCAGCTGAATCACTGGGCCTTCCATGATTTGTAATCATTATCCAAATATGGCTCAAGGTGTAACACTAACAATACATTCAATGTCACATCTTGAAGTAACATTCCTATAATCAGCCAATACTGTGGATCTTAGCCTCTTCATCTGCTCAGTGCTTACTATACCACTGTGATGCATAACTTCTGTAATGATGCATTAGCAGACAATTGTGCTTGGGGGGTCCCCCAGGCCAGGTCATCTCAGGTTGGCACACTAAAACCTCATTCATACTTTTATTCTATGTTGTGCCTAACCATCTAACTAACCCTAAAACCCTAACCAGCCTAACCACTAACCAAGCCCCTAGAATCCTAACTGGTATGCCCCCTGGCAGTGTGGTAACTGGGGTGATGCATCATTCTGGCACTCACTACAGTATATGACCTCTCACTTGTACACTATAGGTCACTTGTACAGTCTGTATAGGCACAATAACATACTCTAAAAATCTGAAAAAAATGTTCATAAAATAGCTTGACCTATTTCATTCAAATCTTACACTCACAAATGATTGTGATTCTTAATTTATAACTTGCTATGGCAGGTATAAGTGGCCCAAAAATAATTGATGTAACAGCATCACTTATTTGTACACCAATGGAATCACAATTTCTCAGTGAGTTCTGGAGCAACTGACTTCATATTTGGCATTCTGATAGCCTATACATGCCCCCTAGAGGTCATGTACTCAGATTTACAATAGACAGAGATTTTATGAAATGGCACTCTGTTTATTGTTTGGCTGTACAACTGGGCCATCAAATACTGTAACTAGCACTGTATATGCACCACTGTGCAGTACTTGTTAGCATATTTTATGCATCACTCTCACCAGGAGAGGTGCTATAATAACATAACCTTGTGTCTGAAAAGGCCCTGCTGCAATGAGCATCAGCAATCTGTCAAATTGGTTTCCACATCAGTAACTTGAAGCTGGGAAATTCAATTCCAGGTTTCCATTGGTTTTCAGGTTTCTGGGAACTTGAAAACTCAGAAACTTGGAAACATATGTTACTAAACTCAGATTGTCAAAATTTTAACTACAAGAGATGTAATTATGATTCTTTTTATTTATTTATAAACTAGAGCAAATGCATGGGCATGATGATTAATAAAAATGATTTATAGATAAGCTACACTGTACCAAATGATACAACCTATCAAACACATATCACTTGGCACAATGTAGTACATTGTGCCAAGTAATACTGGTAGATTCTAGCCCCATCACCTTTGATTAATTGATTGACAAGAATGCTTGCTCAATTAGATTGAGATTGGGCAAGTATGATGGGAGGAAGATAAGCCTTCACCCTAGGTTCCTAGTAGAGAAGTCAATATGGGTCAGGAATACAGGCTTCATCTTCTACAAGTTAAGGACTAACACAGATATGGATAGAATGGTCCAGTTATCTGGATATACCATGGTTGCTGCATGTTAAACCACCTTCCCACATCACCACCACCTCTCTCTTTGACCTCTCCCTTTGACCCCAACCACCTCCCACCTCCATCAACAGCCACCAACACCTCTCCCATGCCCATTTACCAACCGCCAACAATGAACTGCATAGCTGTAAGAGTGCCACATCACACATGCCAACAGATGTTGACAACCATTGACTTGAGTTGAGGGACTCAGGCCCATCAAGGCAAAGTAAATTAAGTATTTTTATTGCTTTTTATCTCCTTTTTTGAATGCTAACATGTTTTTAGGTTGTTTTTAGGTTCAAGTACCATAATGATGTATGACACGAGGGCTTGACACTCCCCCACATGTATACATGGAGTCTATGTAGACTATATAGACTTTACTGGGAGTCTACATAGACTTTAGGTGGAGTGTGGATTCACCAAACATGGGATTCATGCTGATGGCAAGTCTATGTAGCCTCCATGTAGACTCCCAGTAAACTCCATGTATTTACAAGGAGTAGTGGGACTCCCACTAAATACTATACATAGACTCCATGTAAACTCCATGTAGAGTCCATGTAGACTCTATGTAGACTGGACTCCATGTAGACTCTACGTAGACTCTACATAGACTCCACATAGACTCTATGTATACAAGCCTCATACTATTAAATAAAAAAAAATTGCCATCTTAGAGAATTGAACCCACAACCTTTGGATTACATATTACATAAGTAGCCATACATAACCATTCAGCTATGCAACTTTGCTTATCATGGAAACTTTGATCTCTAAGTGATATGTTTGTCACATGTTGGTTGGAAATGCGTGGCCTTGTGTGACTGTTTGTTTATCAGTTACACATGACATGCTCCTACCACCACCACCAACCCTGCTGCCACCTGCTGTTGCCGCTTCCCTCATGCCTTGACCACCACCACCCCTCATCACCATCTCTGTCCATGGCCCCCAACTTTGCTCGCTCAAGCTGGCCAATGTGTGGCAATGACCCCCAGCACCCCCAGATGGTAAGCAGCCCCCTCCCCCCCTGTTGCCTGATGCGCCATGTCACTAACCACCCCATGTACTTTACACTCCCCCACAAGTCTACGTAGACTCCCACTAAAGTCTACGCAGACTCCTACTAAAGTCTACGTAGACTCCATGTATAGTGTAGATAGCAATTTAAAAAGAAATAAAGTTACTATAGGGAGTCTACATGGAGTTTACATGGAGTTTACAGGGAGCTTGCTTATTAGTCAATGTAAAACCTATTACAGATGTTATAGAGTGTTTATAGAGAGTCCACATATAGTCTACATATAGTCTACATGGAGTTTATAGGGAGTTTGCTTATTAGTCAATGTAAAGCCCATTACAGATGTTATAGAGTGTTTATAGAGAGTCTGCATATATTCTACATGGAGTCTACATGGAGTCTACATGGAGTTTGGTCATTCCTAGCCACCATTGACTGGGGGTAAGTCATTACTTCAAATATTAAATGTATTTATTACTATTTATGGAAACATCAATACTGGCAGAGATGTAAAAACACCCCAACACGCTAGAGGGGGGTGTATTTACTAATATAATACAAGACTAAATAATATGAAATAAAATAACCCCCCCACGTCGCTTGGAGTGAGACGGAGAAGGGGGGGGGGCGCAGAAACTTACCCCTCTCATAGCACCTCATTCCACCCCACAAGCAATGGCTTGTGGTAGTGGTTGGGGGTGCTGGTGTGGGGGGCTGTGGCCCATTCTGCAGCATCATTGCTCCACCCGTGCTCCACCCCATGAGCAGTGGCTCATGAGGCTGGGCTGGGTGGTGTCCATTGGGGTGCTGGGCTCGCTGGTTGTGTCACCCTCAGCAGTCGGTGCTGGTGACACATCCCAGAGGTGTCTCCCATGTTCTAGGGGTCTCCTGTCGTGTCCCAGAGGTGTCCCCTGTGTTCTAGGGCCTTCTGCCGCATCCCTCAGGTGCTGGGCCCTCTCGTCCTATCCCCGTGGCTGGTGGTGTGTTGCGTTGTGTCCCCCTCAGCTCCTAAGGCGGTTAGTGATGTGGCGGGCAGGGTGGGCCATTCTGTGCACACCTTGCAGGTACCCTATCCCCCTCCATGCCCCTCACACTCCTAGCTGAGTGGGGAGGAGGGGCGGTGCATTGGCTATCCAATGTTACATATAAAAAACTGAAAAAAAGAATTTTGAGCTTAAAAAGAAATAGATAAAGAAAAAAAATACCCAACATGAGGGCCACAGGCCCCCATAGATGGGTAGTGTAGGAGGGAGTGGGAGGGGGTGGTTAGTGACATGGCACATCAGGGAACAGGGGGGGAGGGGGCCACATACCATCTGGGGGCACTGGGGGTTGTCGCTGCGCATTGGCCAGCCTGAGGGAGTGAGGTTGGGGGCTGTGGAGAGAGATGGCAAAGGGGGTGATGGTGGTTGAGGTGCAAGGTGGGGGCAGCAGTGGCAGCGGCGAGGTCAGTGGTGGTGGTGGTGGTAGCATGTCATGTGTAACTGATAAACAAACAGTCACACAAGGCCACGTGTTTCAATGAACACATGACAAACATATCACTTAGAGATCAAAATTTCTATAATATGCAAAGTTGCATAGCTGAATGGTTGTGTGTGGCTACTTATGTAATATGTAATCCAGTCCTCATGGGTTCAAATCTCTGACATGGCAATTTGTTTATATTTAATAGTATGAGGCTTAGAGTCTATGTGGAGTCTACATGGAGTCTATGTATAGTATTTAGTGGGACTCCCACTACTCCTTGTAAATACATGGAGTTTACTGGGAGTCTACATGGAGGCTACATAGACTTGCCATCAGCATGAATCCCATGTTTGGTGAACCCACACTCCACCTAAAGTCTATGTAGACTCCCAGTAAAGTCTATGTAGTCTATGTAGACTCCATGTATACATGTGGGGGAGTGTAAAGCCCTCGATTATCCCACCACTGGTAACATCACAGAATGGAGCGGTGGAAGACATTCATGCTTCAAGCGTGATTGATAGGTTACAGATAGATGTTAAAGAAGCACAGGACAACTTGCTGCGGGCTAAGATCTCACAGTCTTGGCAGCTAATGAGCAACATACTAACAATTTCCCTTTTGAGGTGGGAAACCGAGTCGCACTCTCCACACTGCATAGATGGCAAGAGTACAAAAAAAAGGGCAAACAACGTGTTGTGAAGTGTTTGCCATGATACGATGGTCCTTATGTCATTACAGATACAGCACCTGAGATCTTGACAGTTTCCCTGGAATTGCCTAATGTGCCCAACATGTTCCCAACATTCCACACCTCACAAGTGTTACCATTTGTCAAAAACAATAAGGAGCTTTTTCCAGGCAGGGAATCAAGCAAACCAGGCCCTATAATGGTGGACTCCGAGGAGGAATTCTTCATTGAGCACATTTTATGAGTGGAAAAGAGTTTGAGGGAAGCAATACCTGGTCTGTTGGACTGGATATGGCCCAGAGGAAGATCAATGGCTATCTGGAAGTGAGTTGGCTGACTGCAAAGCATTGGATATCTGGTTGGCTATAGGGCACGGCACGGGTAACCCTCGGGTATATTTCTTCATACCCTTACCCGTACCCGTGAACACCGTACCCGCACGGGTAGGGGTACGGTGTTACTGCAGGTTGTGTGGGTTACCCATGGTTATTCACGGTGTTCAGCATGAATATGTATATTTAGATAATCTAATTACTTTATCAAAAGAGAAACCCCCCCCGCTCGCGTTTGGAGTGAGGGGGGGGGTGGTGGTGGAGAGGGAGTCATTGTCGGCATTGCCTAGAGCCAAGAGATAGCCCCCTGAGCTAGGCAATAGCACGGGTACTCCCGCGGGTACCCAGAGCTCTACCCGTACCCGTACCCGCGTCTACCCGTACCCGCAACCCACGGGTCACGAGTCACGGGTCACAGCGGGTACGGGTAGACCCCCGTCTCCCATTGTGTAACACCTCCTGCATAGGCCCCAACAATGACGGTGACAACACCATGTTGTCGCCGTCATTGTTGGGGCCTTGGATTTGTTACATACATTTAACTAATGGTTTCGTCACTCAGATGAGTGTCGACAACCTTTTAATTATTTATGTACTATGTGTATGTACTAACTAACTTAATATATATATTATTTACGGGGGAAGCGACGCCCCAGAGGAAGGAGAAGCTTGTGGAAGCAAGGTCTTATATACCAGATAATGTTTATTACTATTTGGTTCCAGTAAACGAACGCGAACGCGACACGTTGTTTAAGTTGATGTTTGCCATTGTTTGGTTTCAGTAAATGCGAACGCGACTCGTTTATGTGCTGCATTCATTTACTTCAACTATATACTAGTATTAATTATCAACTTGTTTCAATAAATGACACATCACATTCAGAAAAGTTAAACCAAACAATATGTACTAGTAAATATCAACTTGTTTCAGCAAACAACGTGTCACGTTCGCGTTCGTTTACTGGAACCAAATAGTAATAAACATTATCTGGTATATAAGACCTTGCTTCCACAAGCTTCCCCTTCCTCTGGGGCATCGCTTCCCCCGTAAATAATATATATATTAAGTTAGTTAGTACATACACATAGTACATAAGTAATTAAAAGGTTGTCGACACTCATCTGAGTGCCGAAACCTGTAAATACAAAACTGTATGTTAGTACATAGACATTTGGTGACGGGTTGGGTGCGGGTCACGGGTACCTAAATCATGACCCGTACCCGTACCCGTGCCTACCCGTACCCGTAACCCGCACGGGTTGGCCAAACCCGTGCTCTTCCCTAGCCCCCTCCAACTCGTGTTACACACGAAGGAGGGGGAGTCGTCGTTGTTGCCTACAACCACAAGATATCCCCTCCAGCTCGTGTTTGATGCGAGGGAGGGGGTCATCGTCACCGTCATCGTTGCACAGAACACAAGAACCCCCCCACTCGCATTTGATGCGAGGCAGGGGGTCGTCGTTGTCGTTGTTGCCCAGAACAAAAGCCAAACCACCCCACTCGCGTTTGGAGCGAGGGAGGGAGGTTGTTGTCATCGTCATTGCTCACGCTTGATGCGAGGGAGGGGTCGTCACTGTCATCGTTGCCCAGAACAAAAGAAAATCCCCCACCCACTCGCACTTGGAGCGAGGGAGGGGGTCATGGTCGTAGTCGTAGTCGTTGTTGCTGTTGATGTTGGTGTTGTTTGTGATCAACAACATCATGTGATCGCGCACATGACCGGCTGTCAGTACCCGTAAACCCGTGGGTAAGGGTACGGTGTTGCACGGGTAGGGCAATGCCCATACGGTGTTACCCATACCCGTGCCATGCCCTAGTTGGCTAAGAAAGAGGCTTTGGCTTGTACGTAGTTTTCAATTTCTCTGCCAGCCCGTAGCTTTTCCCTAATGGGGTTTTTGATGCACCTGTGCTCATGCCTTTTTACTTACATTTCTCTGACATTCATTGGTTTTATTATTTTTATTTTTATTTTCCTCAGTTCTCTTTTTTTTCAGGGGTGGGGAGGTTGCAGCTCTATTATGTAATGAGGAACAAATAAAGGATTAGAGCATAGTCTTCGGGCAAATGCAGGGTGTGGCATGTGCCCTTTTTCTCTTGCACCACCACATCATTCATGAGCAGCCTCAGTCTGCTCTTCACAATCTTTCTGTTCACCCTCTAAAATTATTCAGTTTCAACCCTAACACACCAGCACTCCTTCAACACACCCACATCAATGCCTCAAATTGAATGAGACCCACACTTGGAAGTATGCCCTGATTATGCCAGCATACATTACACCTGTTACGATTCTATCGTTTTACCTATATTTACTTTCTAACATGCGCCTACTTGACAGCCAGCGCATCATTACTTATTGAAACACTCCTTAAAAGACCTGAGTAGATAACTGCTATACTTACTAGCCAATCGTTATATAGACCAGAGTAACTAATAGTCTATATAAGCTGTAGTAGATAGTCGGTCTGAGGCCTTGACCTAAAGATATCAACTCTTTAAAACTGCTCAACAAAGAATTCGACCTAAGGAAGCACCTTAGAGTCTAAAGACAAACTCGACGCAAGGAAGCACCTTGACGTCTCGAACTTACTGAGTAGTTAAGAGACAATCTTAACAAAAGGTCAAGCTGATCGAACCCGCCGACTTGTCACAAGTCTAGGCACACCCAACAGACACTGTGGCGCCCAAGCTTACGCACGCGCTCAAGAACAGACACTTCGCAGACAGACCACCCCAAACAGCAGTACCTACTGCTACCTCCAAATACTTCCGTTTAGACGGACGACGAATCAGGTACAGCAACAGCCTAAGAAGTTGGTACTTCGCAGACACCACAGGCTTGACAGAATATGTACCCGACCACTACTTCACTGAAGGTAGACCCGAAGACAGCAGACCACCCCAGAGGATTACAAGAGAAGTATCCTCTTCAATCACAGACAAACGAACAGGGTACTCGCAAACCCTCGAAGAATCCGAACCAGAAGACTCACTCGACCCCGCTTACTTCGAAATGGCAAACAACAGAGGCCAAGTAAAAATCCGAGTCCCCTCCAATTTCTCTGGAGAAAGAGAAAAGACGACAAAGTTCCTACAGGAAGTAGAACTCTACATCCGAGTGAACCCAAACACCTACGACACCGATGAAAAGAAAATCGCATTCGCCCTCTTGTTCATGATAGGAGGAGCGGCTGCAGGATGGAAAGAAGCAAAGATCAGAGAATCTTTGGCCAACAACAACTTCGGCGGCTGGCAAGCGTTCAAAACAGCCGTCTCCGCCGCCTTTTCCCCTGTAGATGACGCAGGAACTGCACAAACCAAACTAAAGAACTTAGTTCAGACAGGAGATGTGCAAGACTACATCTCTGACTTCCGAATCCTCGCCGCGCGCACGGGGATAGTTGAAAACGTCGCCCTCATTGAATATTTCAAGGACGGGCTGAAACTGAAACTCCTCGAAAAAGTGTTGCTCAAAGAAACAATGCCCACTACCATTGACGGATGGTACGAGGCCGCTGCCAAGTACAAAGGGCAGTGGAAATGAGCACAGGCAATCGCGGGAAAAGCCAGAGGAAACAAAGCACCCTCCAAGGCTTATACTCCCTCCAACGTCCCTGACGTCGATCCAAACACCATGGAAATCGACAAAATGACACAACAAGATCGCGCCGAACACATGCGCAAAGGAATGTGCTTCGTCTGTCACCAGACAGGACATCGCGCCATCGACCACAAAGACAAGAAGACGGGAAAGTTCTTACCTGGACCCGTCAGAAGATTTACTGCTAAGAAACCAAGCGGAAAAGACACCTATGGGAAAATACGAGCCCTCATAGGCGAACTAGATGAAGAAGAAAAAGAAGAAACCCTCAACCTCATGGAAGAGTCGGGTTTTTAAGAAAGCGGACTGCCCCGACGTCAGGACCTGCTGAAATTATGGTCTCATCTGTGCTAATAGCTAACATGGAGAAGCAATCTATGAGATTACCAATGCAGCTATTCATTAAGAACGAAATCGTCGAAACCGATGCCCTCCTTGATTCAGGAGCAGGAGGGATGTTCATGGACAAAGGCTTTGCACAGATGTACAACTTCCTGCTCACCCCTCTCCAGAAACCGATCCGAGCCAGGAACGTTGATGGCACCCAAAATAAACTAGGCACCATCAACCACTCCACCACCGCTTTGGTAGATATCGGAGGAAGACAGTCAAAAATACGATTCATGGTTACAGGACTAGGAAAAGAATCTATCATCCTAGGACTCCCTTGGCTTCAAAAGGAGAACCCATTAATCAACTGGGAAATTGGAACAATGCAATACCGAAAGAACAAATCATTGGAAGCTGCCCGACGAGCAGTAGCCAAAACCCGGCAACTCATGAAGGGAACCCCTTTTGAGCCGAAACACACCACGGAAAACACCCCAATCGCTAGATTAGAAGAAACCTTGATCCGAGCCAAAACATCGATCTCTCAACAATTGGCACATGATGAACAGAAAGATCAAAAAGAGGACAAAGCGACCACACCACCGGAATACCGAGAATACAACAAAGTCTTTGAAAAAGCCGCCTCTGAAAGATTTCCTGAATCAAAACAGTGGGACCACGCTATAGACCTGAAGGAAGACTTCATACTGAAAGACTGCAAAGTCTACCCTCTCACTCCAGTCGAACAACAGAAAATGGACAAATTCCTCGAGGAAAACCTGGCAAAAGGATACATCCGGCCGTCAAAATCACCTATGGCCTCACCATTCTTCTTTGTAGCAAAGAAGGATGCGGGAGCACTTCGACCCTGCCAAGACTATCGGTACCTGAATAATGGAACGATCAAGAACACTTACCCATTGCCCCTGATCAGAGACCTCCTTGACAAATTAAAAGGAGCACAAATATTCACCAAACTCGACATCAGATGGGGATATCACAACATCAGGATAAAGGATGGAGATCAATGGAAAGCAGCCTTCAAAACGAACAAAGGACTGTTCGAACCAACAGTCATGTTCTTTGGTCTATGCAACTCTCCGGCCACATTCCAGGCAATGATGAATGAGATCTTCAAAGATCTGATCGACGAAGGATGGGTAGTGATCTACATGGACAACATTCTAATCTTCTCCCGAGACCCCAGGAAACACGCCAATCGAACAAAGAAAATTCTCCAACGGCTCAAAGACCATGACCTCTACCTTAAACCCGAGAAGTGCAAATTTGACGTCAAAGAAGTTGAATTTCTCGGCTTGATAGTAAAACCGGATCAGATCCTGATGGACCCAACTAAACTCTCCGGCATCCGAGACTGGCCCGAACCAACTAACGTCAAAGGAGTAAGATCGTTCCTCGGATTCGGAAACTTCTACCGCAGATTCATCGGACGCTTCACCAAATTAGCACGGCCACTCAACAATCTAACGAGAAAGGACATCAAATTCGAATGGACACCAGAATGTCAAGAGTCATTTGACAAATTAAAGGCTAAGTTTAGCGAGGCACCAACTCTGCTGATGCCAGATCCCAGCAAACCGTTCACAATCAAATCTGACGCGTCTAAATTCGCAACTGGTGCGGTACTCAGGCAACAAGGACCCGATGGAGACTGGCACCCATGCGGGTACATCTCCCACTCTTTGACCCCTACAGAACGAAACTATGAAATCTACGACAGAGAACTGCTTGGAATTATCCGAGCCTTAGAAACGTGGAGGCACTACCTACAAGGAGCGCCACACCCAGTCACAATCCTATCCGATCACAAGAATCTGACATATTTCAGGGTCGCACAAAAATTAAATAGAAGACAGGCACGATGGAGCCTCTTCTTATCGGAATTCAACATCAAATTGATCCATGTACCTGGATCGCAGATGGTCCAATCCGACGCACTATCCCGAAGAGAAGATTTAGGAAAAGACACGGACAAAGACAATGAAAACCTGACAATGCTGCCAGAAACAGTATTCATCAACACCATTGACACAGAAATGGAATCGCTTTTGGTCACGGCAACCATGAAAGACAAACTAGTAGCCGAGGCAATCAAGGCACTAAAAAACAACGGAACAACGAACTACGAAAAAGACTAATCGAACAGTATCACAATTCCCTCACTGCAGGACACCCCGGACAATTTCAGACACTGGAATTAATCCGAAGAGACTATTGGTGGCCAGGAATGACGACACTGATCAAAAACTTTGTACAAGGATGCGGACTATGTCAACAGATGAAGGTTAACACCCACCCAACGACACCACCCCTCACGCCGATTAAATCAACCGCGACAAGACCGTTCGCATTGGTTACAACCGACTTTATTACGGACTTACCTGAGTCAGACGGACATGATGCCCTAATGGTCGTGGTAGACCATGGTCTTACAAAGGGGGTAATTTTAATACCTTGTAACAAAACCATCGATGCCCTAGGAGCAGCAGATCTCTACCTGAAGAACATATTCACCAGATTTGGTCTCCCCGACAAAATCATATCCAACCGAGACCCGAGATTTGCATCCAGATTATTTCAAAGAACTAGGAAAACTCTTGGGAATCAAATTGGCTATGAGCACAGCCTACCACCCACAAACCGACGGATGAACCGAACGGATGAACCAAGAAATCGAAGCCTACCTTCGCATGTTCTGTATGAACCAACCCAAGACATGGGTTAAACTCCTCTCTACCGCAGAATTCGCCCACAATCAACGGACTCACTCTACTGTGAAACACTCTCCGTTCTACCTCATGATGGGGTATGAACCACATGCGATACCCACGCCTTACAAGAAAAGCGATGTACCTGCTGCAGAGAAAAGAATCGTCCAACTTCAAAGAGCGCGAAATGAAGCCCTAGCCGCACACGAACTGGCCCGACAACTCATGGCAGAAAGAATCACCGAAAGTTTACCCCGTTCCTCCTCGGTCAAAAAGTATGGCTCGACTCCAGAAATCTGAAGATCTACCCCCACACCAAGAAACTCTCCCCGAAAAGAGAAGGACCATTCCCAATTAAGTGAGTTCTCTCACTGCTTTCTTATGAACTGAAACTACCAACTCAATGGAAGATTCACCCGGTGTTTCACGCAGCACTCCTCACTCCGTATTCTGAAACCGAAACACATGGCCCAAACTACCTGAAGCCTCCCCCCGACCTGATCGAGGGAGAAAACGAATATGAAGTAGAAACCATCACCGCCCACAAACCGCGCGGATCAAAATACGTTTACCTCGTGAAATGGAAAGGCTATCCAACCTCAGAAAACACATGGGAACCAGAGTCACACCTAAAACACGCCGAAGAAATCCTCAACTTATATAAAGAAAGGAAAAACCTCTAGAACGAAACATCAAACACACACCATGCATACCAACAACAACTGCCTCCTCTTCTGCCCAAAAGAACCTTCCACCTCTCGCCGAGTTCGTCGAGAACTTCCTAATCGATCCCACCAACCGCGCCCGTCTCGCCCACTACCTCATCGATCGCGACCAAGACGTCTTAAACAGTCTCCTTCACCACTACGACGCCATCCTCAACCTGATACGAGACCAAGAACGGCTCGCCGACGAAACCCTCGCAACAATGATGAGTCAAGGAATAGAATCAGCCATCAATTGTCTCCAGAAACAACAGTTAGAAAGCATTCGATCCCCTACTCCTCTCGCCCAACCAACCGCCACCTCAGTATCCCCCCACTACTCCTTCCAATTGACCCAACTCAAAGACTCCCAAACTGGGTTATCGACCTCTTCACCCCAAAAGAAAACAATCTCAAACGAAGCTCCTCCGACTGGAAAGGGGCGACGTTCGTCGACTTCTATTCCCGGCATCATTAAAATCAAAACGACCCTGCCACCAGTACCTGAGATCATCGATCTCACGTCACCCACCCCACAGCCACAACGCCCACTGACCCCAATGAACATCCGACCCAGAACCCCGACACCACCACATATGAAAGCAGAGAAATGTTATAAGTGTGGAAAGATCGGCCATTTCGCGACGTATTGCGACCAGTTCATCTGCAGTATATGCAAGAAGAGAAGACCCGGACATTACCCTGTCACCTGCCCCAAACGACAACGCGCGTCAGCGCCACCCGTCTACGCTAGTCTTAATCAGGTCTTATTAGATCAAGTCTACGGACCTCCCCCTGAAAACGATTACAACAACACCTGGGACGATGCAGCATGGGCAAATATCACGGGAGAACCCTGTAGAGACTTATAAGAAGTCATCTCTTCCTCTTTCTCTTCCCCTCAACAACCACAACCCCCCAAAAATGGATGGCCACATCGTCTTTGCCATTGTCTTTTGCTCATTCTTACTTCTATGCTGGCTCATTATCTTTTCTTTCGTCATTTATTGGCATATTCAAAATCGCCAACCCACATCTACCCTTACACTGTTTATCGATGTCGACGTCGAACTTCGACCGCTCCCCCCTGCCACGCGACCATTCAGACATTCACGCGTCTGGATCTGGAGAGATCCCAAGCAACCTAGTGACGAAGTACTCATTTAGAAGAGTTATCGAAGGCTGGAAACCTCAATCTTAGTAAGGGGGTAATGTTACGATTCTATCGTTTTACCTATATTTACTTTCTAACATGCGCCTACTTGACAGCCAGCGCATCATTACTTATTGAAACACTCCTTAAAAGACCTGAGTAGATAACTGCTATACTTACTAGCCAATTGTTATATAGACCAGAGTAACTAATAGTCTATATAAGCTGTAGTAGATAGTCGGTCAAGGCCTCAGCTTGACCTAAAGATATCAACTCTTTAAAACTGCTCAACAAAGAATTCGACCTAAGGAAGCACCTTCTAAAGACAAACTCGACGCAAGGAAGCACCTTGACGTCTCGAACTTACTGAGTAGTTAAGAGACAATCTTAACAACACCCCCTTCTGAGACCTCATAGTAAACACTGGGGCTACCCAACAAGAAGCCGTCATTCAAATGGCAGGTGCTTGGCAACAAGAAGACAAAGCAAGAAGAGAAGCATGGAACCTACAACTAGAAAAAGACCAGAGAGAGTTTCTCGAAAATAAGAGACTCACCTGAGAACAAGAAGAAGAGGAATGAGAAACAGCTCAATGAGAATGGGAGAAGAAAAAAACCAAAATTGATGATTTCAACACCAATTGTTCAGTCAGATCATTCATAACTCCTTTTTTTTTTTTTTTTTTTTTTTTTTTTTTTCAACAATATTTAACGTGGTGCACGGACACAGTCCACGGCTATCTACTACAGGTGACAGCGGGTATACGACGTAAGTTGAAGGGGAAACTACAGCCCCGATACAGCATGTGAGTGCGTGAAGGCCAGCGCGTCGCCTGCGAGGGTGGCGCGCAAGGCCGGACTACAGGCTGAGGGCGCTCAGGCGCCTCCCCGAACCAGCTCGCCGGCACTCCCAACGGCGCGTACTAACACTCCCAGCGTCCTACCCCCACTAAGCTCCCGCACGGCCCCTATTAGTCGTGCGCGCCCACTGACGCGCCGGCCAGGAATGAGGATTACAGGCCTTCCCGCAGGTCGACCAACCCGCCAGCCATCAGGCCCGACGGGGTCCGGAGTCCCTCGGTTGCCCGAGTACAACCCCTCCTCGCTTAGCCGCCCCACGCATGGGACGGTACCCACCAGCTGGCGGGCCCCCCAACCTTGCCAGCGACGAACCCGAGGTTCGGCGTTACTGACAGAAGCATCGCAGGCTCAGAGACCGAGCGTGCGTTCGGCGGCCATCAGGCTCACCAAGCCACCAGACGGGGGTCATACGCCCTGCGCGTAACCCTCATCCCGGGTCCCACCCTTCCGGGGGGGCAAAGGCGAACGCGCGTGGGTTCGCCTCGAGGAGCTCGACGAGGTCCGCGATGAATCACGGGCCCTGCCGGTGTTTTTTGCGTTTCACGTGTGGGCACACGCGGAGCAGATGGTCCCGGTCCTGGAGGGGCCGGGGGGGGCACGAGCAGTGAGTGTCCTCACTGGGGAAAAAGCGGTCGCGGTAGCTCCCGATGGGGGCGTGCGCCGTGATGCACCGACAGAGTCGGGCCGTCAACCTGCAGTCGTATGCAGTTTCTTTGAGCCAAGGTCCACAGCCGGAGGCGGTGGGCGTTGCGGGGGTCTTCCGTTGGGCCCTTAGGTCCAGGAAGCTCCTCCTTCGGTACTTGGGGTCCGCAAAGCGGGCAACCCAGTCTTTCTCTGCCGTGTCCTTGAAGGACGCGATCAGCCAGTTGTGAGTGGCTTTGGGGGAGATCCCCAAAGGCAGTCGAAGGGACGTCGCGACGTCATGTGCTTGCTTGTGAACCGCCCACTCCAGTTTGGAGGGGACGAACCACAGGTGAATTTGACGGTCCTGGCCTAGCGCGAACCAGGGCCGTAGAAGGCGGCACAGCCGGAGGGCGTGCTGTTGACCCCCCGTCGGGGAGCAGTCCACCCACGCATCAGCAAGCGCGAGGGCGTCCAAAAACACCACCACTTTTTTGCATCCAGCAGCCACGGCTGCGGACACTCCAAGGTGGAGGGCACGGTGTTCGGCGTCGGTCGCTGAGGCGCGACCGAGGAATGCGGTAGCACGGCGGACCTCTTGGTTCCCGCGGAACACAAGGGCGGCCGCCGCGGCCTGGTGGGCTGTCTTGGGTACCGACCCGTCGCAGCCCACGATGAGACAGTCCGGATCGAGCCTGGCTAGAGCCAGAACACGGTCCAGACGGCCGGGATATTCCTTACGTTCGTCCGTCCCCTTCGGGGGCGGGTGGTAGATGGAGATCCTGTCCGAAAACAGGTCTAGTAGCCGATCTCCGGGTTGGCTTTCGGGGCCATAGGCCTCAAAGGGCTCATCGGAGAGGGCACAGACGGAAATTGCGTCCACGGCGGGGGACACAATTCTCCGTCGGGCAACAGGCGGGAGGGCCTGAAGTCCCAGCGCATGCCGGGGGGCGTCTCCCACCAGGTCCCCTTCCAAGATAGCTCGGACGGGGTGCGTGCGCGTCAAAGTAGCTGTCCGAAGGCAGCTCTTATCAGCCAGACGGCGCAACACCTGTGGCATAGGCACCAGGGCGGCGAGACACTCCATCGCTCCGACAGGAGTCGTACGGAAACAGCCTGTGATCCAGCGGGCAGCGGTGTGCTGCATCTGGGACAGGGCCTTGACCATGCCTTTGGTACGGGTACCTTGGCAGAACCATAGACGAAGCCTGTACGTCGCCACTGGGATGACGCAGGACCTGTAGAGTAAACGCTTGTTCGCCGGGGAGAGTCCCCTGGACGAATTGCCAAGCATTCGCATGGCGCTCATGGTTGTGAACGCCTTCGTGGTGTAAAACCGGACGTGTTCCTTAAAGGACAGTTTCCGGTCAAAGAAAAAGCCCAAGTACCGCCATATTGGCTTGGGCTTGAGAGGGGTGGCCCCGGTGAAGGGGGCGACACCGAGGTCGATGGGGGGGTTGGGCGCCACCCGTGCTCTAGAAAAGTGGAAGACCTCGGACTTGGCGTGTTCCAACACCAGTCCGAGGGCCGTGAAGAGGCGGAACACCTCGTTGTAGGCGTCCACAAGCTTAGGGAGGTTGTCCTCCACTCGTTTAGATTGTGCAATGAGCGTGCCATCGTCCACATAAGATATCAAGTCCGCCAGCGGCCGGGGGACGCGGGCAAAGAAGAGGCGCATAACTGGCGCGATGTACAGCGCCGAACAGACTGGGGACAGAGCCGAGCCCTGCCCCACCCCGACATCGGCAGAGAACCTGCCAGAGCTGTCGGTGTTCCATTTGTAGGTCGTGAAGCGACCTACCAGATACGAGCGGAAGAAGTTCACCACGCAAGGTGGGAACCCTGACTTCTCGATAATTGCCAGCAAAACCTGGTGGTTTAGCGACGGGAAGAATTGAGCGATGTCAAAGGCGACAACGCTCGTTTGTAGGCCCTTAGTCCACCCCGCACGGACGAGGTGGGTGAGGTAGACTCCAGCGTCCTCAGTGGAACGCTGGGCGACGCCTCCAAACTGGTTGGGATGGAAGACGCCATGCGCTACTCCGTCGAATTGGAGCCGCCTGGACAGCAGCTTCTTGACCAATTTCCTGAGGGTGTTCAGTAGCACTATTGGCCTGAATGACTTCGGGGTGGAGTAATTGGGTTTTCCAGGCTTCGGTATGATGACCGAAGTGGACTCCTTGAAATGAGAGGGCCAGTGGCCCAGAGTAACGCACGCTTCAGCGATGCGGACGAAGAGCTCGGCAATTTCAATGTTGCCCACCCAGCGTTTGAGGAAGGACCACGTAACGTGGTCCGGCCCCGGAGCGGAGCGTGAAGAACATGCTTTGAGTGCTTCCCGCAGTTCCAGCAGGGAGAAGGGAACCCATTCCTGGGGGGGGAGGGGGTCGTAGTCGTCGAGCACCGAGAGGTCTACGGGGCGGTCATTGGCCGCGTTGTAGGTGCCATCCAGTGCCGTCCAAAGCGCCTCCAACGTGTTACAAGGGGCACCTCCATAAGAGATGGCCTCGCGCGACGGGAGGTTGCGTTGTTTGACCCAGGGCATCAAGTCCCAGGGTCGCTGATTAGTGAAGGAGACTTCTTTGATGCGCGCATCAAAGAACTCCCGTTTGGCAGCTTTAACAGCCTGCTTAAACATCTTCCAGTCCTCAGGATCCCGGGACTCCCGGTACTCCTCGAGGGCTGTGTGGCATTCATCTGACCACCACTCCTTGGAGCGGCTACAGATCTTCTTAGACCGGGCATGGGTGCGCCACGCCGCTGCAAAGGCTTCGGAGATGGCTTGCACCACCTTGTCCACTTCCGCCGGTGAGTGGCCCATCCAGTTGGACAGGGCCGAAAGTCGAGTGGTGACGTCCTGAAGGTAGGCCGTCTCCTCGTCAGAGTCCGGAGCAATCCCTTTCGTCCGCAAAGGCACACGGAAGAAGGGGGTCCGAAGATTAACCAGGAGGGGCGCGTGGTCCGAGGACCTGCGGTGCTCCGGGAAGATGGAGTGCTCAGTGACTGCTTCGTCCGCTGAGTTAATGAATAACAAGTCAATCACGGTTGGATTGAGCTCGTTGTTATATGGATAGTGGGTGGGCTTTGCCTCGTCGGGGCGGCAAAGCGACAGCCCGAGGCGGGTGGTGGCTGCTAGGAGGCGGTCCGCGTGGATGTTGGCCGCTGGACCCTGGGGATCCCAGAGGCGGTGGCGGCAGTTAAAATCTCCTCCGATGAGGTGGAAGCGATGAGGCCAGGTCTCCGCCCCCTCAGAGAGGAGGCGGATCCCAGTGTGGTTCCTGTCTGAGTAGACGTTGGCTAGAAAAATGAGGCTATCGCCCGCACCCAAGGTGAAGACGATGACGTCACGGTGATCGATGAGATCCCGGCGGTAGCTGGGTCTCAGGGCCTGCAGCCGCTTGTCAAAATAGACAGCGACACGTGGAAATTCTCCGCGGTCGTTCCTGGGGAACGGGGCGGCATCATTAGGTGCCGGGGCAGTGTCTGTCCCGGCTTGTCGGACCATGCATCCCCAATTGGGGTGCATAGGGGCGCCAATCACCGCCTCCCCATCCCTAGTTACGGATGAGGGCGCGTGTCTTATCAGGTTCCATGGTGGTTCCTGGATAAGCAGAATGTGAAACTCATCACTCTGCGACTCAAGTAGCGTGTCAAGAAGTCTGTAGTTTCTATTTACATTTTGACACATAATTTTTAAATAATTAATATCCCAGATACTCATTTACGGTCGCCCACCGCGTCCTGCGGGGAAGGGGTTAGGTGAGAGGGTACGAGCGACGCGGCGCTCACGTACCTCGGCGTAGCGCTTCTTAATCCAGTCACCGTCGAAACGGTGCTTCCAGAAATTGCAGCGACGATCGTCGGCTGCGTGCTCTTTGCGGCAGTTGGGGCACCGCGGGGGATGAGGACACGCGGAGTGCTCCGGCGTGGGGGGAATCGGGGGCGTCGCCTTGGCGTTGCCCTTGCAACAGCCCGCTAAGGTGCGGTGATGCTCCTTGCGGTAAGGGCCGCTGCATGTGGGGCAGCGGAGTTGAGGGGCGCGGCAAGCGTTGGTCGGATGACCCCACTTCCAGCACCATTGGCAGAGGGAGACCCCGGGGTTGGCCCGGGCCTCACGGATAGGGCAAACGTATGGTCCAAACTGGACCGTCCGCTTGGAGAGCGCCCTCGCGCGTGCGCCGCTGATCGAATCAGAGACGTTCATATACACCGTAGCAGTGTCGGACTGCTTGGAGTTTCGTACGATCCGAAGGGGAGCATTAAGGACAACCAAGTCCTTGAGCCCGGACTTGGCGATGAAGTTAAGGATCGACTCCACAGTAGTGGGTCGGTGGTCCTGGAAGTACGGCACATCGATAATTTTCATATACGATGTGGATGATGGGAGCTCCGCCGTAACGCGAAGGTGGTCCTCAACGAACGCCGCAGCGATCGCTTGACGGATAATGCGGAGGTCCTCCGCGGAGGCCACAGCATCGGTAGCAATGGAGTACCCTCCATATGCTAAAGAAACCGACTCCGCCCGCAGGGCAGAGCGGTGGAGGGAGAGGGCCAGGCGGACCCGTTCAAGGGCCTCGTGGTTCTTGATAAGGACGACCGGGGGGGGGGGGGCATGCCGCCCTCACCCAGAATCGCGTGGACGATGACGATGACCTGTCTGCGCGACAGGCCATGGACGGTGGACGAAGCTTTGGGCTTCGCCGTGGTGGGTTTGGCCTGCTGGTGCATGGCAGCCAGCCTGGCGGTGGGAAGCTCCGGGAACGCCTTGGCCATACGGACCAGGCCGTCCACGGAGGAGGTGGGAACGTGGCCACCCTTGAAGCGGGCGGCCTGCGCAAAGGTGGGAGCCTGGGCAGGGCCAGGTCTAGCCGTGGGGGCTCTCTGCTGGGGAATAGCAGGGAGCGGACGCCCACCCTTAGGGCGGGAAGCGCGGGGGAGGCGGTTGGCCAACCCCCCTCGACGCGGTGGTGGGGGAGCACGACGCACCGGGGCCGCAAGGGGCATTGGTACGTCCTGGATCGGAGCAGGGGTTGCCTCGCGGTCAAACGAGTCAACAAAAGAGTCAAACGACATGGACCTAAGGGGGTCCATGACCGGAGCGAGAGGGACTCCAAAGTTGTCGGCCGCCCGAAGGAGGCCTGACAGCGCGGAGACGAGTTCAGGATTGCTGGCCTGCAGCAGTTCCTCAGATGCGCCCCGAGAGGCGAGGGAGCCAAGAGTGTTGGCCCCCTGGATGATGGATTCAACCAGGACTCTCACCTCGAGTTCGGTCACTGGCTCGACATCATACATGTCCCCATCCTCTTCATCGGACGAGGGGGTGGTGCTGGGAGGACCGCCTGTGACGACGGTCGAGGCCCTAGAGGCAGCCTGCGAGGCGCTGGAAATGCGCGGCGCACGGGGGGTGTCCTGGCTGTGGCTGTAGGGCGACGGCGAGGGAGACGTTCGGGGCGTTCGGACTGGGCCGGCCTGCGAGTGGATTGGGGGCCTTCCAGTAGGCCTAGAGGCCACTGGGGAGGCGACGGAGGAGGGGGTAGCTCTGCTAGGAGTGGGGGGCTCGACACGCGGGTTGCCCCGGATCGCGCCGCCCGATCCCCGTGGGGGTTGGGAAGGCGTGGACATGCACTAGTAGCAGTGTGGAGAGGACCAGATCAGAGGGATCAGAGATGGGTAGGAGGCCACAGGACGGATGAGACGGTGAGGTGCTGTAGAGATGTGGCTGTACACGTCGTGGTAACAAGTCAAGAAGCGATGATTCATAACTCCTTGCCCTTCCACGTATGCACTCAATAAACTCGAAAACTTCGAAAATGTCGAATCATTTTACTTTCCCGTGAAGGATGCCTCGATGCACAGTCCAACCAGTGAACCAAAGCAGATGATGCATACAGTTTAACTCAAGTGGGAGACATCCTCTCTTTCAAGTCCATATCAGCTGTTTGTACTTTGAAGAACGTTATCCAGGACATCAACCTCATGTGGAACCAACTCACCTTTGCCAAAACTAGCTACTTGCAACACCTGGGAAAGGCAGGATGGCCCCAGAAGCATGCAGAAGCACTTGCCCATTTTTTCATTACATTAGAAGCTAGCCCATTCCACAGTGGAGCACATGGAGAAAAAATTCTTATCACCTACCAAGCTAGAGTATGCAGACATTGGCATGATCGCCTCAAACAGGATGGAGATGGGGGGTTCAACATCACATTAATTGATGACAGCCTCCTGGAATCTATTTCCAACAAAATTTGGGATTTAGTACATGCAGAGAACAAAATAGAGGTACGTCTTCTTATCATCTTGAAGTATGCAATGTAGCTGATTGTTATCATACCCTTTCCACTCCGAACCTACTTCCATCTACCTTGCCACACCCTTTGCTTAATGCACCGCACCTCGCTACACCCATCTTGGCCACATTTGGGCTTGCTTGCATAAATTGCTACAAATATGGATGATCTACACCATTCCTCAACCCTCCTAATACGATGGGGTATCATGCTACACATGGAATTCTGCTGCATCCGAAAATTGCACCATGGTCAACCTATGACCATTAAATCCCCCCCGTATCATCGCACCTTGCATCATTGTATCATTAAAGATGCAAATCATGTGTGAAACCCTTATCAAGAACCCGAGCCCTTCCTCAGGGCAGCATCGAGATCCGAGAAGGCACATCACAGACATCAGCCCCAAACGCAAAGCAAGACACTCCTCATCACAATCACCCACCCACCAAGCCTCCCCTGGCAAGAAACACTTAGTTTTGCAAGCATCATCATGTCAGCCACCCTTTTCACCAGGCGCAAGATCAAGAAACCCCTCAGCTTGTGCCATCTGCTTGGGTAGATATCACGAAATCCACAGATATAACAAGACTGCACTCTGGAATGGAGACAAAGCCCATTGCAGGCAGAATGAACAAGGGCAACTGGTCAACCCCAGCGACATCGTCATCTGCTCAGACTGGCAACGCCCTGCTGGATATTCCAGCACAAACCCCAACCACCATCATGAGTGTTCTGGATGTGGGAAGGAAGATCACGGAGCTCAGGAATGTCCTCAAACTCAGAAAGAGTAAAGCACTCACCACATATAACCCTGACCATTGGCATGTTCTCCTTTCAAAGTTCAGTTTGCTCAAAAAATACCCTATTCTTTCTGATATGGCTTTGACGTGGGCATACCACCCATTTATGCTACCAGTGCCCCTGATAATAGTCCTTCTCTTAATACATATCTACAACAGTACCATGACATTGTGTGTAAGGAGTTTCAATCGGGCAGATATGTTGGCCCCTTCGCAAAGGAGGAAGTTGAATCCCTCATCAGTCCCTTCCAATCCTCACCATTATCACTCATACCAAAAGCAGGAAAACCAGGCAAATTCAGGGCAATACACAATTTCTCATTCCCCTACTTGCCCCAAGCAGGAATCTCATCTATCAACCACAAGATCAACCCCAATCTATTTCCGTGCACCTGGGGCACATTCAACACCTTATGTTGCCTAATCTGGCACCTCCCACCCAGCTCATAAGCTTCCATCTGAGACGTCGCAGAGGCTTATCGCACAGTCCCCGTTTGCCCAGATCAGTGGCCTGGACTTGTCATTAGGTTACAAGGTGTAAACCAATTTGCCGTCAACATGAATAGCAACTTCAGGCTCTCATCAGCCAGTGGAATGCATGGGGCAGTAGCAGATGCAGGCATGGACATCTTTTGAGCCCCAGGCATTGGTCCTGTTTTGAAATGGGTAGACAATCATACATTCTTTCATATCCCACATGAGGAGCTCCCTACATACAATGCTAAGAGACAGAAATCATGGCTATATCACTGCCAACAGTGGAGGAATACAGGAAGGAAGCCATTTCTGGTATCAAGGAGAAACCTTGCCAGACAGAAGGACTATGGAATTCAATAAAGATGTGAGCGTCCCTTTCCTAGACCTGGCCCATTCATCAACCCGATCTCCAGAGGATTCCCAATTCACATACAAGGAAGACAACATTGATAAAATATCGGCAATTCTAGGTATTCCATGGGAAGAATCCAAAACCATCCCCCTGTACCTTGGATTCATCTGGGATTTGCAGGCACGAATTGTGGTGATTCTGTCAAACAAAAAAGAAAAGTACCTTGAGGTGCTACAACAATGGTCCTCATGTAAAATGCATGTCTTAGATGAAGTCCAAAAGCTATATGGCGAACTACTACACATCTTATATATATTACAGCCAAAGTGATGCGACGCGATGCCCGAGGACACAACCACTTCCCCCCCCTACATATAATGATTTTATATGTAATGTATTTTATTCTGTAAATAGGTATTAAAGTAACAATAATATTGTATACTAATAAAGGTGTCATGGTGTACCTGTTAAGTTGTTCGAAAATCTGTAAATGGTAATCTAGAGGTGGAGGGTTCAATCCTAGATCAAGACATCTTATTTTGAGTTTAACTTGATGTTGCAAACTTCTTGTCTATTTGACCCCACAAATCTCACTTGGAATAACTGGAATCCAGTTGAAAAAACTGGAATCCACCCAGAATTTCCGGAATCCACCTGGACTTTCCGGAGTCTGGGGAGTCTGACTGGAATAGGTGGGGGACTGTAAAACACTGAAAAAATGGCGTGCCTGGCATTTGCTCCCAGGATGGAAATCAGATGGATGAGAGATCGGGTAGGCAGAAGCCATTGGTTTTGAACTTCTCATTCAAACCATCCTGGCAACTGTGCCCCCCGAAAACCAATTCAAGGTCTACAGAGATAATCCAGGCATTGTCAAAGGCTAGTGGAAAGGCAGAAGTAGGAATAGACCAACAAACATCATCTTTTGCAGAATCCACGACCTCACAGACAATGTGGAATGTGTTATTCACACTCGCTATGTCCCAAGGAAGAACAACAAAGCTGATGGACCATCACAAGGCATATACCCCTCTTGACACCTTCTCCTACCAAACATCCCCATCCATAACGAAGTCTCCCCATTTCTCATCGACTTCAACATCCCATTCTCTCCAGCTGAGCTCTGTGCTTACAGCTGCAATTCTACAACCACAGCATGCTCAAAGCAGTTGTGAATCAACACCAAGGAGCACAAGTACTAATCATGTGCAAGCATCTGTGAGTTCTTGAACTGATCCTCATCAGGAAAAGGAGGACCAAACCTCACCCCTGTCCCATCTCCTCTCCAACCCCATTGCCTAGCACATGACCGACTACACCTATGGAAACCAGTATGCACCAGGCTCTTGCAGGATCAACAAGGGTTACCTGTAAATCTTGTTGACACTGATCTGGAACATATCGTAGATGTCATGTCACAGGCTTGGGAAAATGGTACACAAGAAACCTATGGTTCAGGACTCCTGACTTTTCATGTTTTCTGCAGCATGCCCCAGTAAGCCACGTTCTCCTCTCAGCCTTCATTTCCAAGTTAGCTGGGGCATACTCTGGGAAGACAATAGCCAACTACATATATGGCATTCGGGCATGGCACATTCTACATGGAGGTACATGAGAGCTGAATGAGCCAGAAGTTGAGGCCCTACTCACTGGAGCTTCCAAGCTCACCCCTCCTTCCTCAAAGCATAAAAAACAACGACCTTATACCATCGATTATATCACAAAACTAAAAGCCCAGCTCAACCCTCAAGAACCTCTTGACACGGCAGTATTTGCATGCCTCACAATGTGTTTCTACGCTGCAGCATGAGTGGGGGAATTCACAGTGCCACGACTGGACAGCTTTAATCCCACCAAACACATCTCGCTGACTAACCTGAGAGAAGAGGAAGACCAAAACCAACTGAGAGTTACCATACTCCACATACCCCACACCAAATCTTCATCTGAAGGGGAAGATGTTTTGTGGGCAAAGCAAAACTGGCCCACGGATCCAGACAATGCCCTTCAAAATCATCTCCTAGTGAACATGCCACCTAATGATGGTCACCTTTTCACATACAAGTGGAAGAAAGGACATCACCCACTCACAAAAAGGGCATTCATACACCGGCTAGCAGAAGCAGCATGAGCAGCCAGAGAAGATCCACTGCAAGGACATGGCATTTGCATTGGATCAACACTCAAATATCTCCTTCGAGGCATTTCCTTCAAAACAATGAAGATAATTGGGAGATGGGCTAGCGATGCCTTTCATCTCTACATTCAAAAGCATGCACAGATACTAGCCCCGTACCTACAGGCAATGCCTGAACTGCATCACAGGATCCTGAACGACAACATGCGCATCCGCTAAGATATTGATTCCACAAATACGAGAACTGGAGCTACCTCCTAAATGGTGGATGCCAAGACTCTCTTGACGCGTCATTAGACTCCTAAAGTTTGGGTTTCGCAGCTTGCCTCGACACCACATCTGGTCATGCTCCATGGGTTGAAGCGCAATGTGCTTTCACCCAACTAGCACAACTTAGCTCACAAATCAGATCCATATTGTCTACATACATATGACTACCAATGGTTACTTGACCAATAGAATTGACCAAGCACCATAGTGATTAACCAAAGAGTGTAAGCATGGTGCTTATGACATTGTTGACATGTGTTTAATATCATCACATCCAGACTTCAATCCTTTCCTTCCTTCCTTTCCCATCTTACGATGACTACCCTTCACTCTAGCTAGAGTCTCATTGCTCTCAAATAGATACCCTGAACTTGTTCTCTCATCATTCGATCTCCCTTGCCTCTGTTCCAGTGAATCCTGCCACACAAGGATTACAGCACTTTGTGTGGTGATTACTGCTGTTGAAGATTCTTAGTTCTTGGCCATCACAACAACAGCACTTTTAATGGACAAGAAAAATAATTATATTGTTCCAATTGTATGGCCATGGTTCACAATTCTGTTGGAATAATAATATTGGACTGTTTGACTATAGTCACAATATCTAACAATAGATGGATCCGAGTATACAACATTGGTGAAGGGATACGGTATTCTATTTCAGCAACAAGAAATGAGTGTACAAACAGAATGTAGTCTCTGAGCGAACACAAGATGTGACAGTCACACCTTCTCGTAGTACCACCATGACATTCACTCACAACCCTACATTCCCTTGTCTAGTATTTTGTTTGACCTATGACTTCTCCCTCCTTTTTTCAATTGGTACATTCTCCCCACTTCCATAACCACTTCACCTGGATTGGAACACATCTCACATAACCCACATGCAGACAAATGCCCAAACTATAACTTGGCTGCCTTTTTTTTTTTTTTTTTTTTTTTTTGTTCAACAATATTTAACATGGTGCATGGGCACAGTCCATGGCCATCTACTACATGAGGCAGCAGGTATATGACGCAAGTTGGAGGGGAGACTGCGGCCCCAATAAAGCACAGAGGTGTGTGAAGGCCCGTGCGCCACTTGTCGGGGCTGCGCGCATGGCTGGACTACAGGCTGAGGGCGCTTGGGCACCTCCCCAAACCAGCTCGCAGGCAGTCCCAACGGCGCATACTAACACACTCCTACCCCCTACCCCTGCAGCCCCCTGCACAGCCCCTAGTAGTCATGTGCGCCCACCAATGCGATGGCCAGGAATGAGGATTATAGGCCTTCCTGCAGGTCGACCAACCCACCAGCCATAAGGCCCAGTGGGGTCCAGAGCCCCTCGGTTGCCTGAGTACAGCCCCACCTCACTTAGCCGCCCCACGTGTGGGATGGTACCCGCCTACAGCGGGCCCCCCAGCCTTGCCAGCGGCAAACACAAGGTTTGGCATTACCGACAGGAGACAGAGCAGGCTCAGAAGCCAGAGTGCGCGTTTGGCAGGCCATCAGGCGCACCAGGCCACCAGATGGGGATCATATGCCCTGCGCATGTCCCTCATCCTGGATCCCACCCCTCGGGGGGGGGGGGGGGCAAAGGCAAACATTCGCAGGTTCGCCTTGACAAGGTCAACAAGGTCCATGATCCAATGCTGACCCTGCCGGTGCTTTTTGCGCTTCACATGTGGGCACACGCATAGCAGATGATCCCAGTCCTGGAAGGGTTGGGGGGGGCACATGCAGTGAGTGTCCTCACTGGGGAAAAAGCAGTCATGGTTGCTCCCAATGAGAGTGTGCGCCGTGATGCATCGGCATAGCCGAGCTGTCAACCTGCAGTCATGTGCAGTCTCCTTGAGCCATGGCCCACAACCAGAGGTCATGGGTGTCGTGGGGGTCTTCCGTTGGGCCCAAAGGTCCAGGAAGTTCCTTCCCCGATATTTGGGGTCCGTGAAGCAGATCACCCAGTCTTTCTCTGCAGCCTCCTTGAAGGAGGCAAGCATCCAGTTATGACTGGCCTTGGGGGAGATCCCCAAGGGCAGCCAGAGGGACGTTGCAATGTTGTGGGCCTGCTTGTGGACTGTCCACTCTGCCTTGGAGGGGACAAACCACAGGTGGACATGGCGGTCTTGGCTCAACTCGAACCATGGACGCAGAAGGTGGCACAGCCATAGGGCGTGCTGTTAGGGCACGGCACGGGTATGGGTAACACCGTATGTTTCCGCTTACAGGTATGCAGGGGTACGGGTACGGGTATGGCATTGCCCTACCCGTGCAACACCATACCCTTACCCACGGGTTTACGGGTACTGACAGCCGGTCATGTGCGCGATCACATGATGTTGTTGATCACAAACAACACCAACATCAACAGCAACGACGACTACGACTACAACCACGACCCCCTCCCTCGCTCCAAGTGCGAGTGGGTGGGGGATTTTCTTTTGTTCTGGGCAATGATGACAGCAACGACCCCTCCCTCACATCAAGCGCAAGCAATGACGACAACAACAACCTCCCTCCCTTGCTCCAAACACGAGTGGGGTGGTTTGGCTTTTGTTCTGGGCAACAATGACAATGACGACCCCCTCCCTCACATCAAACGTGAGTGGGGGGGTTCTTCTTGTGTTCTGTGCAACGACAATGGCGACGGCCCCCTCCCTCGCATCAAACGCGAGCAATGATGATGGCGACAACCCCCCTCCCTTGCTCCAAACGCGAGTGGGGGATTATTTTTCTTGCGTTCTGGGCAATGACGATGACAACAACAACCCCCTCCCTCACATCAAACACGAGTGGGGGGGTTCTTGTGTTCTGTGCAACAATGACGGTGACGACAACCCCCTCCCTTGCATCAAATGCGAGCTGGAGGGGATATCTTGTGGTTGTAGGCAACAACGACAACTCCCCCTCCTTCGTGTGTAACACGAGTTGGAGGGGGCTATCTCTTGGCTCTAGGCAATGCCGACGACAACTCCCTCTCCACCACCACCCCCCCCCTCGCTGCAAACGCTAGTGGGGGGGGGTTTCTCTTTTGATAAAGTAATTAGATTATCTAAATATACATATTCATGCTGAACACCGTGAATAACCATGGGTAACCCGCACAACCCACAGTAACACCGTACCCCTACCCGTGCGGGTACGGTGTTCACGGGTATGGGTAAGGGTATGAAGAAATATACCCGAGGGTTACCCATGCCGTGCCCTACGTGCTGTTGACTGCCCACAGGGGAGCAGTCCACCCACATGTCGGCAAGTGCGAGGGCGTCAGGAAAAATCACCACTTTCTTGCATCCAGTGGCCATGGCCATGGACACCCCAAGGTGGAGGGCTTTGTGTCCCGCATTGGATGCTGTAGCATGACCGACGAAGGCAGTGACTCTGCGGATCTCCCGGTGTCCATGGAAGACCAGGGCAGCCGCTGAGGCTTGGTGAGCTGTCTTGGGCACCGACCCATCACAGCTCACAATGAGGCAGTCTGAGTCCACCCTGGCCTCAGCCAGGACGCGGTCCAGACAGTCGACATATTCTTTGCATTCATCCATCACCTTCGGGGGCAGGCAGTGGGGCATGCTCCTGTCTGCGAACAGGTCTACCAGACAGTTGCCAGGCTGGCTCTCGGGGCTGAACACCTTGATGGCCTCACCAGCTAGGGAGCAGACAGTGACCGCATCTGCCACAGGGGAGACAATCTTTCGTCGGGCAACAGGTGGAAGAGCCTGGAGCCCCAGCAGGTGCCGGGGGCATCTTCCACAAGGTCCCCCTCCAAGACAGCTCAGACAGGGTGGGTGTGCGTCAAGGTAGCCGCCCAAAGGCAGCTCTTGTCGGCAAGATGGCGCAGCACCTATGGCATAGGCAGCAGGGCAGCGAGGCATTCCTCTGGGACAGGGCCTTGACAATGCCTTTGGTATGGGTACCTCGGCAAAACCATAGTCTCAGGTCATATGTTGCCACAGGGATGACACAGGAGTGGTACAAGAGTTGCTTATTCACTGGGGAGAGACCCCTGGATGAGTTGCCAAGCATGTGCATGGCACTCACCATGGTGAATGCCTTAGTAGTGTAGAATCGGACATGCTCCTTGAAAGAAAGCTTCCGGTTGAAGAAGAAGCCTAAGTACCGCCAGATAGGCTTACGCCATAGAGGGGTGGCCCTAGTGAACAGGGCGACACCAAGGTCAATGGGCTGGTTGGCCGCCGACCATGCTCTAGAGAAGTGGAATACCTCGGACTTGGCGTGTTCTAACACCAGGCCCAGGGCCGTGAACAGACTGAAGACCTCATTGTAGGCCTCCACAAGCTTCGGGAGGTTGTCCTCCACTTGTTTGGACTGTGCGACGAGGGTCCCATCATCAATGTAAGAGATGAGATCTGCCAGCGGCCAGGGGGCGCACGCAAAGAAGATCCATAGAACAGGCACTATGTAGAGCAAACTGGGGACAGAGCTGAGCCCTGACCCACAACGACATTGGCAGAGAACTTGCCAGATGTATCAGCATTCCATTTGTAGGTTGTGAAGCGGCCTACCAGGTATGAGCGGAAGAAGTTGACCATGCACGGTGGAAACCCCGACCTCTCGATGATTGCCAACAAAACCTGATGGTTGAGTGACGGAAAGAATTGCGCTGGAGACGTGCAGTCTCACAGGAAACCCAAGCAGAAGCCCGAAGCGCGGGCAGGGCAAGGCTGTATAGCAGTGGTATGCGACCAACAAGCAGTGTCTACATGTATGCTAGGATGAACCTATGGTCACTGTTGGGATTATGTATACAAGAGTATACAGGCAAGCCAAGGCAGTTAACATGCCTAGGGAATATTGCCAGAATATGCTAAGTCAACACTAGGGTTAGGGCTAATGCACATTAACCATAACCCTAGGGAATGGACAGTTAACACATGCAGAGACATATAGGGGAACACAGTTAACACATGCTACAGGATTACTCATACTGCAGCATGTCTATGATAGCCTATCCAAGACAGAGCTAAGGATAGAGTGTCTATGACACACCCTGCAGGAAGTCTAGGACTTACCAAGCCATGATATCATATGTCACTATTATTGACACTGTTATAGGGGATATGACATAGTTATTCCATTATTAACTGGTACAGGGGTCTATTACAGAATACCTCCTTTATATATTAAAGGAGTGCATTACACTATACCTCCTAACTGTGTAGTATAAATATTGCACATCATGTAGGAGATGATAATAACATTCCTCCCTGTGGTAGACTCCCTCACTCACTAGCCTTTGAGATTAACTTCATTCTCTAACCTTGTCCTTAACTCTTCCTGTCACTGTTCACCACTCCATTCCCAACAGTCACCTGACCGTGTGTAGGGAAGAGCACGGGTTTGGCAACCCATGCGGGTTACGGGTACGGGTAGGCACGGGTACGGGTACGGGTCACAGCTTAGGTACCCGTGACCCGCACCCAACCCATCACCAAATGTCTATATGCAGTTTTGTATTTACAGGTTTCGGCACTCATCTGAGTGCCGACAACCTTTTGATTACTTATGTACTACATGTATGTACTAACTAACTTAATATATATATTATTTACGGGGGAAGCGCCACCCCAGAGGAAGGGGAAGCTTGTGGAAGCAAGGTCTTATATACCGGATAATGTTTATCACTATTTGGTTCCAGTAAACGAATGCGAACGCGACGCGTCGTTTGCTAAAACAAGTTGATATTTGCTATTGTTTGGTTTCAGTAAACGCGAGTCGTTTATGTATACAGTAGTATTAATTATCAACTTGTTTCAGTAAATCACACATCACAGTGAAACCAAACAATACTTATGTACTAGTAAATATCAACTAGTTGATAATTAATACTACTATATAGTTGAAGTAAATGAATGCAAACACAGAAACAAGTCGCGTTCGCGTTTACTGAAACCAAACAATAGCAAATATCAACTTGTTTTAGCAAACGACGCGTCGCGTTCGCATTCGTTTACTGGAACCAAATAGTGATAAACATTATCCGGTATATAAGACCTTGCTTCCACAAGCTTCCCCTTCCTCTGGGGCGGCGCTTCCCCCGTAAATAATATATATATTAAGTTAGTTAGTACATACATGTAGTACATAAGTAATCAAAAGGTTGTCGGCACTCATCTGAGTGCCGAAACCATTAGTTAAATGTATGTAACAAATGCAAGGCCCCGACAATGATGGCGACAACATAGTGTTGTCGCCATCATCGTCGGGCCTATGCAGGAGGTGTTACACAACAGGAGACGGGGGTCTACCCGTACCCGCGGTGACCCGTGACTCGTGACCCGCGGGTTGCGGGTATGGGTAGACGCGGGTACGGGTAGACACGGGTACGGGTAGACACGGGTACGGGTAGACACGGGTACGGGTACGGGTAGACGCGGGTATGGGTACGGGTACGCCCAAAAGTACCCGCAGGTTACCCGTGCACTTCCCTAACCGTGTGTCTACCTACAGACTGTGGATGCATGGGCTGGGCAGCCTGGCTGCACGGTTACATGTGGCCCTCTCCATGAAGGCAACGTCCTTGTTGCCTCTGGAACTCTAATCTAGGGAGAAGGAAACACAAAAGAACCAAAATAGTAGAATAGCAAATGATATATGTAACAAAAAAAGACAAAAGGAATGCTCAACAGGGTGGAGTCCATCCCAGGGCTCGAAGAGCCTGACTCAGGTTGGCGAGACGAGGATCTTGGTCCCAATCAAGCAGAGGGACTGGTCCAACACCGGAGGGGTGACGTCGAATAGAGAAGGGCTGAGAACGAGGGGGGTGAACATAAGGTGGCCGGAAAGATTGTCGCAAGGGTATCAAAAATGGGGGAGGGGCTCGTTGTCACCTCGTCCGTTGTTGCAGTGTCCCAAACGGCTGTGCATGGCCAGTTTTCAGACAGGAGAGGTCTCGGTGGTGTATGGAGGGGGCAGTAGGTAACAATGCAGTGTCCTCAGCCCAGTCGAACCGAGTGGGTACTGGTATCGGATGTAGCAGCGCCGGGCTCAGGGAAGGTGATGTGGGGGGGGTGTAGAACACGGGCGCCGGCGAAGGGGTTCGTCTACGGTCAAGCAGGGGTCGGGGAGGGAAGACAGGGGGCAGTGGGGGCGAACGGGGGGCAGTGGGGGGTCTACGGAGGTGGGGGGCAGTGGGCGTCGTCGAACGCGAGGGGGCGGTGGCAGCGGGTAGTTCGGTGTATTGAACGCAGAGCTGTTCAGCTGTTCTTAGGGCTGTGGCTGGGACTGGGGGTGTCCGAAGCAGCTGATGTGTCGGTAGGGGTGTGCTGGGCATGGTGGGGGGCCGTTCTCGTAACGGCAGGGCTGGGGGCATGGGCGTCGTCCTCTGTGACGTGGCGCTGGTGGTGTGGGGGTCGTCGCGCAAAGCGAGGGCCTCTGGGGCTCGAAGGGAGCTGTCAGAGGTCGGGGCCGGATCCCCGTTGGTGCCAGGGGCTGCCTGCGCACCAATGTCGGCCGTGGCAGTTGTCTGGGATGGGGCAGGGGCGGCGGTAGGCTCTAGAAAGGTGGCAGGGACCGTGGAAGGGGGCTGGGGCATGGCGCAGGCGTGCGCCGTCGTCCTGTGGGTGCTGGAAGCGGCCTGGAGTGCGCTGGGTGCTGTGGGGCGCTGCTCAGGTAATGGGGGGTTTGGGGGGACCGTCGGCGACGTCAGTGACGTGTCAGCGGTCATGTGGGCCGTGTTGAGCCAGAAGGGGGTGCAGGGTGCAGTCAGTGGGGGTGGCCGTCTGGGCATCTGCTGGTGCTGAGGTTGGGTTGTGGGGGTGAACGCCGGGCTGCACAGTGAGCCGGGAGGCTGTGGGCTGGCTAGGGGGTGAACGGGGCTGTTTTCGAGGTGTTGGGGGCGGTTCTGAGTCAGTGGTAGTGGCCGTTGTCAACAGTGTTGATGGCGATGTGGCAGCGTTCGCAGGGCTGTGGGGACTGGTGGCAGATGTTGTGGGGGCTGCGGGGTTTCCACATGTTTGCACGGCGGTCTCGCAAGTGCTGGGAGGTTTGGTAGACATCCTTGCGTCGCTCAGTGGATGCGGTGACTCGTCGTCGGCTGTGGTTTGCATAAAGGCATCAGCACTAGTAGTAGCAGTTCGACCTGCTTGTACTGCAGCCCAATACAGCTTGGCTGGGACACAGAGTCCATCTCCATGACCTGTGCTCAATGATCCCTCTCTATTTCCTTCCTCCCATGCCTCTAATCTATTCCATAAGTTTTGAGACTTCTGATGCTGTGAAGGTTTTCGAGCTTGCGTTGTCGGCTGCTGTGGTGTCCGCACTTTTGGTAGAAGCAGTAATAGGCTTCGTAGTGGTAGTTTTCTTCTTCTTCGAAGACTTGGTGCCTGGTCCAGGCATCTCAACACAGAGAATGACAGAACAGTATGAAGAACAGTATGAAGAACCCAATGACAGAACCCAATGACAGAACCCAATGACAGAACCCGATAACAGAACTCGATGACTGAACAGAACAGAGATGACACGAAGAAGGCAACAGGCAGCTGAGTACGAATCGTACTGTTGTCACCAGATGGAGACATGCAGTCTCTAGCAGACATACACAGAGGAGACCACGGAATGCTCAGACACAATCAAACATGTCGAAAGGCAAGGATGGAATGCTGTGCTAAGGTGTCTACACATGTGGCTATCAACATGATCACATGATGTCTACTCTATGTCCATGTAGTCTGCTACAGTCATGCTGCACGGTTACAGCGCGATGTCAAAGGCGACGACGCTTGCCTGGAGCCCCTTTGCCCACCCTGCTCAGATGAGGTGAGTGAGGTAGATTACAGCGTCCTCAGTGGAACACTGGGTGACGCCCCCAAACTGGTTGGGGTGGAACACGCCATGTGCGACACCGTCAAATTGGAGCTGCCGGGACAGCATCTTCTCGACAAGTTTTCCCAGGGTGTTCAACAGCACTATGGGCCGGAATGACTTAGGGGTGGAGTAGTTAGGCTTCCCCAGTTTTGGTATGATCACCAACGTGGATTCCTTGAAATGCATGGGCCAGTGGCCCAGCATGACGCATGCCTCGGCAACTCGGCTGCCTTCACCCCTGTTTGGGCAGCTCTGATGGTCCAGAACAGCTTAGATGAAGAAGGAGATAATCAGCTTCTTGTAAATGCCTGGAGACAGGACAATGATAGATTAGACAAGGCATGGGACAGACAAGTTGAGGAAGATCTCCTCCTGCAAGAGGAGATTGACAGGGCAGCTCACAAAGAGGAAGAACTCCAGCAAGTTCAAAGAGAACAAGAAGAAGAATCAGACAGATGTGAACTCAAGAAGAAAAAACCTAAGAGACTCCAATCAAGGTACAATGGTAGAAGATTTTATCACTCCTCAGCCCTCATTGCATGCACTGAATAAGCTTGAGTCTTTTGATTACATTGAGTTGTATTACTTCACTCCTGAAGGTTGCCTCAATGCAACCAAAAGTCAGTGGTCTCAGGCCAATGACACCTTCAGCCTGGCCAAATTTGGAGAGTCCCTTGCTCTCAAACAGCTGTCAGCAGTCAAGGCCTCTCACAATGCAATAAAGGATGCAGATTTAACATGGAAACAGCTGATGATGGGCAAAGTCCTTTTCTGCAACATGCCCAAGAAGCAAGCTAGCTGACAGGGCACCTCACCTTACTAGCTCGCTTCATTGTAAACCTTGCAATCCACCCTTACCAACTTTGCCCCTATGGAAAAAAGTCTCTCACCCTTTACCAGGCCAAGGTTTGTCACAACTGGCATGACAGACCCAAGTGCAACCAAGGTTTCAACATATCCATCATCAACAAGAGCCTACTCCAAAGCATTTCAACCAAAGTCCTTGACAAAGTCCATCTCAATGGCATTCATGAGGTTAGTCCTTCACCTGAACCATTTCACTGACCAATTTTTCCACTCTTTCCTCACCACCTCCCAGCATGGCACCCCCCCCCCTCTCCCCAACCTCCCTCTGCTTCATGCTTTCTGCTTTGCATTGCCTCACATTGCTTCAATCTATTTCTTCTATCCCCACTCCCTTCTATGCATTATCTTCATGCTTCACTTCAGCCTTTTCACCTCTCCTTCTGCTCATGCTCAAATGTGTCTTTTGCCTACTTGTGACCCTTGAACCAATATTACTACAACATCTAAATTCAAAGATTAAGACAATTCACCAGTCTGTCCATTCATCCATCTCGCCCCACCCCATGCTCAGGAACTGCCATCCATCCCACAAGATAGACCAGAACAGTGGTCCTTTTCATGCTCTCCCCCCCCCAACCCCAGAATACTCCCCATGCAAGAGTCAACCTCAGTCCCCTCCTCCATACCCCCAATCCCCAAAGAAGCCCTCCAACCAATTGGGTTTTCAGGACAGCACAGCTTCTCAGGGCCCAACAATTTGCACTGTCTGCCTGTGCATTTTCAGACACAACATCAGCAAGTGTATGGCCAAATCCCTGTGGGATGGATCCAAAGCCAGGTGTCATTAAAACAACCATGGTTGCATCATCAACCCAGCAGGGCTTATCCTCTGTGTTGATTGGCAGCAGCCAAATGGCTGCATGGCCTCTGGGCACCACAACAGATGTTCAGGGTGTGGAAAGCAAGATCATGGAGCTCAGAAATGTCCTTGAGCACAGAAAGATTGAAGCCCTCACTCTGTACAAGGTGAATGAGTGGGGGCAGCTTCTCACAGAGCTCCACATTCTCGACAAATATCCAAACATCTCCAACCAGATACACTGTGGATTTGACGTCAGCATATGCACAATATCTACCTCATATATCCCCAGTATGTGCAGCTCACTATGTGGCCTATGCCAGATGTCCACTGAAAACTACCCATGTGCTTCATCTTCTTCTGGTAAGCCTACAGTCTACCTCCTAAGAGCCATGTGGGTGCAAGACTCACTTGCTCATCACCAGACTCCTAGCAGACAATCAGGAGCAGCTCATCTTGCCCCCCCCTCTGGGCCAGGTCCTGCCCCTTGGGTCAGGAAGCACTTCATGCTTTCCCCCACCTAGCTTAGCATAACTTGGACAATAGCCCAGCTACTATCATAATGGTCATTTCTCTATCATTCTCCCATTTCCGCACCTTAGTGACCACTCAAGGATAAGGATACAATGCCTGGCTGTATCAGATTTGTAGCTTGATCTCAGTCATGTGATGGATTCATTGGGGAGCTTGCTCCCCTCTATCTGGGCTTCAAAAATTCCTATCCACCTTGTGATGCACATGATCACATGGTCCATGACTGAGCTGCATCAGCAGCAAGACTGCAACTGACATGGTCACAGGATCCACTTTGATGCACGTACATGTGTCACTTTATTTGTATCTATGTACTCTGCAGATTAGATGGATAGTGATTGCATACTCTATGTACCTTCTTCTCTTAACTATTACACTGATCTGCTTTGTTGTCAATATGTGAGGTGTATTGGTTTTGCTACATATCTTTTCTGATAAACTGTTTAGCACTATGCAAGATAAAGGCAAACAAAGACAAACTAACAACTTTGAACCTTCTCAAGAACATCATGGTAGTTCTACTCAAGATCATAGTGGTTCTCTATATCTGAATCTTGGTATGCCCTATATTTTACAATGCAGGATCATCTCCATGTATGTAATATATTCTTAGCTGCTCCTCTCAACCTGCTGGTGCAGGTCCATCAAGATTTCCTCTGACTGTTCTCAATACACCAAAAACCTTTATTCAGAGGCTTCCTCTAATCAAGGCAGGTTACTATCATCTACTGTTAGCTGTAAATTGACATATGTCCATTATTAGCACCTCAAACTCCCAAGTCAAATAGTCATGCATCTATAAGCAACACATCTCACACACCTGCAACTCGTGAGTTACGTGCAGAGCCCACATGATTGAATATTGGTTCTTGTTGGGACAGAGTATACAACAGTATACAGACAAGCCAAGGCAGTTAACATGGCCAGGGAATAATGTCAGAATATGTTAAGTCATATTAACACATGTTTAACAGGAGTTAACAAGGGGATCTCATGTGATCAAATTAACATATAGGGATGGTTAGTTAGTCCAGGCCTCAGCTTGTTAATTTTTTTGGAATGTCATGTGATGAAGTGCCTGAGGGGCTGTGGGTAGTCTATGCAACAAGAAGAGAAGCCCCAACTGTTCTCCATTCAGAAAAAAAAGCCCCAGAAACACCAGGCAGAAACACATTGAGTACAATGTGTAATGTTGGTAAGCATCTTACAATGAGAATGGTTGTGGTACCAGTTATTAAAATTCTCAAAGGAAGCAGAAAAATGCCCAGAACTGATGGTGGAGGATGGGACTGTGTGAGGTCTTTACACTCCCCCACCTTTCCTATTAGACTCCACTCGGACTCTGCTCAGACTACTCAGACTCCACTTGGACTCTGATCGGACTGGCTCGGACTGGTCCATCAGCCAACTCCCTACCAATGTTCAGTCCCAGTCCCAGCCCAATCTGAGTGGAGTCCGAGTGGAGTCCAAGCCAGGCCTTGGAATTCCTAGGAGAGTCTGGGTGGGGTGCACTCAGAGTGCTTGGACTGGCACATGCCCACTATTACTAATATAAAAAGATTGTTGCAAGCAAGAATCAAACCCAAAGCATCAGATGTGTATATTACATAATTAACAGACAATATAACCACTAGGCAATAGTGGCTTTTTGATTTTTGTATCTACTGGCACCATGCACCGTTGCCATGCTGCATGTGACAAAGCACACAGCCATGTGACTGCCAGCTCATCACCATCCACCACCACCACCACTGTCACCACCTCCCTTCCACCTTCCTCCCTTCCACCTCCCTCCACTGCCCCCCCCCCCCCTCATCAAGATGCACCTCACCATTCCCATGTGTGCCGCCATGCTAAGCCACCATCTGGGGAAACTGCATCAGGCCTGAATGATGTTCATCATCGTCTGGGCCCTAGGTAATTTTTTTTTTCATATTTGTTATCTTCTTTTTTAGTAAATTACTAATGCTTTTTTTCCATCTATTTTAGGGTTATAACTATGTTGCAATGAGACAGCCCCTGTAAGACAGCACAACAACACCATGGCCAGGGAGGGGACCAGGTACGCAAACAGGGAGAATGATGGCCAGGGGGCACAACAGTGGGGTGCAGCGGCAGGGGGGAGGCAAGGAAGGGACATGCCACATCACTGCTGTGAGCCCCTGCTCACAGGGTGATGAGCAACTGAATGATGCCCATGCCGCCTCACAGGGCGATGACTGACCAACTGACCAACTGACCAACTGACCAACTGACCAACCGAATGAACAAACAAATGACCCAATGAAAAACTGAAGGACAGGAACGGAGGGGCAGGAAAAGGCAGACACCACCACCACCCCCAATGACGAGCATGGAGCCCCAATGAGCAGTGTAGCACCCGCCCCCAGCCTTGTGAGCCACTGCTTGCAGGGTGGATAGCAGGTGCTAGTGGCAGACGGCAGATGATGGGAACAGACGGCAAGGTGGACAGGGAGAATGGGCGGCACCACCACAGCACCCCATACCACTGTTGTAAGCCACTGCTCGAGTGGTGGAAACGGGGGGCAATTGGGTGGGGCTGACAGGGAGACAGGGAGGGGGAGGGGGACTGGCAACGATGGCCAGACTGAGGACAGCGGCAAGGGAATGATGGGGATGACTCCGATGCACCCAACACTGAGCCAGGACTGAGGGGACCAAGGGGGATGCATCAGGACCAAGGGGGATGCACCAGGTGACAGGGAGATGCAACAGGAGGGAGGTAGAAGCACCAGGAGGAGGGGGGGGAAGTGCCAGGGGACAGGGAGATGTGCCACACACGACCCAGCACAACAGAGAACCCCCCACCATGGCTGTGAGCAACTGCTCGCAGGGCAGAGGCAGGGTGCAGTAGGCAAGGGTGATGGATGGGTACAGGGAAGGGGGGGGATAGGGAAGGGGGGCAACAACGGCGGCACAATGCGTCCCCCTTCCCCCCCTTTTCATTTTCATATCTGTGTTATTTAGACTCTCTTTAATTAATATAAATACCACTGTCAGAGCTGCAGGACCCCCAGCATGACAGAGCACCCCCCACCAGGGGGCATTTAAAAAAATATGTATATATATAATTTTGTATTACATCAATTGACTCTATTTAAATAGAATTATGTGACTTCAATGAAAAATACTCACTATTCTATAAAATTTAAGTAGAGTCCAAGTGGAGTCTACTCAGAGTCCGATCAGACTATGTAGTGTAAATGTGAATTTTGTAAAGTGCATATTGTACCCTTAATATGGTAAAAATGTATCAGGCACTTAGCTCAGTTGGCTAGAGCACCTCAAAAACTGTTTATCTAAGCTGGGTATAAAAGGCTGAGGGTTCAATCCTTGGAGATACAAGCCTTTTACATTTTCAGACATGAGTTTGAATCCCAAGTCCTCAGTCCGAGTGGAGTCTGAGTGGAGTCTGAGCCTACTAATCCACTCAGACTACTCGGACTCCACTTGGACTGGCTCAGACTGACTCAGACTCTGAGCAGTCTGATTGGAGTCCAATAGGACAGGTGGAGGAGTGTAAAGTCTTGCCCCATCTCTAGAGTTTAAAAGTCTGGTCAGATCTAGTTTTTTGCCTCTTTCAGGGCAGACTGAGGACTGGTGATGAGGCAGTAGGACAGTTGGATGTCTGAGGGAGCATATTTTCGGATTTACAGCCTTCAATGTTCAAATCACATTTCTGACTCAGATTTATCAACTGCGACTCATTGCATTCAATTGCGATCAACTTTCAAGATGTTGATTCCCTCCTACTATATTTGCAATCTTATCATTTCACCTTCCATGCTTTTGGACATTGTCAAAAGTCTCTACTGGATTACCTTATCCTGCTAAGTCATCAATTTCAAGTCATCCTTTGTTCTACTTTGCTTATACAAGTAGCATTACTATTATCTGGCTATCTATACATCCAGGCAAGCTTGTGGCAGATATGTTATGGCCCCTGGTGCCATCAATTGTACTCTTCTTGATATGTGCAATTGATAATCACCTGATCCTCTTGTTGAGCTGCACACCATGTTCAACATTAGATTCTGGAACAGTTATGGTGTGCTCACCCCAGTTTTTTTTTTTTTTTTTTTTTTCAACAATATTTAACGTGGTGCACGAGCGCAGTCCACGGCTATCTACTACAGAAGATAGCGGGTATACGATGTAAGTTGAGGGGGAGACTACAGCCCCAATATTGCACATGAGTGCATGAAGACCAGCGTGCTGCCTGCGAAGGCACCGCGCAAGGCCGGAATACAGGCTGAGGGCGCTCGGGCGCCTCCCCGAACCAGCTCGCCGGCACTCCCAATGGCGCGTACTAACACTCTCAGCATCCTACCCCCGCTAAGCCCCTGCACGGCCCCTATTAGTCATGCGCGCCCACTGACGCAGCGGCCAGGAATGAGGATTATGGGCCTTCCCGCAGGTCGACCAACCCGCCAGCCATAAGGCCCGACGGGGTTCGGAGCCCCTCGGTTGCCCGAGTGCAGCCCCTCCTCGCTTAGCCGCCCCACGCATGGGACGGTACCCACCAGCTGGTGGGCCCCCCAACTTTGCCAGCGACAAACCCGAGGTTCGGCGTTACCGACAGAGACATCGCAGGCTTGGAGTCCAAGCGTGTGTTCGGCGGGCCATCAGGCTCACCAGGCCACCAGACGGGGGTCATACGCCCTGCGCGTAACCCTCATCCCGGGTCCCACCCTTCCGGGGGGGCAAAGGCGAATGTGCGTGGGTTCGCCTCGAGAAGCTCGACAAGGTCTGCGATGAATTGCGGGCTCTGCCGGTGTTTCTTGCGCTTCACGTGGGGGCACACGCGGAGCAGGTGGTCCCGGTCTTGGAAGGGCCGGGGGGGGCAAGTACAGTGAGTGTCCTCACTGGGAAAGAAGCAGTCGTGGTAGCTCCCAATGGGGGCGTGTGCCATGATGCACCGACATAGTCGGGCCGTCAACCTGCAATCGTATGCAGTTTCTTTGAGCCAAGGCCCGCAGGTCCAGGAAGCTCCTCCCTCGATACTTAGGGTCCGCGAAGCGGGCCACCCAGTCTTTCTCTGCCGACTCCTTGAAGGAGGCAATCAGCCAGTTGCCAGTGGCTTTGGGGGAGATCCCCAGAGGCAGTCGGAGTGACGTCGTGACGTCATGGGCTTGTTTGTGGACCGCCCACTCCAACTTGGAGGGGACGAACCACAGGTGTATCTGGCGGTCCTGGCCTAAATTGAACCAGGGCCGTAGAAGGCGGCACAGCCGAAGGGCGTGCTGTTGACCCCGCTTCGGGGAGCAGTCCACCCACGCATCAGCGAGTGCGAGGGCGTCCAAGAATACCACCACCTTTTTGCATCCAGCGGCCACAGCCACGGACACTCCAAGGTGGAGGGCACGATGTTCGGCATCGGTCGCTGAGGCGCGACCGAGGAACGCGGTGGCGCGGCAGATCTCTTGGTTCCCACGGAACACAAGGGCGGCCGCCGCAGCCTGGTGGGCTGTTTTGGGCACAGACCCGTCACAGCCTACAATGAGACAATCTGGATCGAATCTGGATCGAGCCTGGCCTCAGCCAGGACGCGGTCCAGACGGTCGGGGTATTCTTTGCATTCGTCTGTCCCTTTGGGGGGCAGGCGGTGGAGGGAGATTCTGTCCGAAAACAAATCTATTAGACGACCTCCGGGTTGGCTCTCGGGGCCATAGGCCTCGAAAGGTTCATCGGAGAGAGTACAGACGGTCATCGCGTCCGCTGCGGGGGACACAATTTTCCGTCGGGCGCCGGGCGGGAGGGCCTGAAGTCCCAGCGCATGCCGGGGGGCGTCTCCTACCAGGTCAGCTTCCAAGATAGCTCGGACGGGGTGGGTGCACATCAAAGTAGCCGTCCGAAGACAGCTCTTGTCCGCCAAACGACGCAGCACCTGTGGCATTGGCAACAGGGCTGCGAGGCATTCCATAGCCCCCACGGGGGTCGTACGGAAACATCCCGTGATCCAGCGGGCAGCGGTGTGCTGCATCTGGGACAGGGCCTTGACCAAGCCTTTGGTACGAGTACCTCAGCAGAACCAGAGACGAAGTCCGTACGTTGCCACTGGGATGACGCAGGACCTGTAGAGTAATCGCTTATTCGCCGGGGAAAGTCCCCTGGATGAATTGCCAAGCATATGCATGGCGCTCACAGTTGTGAACGCCTTTGTCGTGTAGAACCGGACGTGTTCCTTGAAGGACAACTTCCGGTTGAAGAAGAAACCCAAGTATCGCCAGATCAGCTTGGGCCTGAGAGGGGTAGCCCCGGTGAAGGGGGCGACACCGAGGTCGATGGGGGGGTTGGGCGCCACCCGTGCTCTGGAGAAATGAAAGACCTCAGACTTGGCGTGTTCCAACACCAGTCCGAGGGCGGTAAATAGGTGGAAGACCTCATTATAGGCATCCACAAGTTTGGGGAGATTGTCCTCTACCCGTTTAGATTGCGCAATGAGAGTGCCATCGTCGACGTAGGAGATCAGATCCGCCAGTGGCCGGGGGGCGCGGGCAAAAAAGAGGCGCATAACCGGCGCAATGTAAAGCGCCGAGCAGACGGGGGACAAGGCCGAGCCCTGTCCCACCCCGACATCGGCAGAGAACCTGCCTGAGCTATCGGTGTTCCATTTGTAGGTCGTGAAACGGCCTACCAGGTATGAGCGGAAGAAGTTCACCACACAAGGAGGGAACCCCGACTTCTCGATGATCGTCAGCAGAACCTGATGGTTCAGAGACGGGAAGAACTGAGCGATGTCAAAGGCGACAATGCTCGTCTGTAATCCCTTTGTCCACCCCGCGCGTGCGAGGTGGGTAAGGTAAACACCAGCGTCCTCAGTGGAACGTTGGGCGACGCCCCCAAACTGGTTGGGGTGAAAAACGCCGTGTGCCACGCCGTCGAACTGGAGCCGTCGGGACAGCAGCTTTTCCACCAATTTTCCCAGAGTGTTCAGCAGCACGATGGGCCTGAATGACTTCAGGGTAGAGTAATTAGGTTTTCCTGGCTTCGGTATGATAACCGACGTGGACTCCTTAAAATGAGAGGGCCAGTGGCCCAGCGTGACGCATGCTTCTGCAATGCGGACAAAGAGCTCAGCAACCTCGATGTTGCCAGCCCAGCGTTTGAGGAAGGACCATGTAACGTGGTCTAGACCTGGGGCAGAGCGCGATGAGCATGCTTTGAGGGCTTCCCGCAGTTCCAGCAGGGAGGAAGGGGTCCACTCCCGGGGAGGGAGGGGTTCGTAGTCGTCCAGGATGGAAAGGTCTACGGGGCGGTCGTTAGCTGCGTTGTAGGTGCCATCCAGTGCTGTCCAAAGCGACTCCCGCGTGTTGCACGGCGCACCCCCATAGGAGATGGCCGCGCACGATGGGACGTTGCGTTGCTTGACCCAGGGCATCAAGTCCCAGGGGCGCTGATTGGTGACTGAGACTTCTTTGATGCAGGCATCAAAGAACTCCCACTTTGCGGCTTTGACAGCCTGCTTAAACATACTCCAGTCCTCCGGATCCCGGGATTCCCGGTATTCCTCGAGGGCGGTGTGGCATTCGTCTGACCACCACTCCTTGGAGCGGCTGCAGATATTCTTAGACCAGGCATGGGTGTGCCACGCCGCTGCGAAGGCTTCAGAGATGGCTTGCACCACCTCGTCTACTTCCGCCGGTGAGTGACCTGTCCAATTGGACAGGGCCGCGAGCCGGGCAGAGACGTCCTCCAGGTAGGCCGTCTCCTCGTCTGAGTCAGGGGCAATCCCCTTCATCCGCAAAGGCACGCGGTAAAAGGGGGTCCTAAGGTTGACCAGGAGGGGCGCGTGGTCTGAGGACCCGCGGTGCTCTGGGAAGATGGTGTGCTCAGTGACTGCTTCGTCCGCTGAGTTTATAAAGAGGAGGTCAATCACGGTGGGATTGAGCTCGTTGTTGTAGGGGTAGTGGGTGGGCTTTGCCTCATCAGGATGGCAGAGCGACAGCCCGAGGCGGGTGGTGGCCGCTAGGAGGCGGTCAGCGTGGATGTTGGCCGCCGGTCCCTGGGGATCCCAGATGCGGTGGCGGCAGTTAAAATCCCCCCCGATGAGGTGGAAGCGATGAGGCCAAGTCTCCGCCCCGTCAGAGAGGAGGCGGATCCCGGTGTGGTTCCTGTCTGAGTAGACATTGGCAAGAAAGATGAGGTTATCGCCTGCACCCAAGGTGAAGATGATGACGTCATGATGATCGATGAGGTCCCGGCGGTAGCTGGGTCTCAGGGCTTGTAGCCGCTTGTCGAAATAGACAGCGACACGTGGGAATTCCCCGCGATCATTCCTAGGGAACGGAGCGGCATCATTAGGGGCCGGGGCAGTGTCTGTCCCGGCTTGTCAGACCATGCATCCCCAATTGGGGTGCATGGGGGCGCCAATCACTGCCTCTCCGTCCCTGGATGCGGACAAAGGCGCGTGCCTAATAAGGTTCCAAGGAGGTTCCTGGATTAACAGAATGTGAAACTCATCACTCTGAGACTCGAGTAGCATGTCAAGAAGTCCATAGTTTCTATTTACATTTTGACACATGATTTTTAAATAAGATATGTCCCACATATGACTCATTTACGTTCGCCCACCGCGTCCTGCGGGGAAGGGGTCAGACAAGAGGGTGCGGGCGGCGTGGCGCTCACGTACCTCAGCGTAGCGTTTCTTGATCCAGTCACCGTCGAAACGGTGCTTCCAGAAATTGCAGCGACGGTTGTCGGCTGCGTGTTCCTTGTGGCAGTTGGGGCAGCGAGGTGGATGAGGGCACGGGGAATGCTCCGGCGTGGGGGGGATCGGGGGCGTTGCCTTTACAACAACCTGCTAAGGTGCGATGGTGCTCCTTGCAGTGAGGGCCGCTGCATATGGGGCAGCGGATTTGAGGGGCGCGGCAAGCATTGGTCGGGTGACCCCACTTCCAGCACCATTGGCAGAGGGAGACGCCGGGGTTGGTCTGGGCCTTGCGGATGGCGCAAACGTATGGTCTGAACTGGACCGCCCGCTTGGAGAGCGCTTTTGCGCGTGCCACTGACCAAGTCAGAGACGTTCATATAAACCGTAGCAGTATCGGACTGCTTGGAGTTACGGACGATCTGAAGGGGAGCGTTAAGTACAACCAAGTCCTTGAGACCGGACTTGGCGATAAAGTTGAGCACCGACTCCACGGTGGTGGGGCGGTGGTCTTGGAAGAACGGCACGTTGATAATTTTCATATACAACATGGAGGAAGGGAGCTCCGCAGTGACGTGGAGGTGGTCCCCGACAATCGCCTGTCGAACGATGCGGAGGTCCTCCACAGAGGCCACAGCGTCGGTGGCGATGGAGTAGCCCCCATAAGCCAGAGAGACCGACTCCGCCCGAAGGGTGGAGCGGTGAAGGGATAGAGCCAGGCGGACCCGTTCAAGGATCTCGTGGCTCTTGACGAGGACGACAGGGGGGGGAGGCATACCGCCCTCTCCCGGAATCGCGTGGACGATGGCGATGACCTGTCGGCGTGACGGGCCATGGATGGTGGACGAAGCTTTGGGCTTCGCCGCGGTAGGTTTAGCCTGCTGGTGCATCGCAGTCAGCCTGGCGGTAGGGAGCTCGGGGAAGGCCTTGGCCATATGGACCAGACCGTCTACCGACAAAATGGGGACATGGCCGCCCTTGAAGCGGGCAGCCTGTGCAAACGTGGGAGCCTGGGCAGGGCCAGGTCTAGCCGGGGGGCTCGCTGCTGTGGGATAGCAGGGAGCGGACGTCCACCCTTGGGGCGGGAAGCGCGAGGGAGGCGGTTGGCCAACCCTCCTCTGCGCGGTGGTGGGGGAGCAGAACGCACCGGAGCCGCGAGGGGCATGGGCACGTCCTGGTTCGGAGCGGGTCAATCAAACGAGTTGACGAAGGAGTCGAAGGACATGGACCGGAGGGGGTCCATGACCGGGGCCAATGGTACTCCAAAATTGTCAGCCGCCCAAAGGAGGCCTGACAACGTGGAGACGAGGTCAGGAGTGCTGCCCTGCAGCAACTCCTCAGATGCGCCTCGAGAGGCGAGGGAGCCAAGGGTGTTGGCTCCCTGGATGATGGACTCGACCAGGACTCTCACTTCGAGCTCGGTCACTGGTTCGACGTCGTACATATCCCCGTCCTCTTCATCGGACGAGGGAGTGGTGCTGGGGGGACCGCCGGTTGCGACGGTCAAGGCCCTGGAAGCAGCTTGCGAGGCGCTGGACATGCGCGGTGCACGGGGGGTGTCCTGGCTGTGGCTATATGGCGATGGCAAGGGAGACGAGCGAGGTGTACGGACTGGGCCGGCATGCGAGTGGGCCTGGAGGCCACTGGCGAGGCGATAGAGGACGGGGGGGCTCTGCTGGGAGCGGGGGGCTCGACACGCAGGTTGCCCCGGATCGCGCTGCCCGATCCTCGTGTGGGCTGGGAAGGCGTTGACATGCACTAGTAGCAGTGTAGAGATGACCAGATCGAAGGGATCAGAGACGGGTAGGAGGCCACAGAACGGATGAAACGGTGAGGAGCTGTAGAGATGTGGCTGTACACGTCGTGGTAACAGATCAAGAAGCGATGGTGCTCACCCCAGTCGACACCCATCTGAATGGGATTCACAAACTGGATGAGATCCTCCATATCAATCACTCCTCCTCTAGCACCTCTTGCCTGGTGTAGGTGATGTGACGAATGATTCCAAAAGCCAACATGAACAATAAAGCTGATGAAGATGATGACAAGAATGATAGAAATTGAAGTGAAAAGAGCATCAGTCATAGTGGGATTATGTGAGTTATAGGGATGAAAGAGTTTAAATCTCCCCAGAGGAACAGGAGGCTCATTAATGTTTATTCAGAGGCAGAACACTGTTCCAAGGGACATCCAACACTATTTGACATTTCCTGTCCACTTTCCAACTTTTGGTCCGTCGTGTGACATCACGCTTAGTCATAATCATTGTTCCTCTCTTTGACTTCACCTACTGTCTGTGTGTCAGGCTGAGTTCCCCCTTTACTTTCTGAATTCCAAGGTCTTCCCACAATCTGTCTAGTTGACTTGCAGTGTCTTCCTGAGTATTGCACAAGAAAGAATGTTATCATGCACTTGAGACATGGGCATTGACAGGTTGTTCAGGTACCGACAAACCAAATTTGGTCTCCTCCCACAATCTTCTAGCACTTGGAGCAAGCCAAGTCACAATTTGGGATTGGTCAGGGTGGCTTTTGATCCTTAAGGTTAGAGGACCAGGCAACATTGATTGGTATTTGTTCCAGAACATTTTGACATTTGATCCAAATATTATGTAATTGATTGTCTTTCCCTTTATGGTTTTCTTCTATTGTTTTTTTTAGGTATGTTATCACAATCATCCTCCACTGCACAGTCGACAGTGCAAGCCATAGTATCATATTACATTGTCCAAGCCATCTATCATATATTTCACCTTCTTTCCAACATTGCCCCAACTCTACTATCTTTTGACATTTATAATCCCAAGTCATGTGACTTTTGTATCAAGTTGCATTCACTGGTTGATCAGTCTGATGTCTAGTCAAGACATCGCAAACCACTCATTAAAGTTTCTTCCATTCCCCCATATAGTCTTGATCCTTGTGTCAACCTCAGAGCCCACCTCGCATCCTTCCTCTGGTTGAGTTGAAGCCTAGTGAATAGGTTGGTTTTCCACTGGTTTCTCCAGCTGAGTATCAGCCCCAGACTGGTCCATTTATTTTCAATATGTATGAAAGACTGGACTGAACACTATTAGACTCCATGTCAGTTCATGGCCAGTCCATGAACTGGTCTTGACCAGTCCCACTGACTAATTACAAGCTTATAATGTATGTACTGACTACTATGTAGACTGAAATAAATACATAAACTAAGTAAAAAAACATATCCACCCCTGAGCAGTGGCTCATGAGGCTGGATGCAAAAATAAAAATAAAATAAAATAATACATAACATTATTCTACAAGTCATGAAGGAGGGGGGTTGCAAAGAAGGTGGGTTGCAAAGAAGGGGGGTTGCAAAGAAGGGGGGTTGCAAAGAAGGGGGGGGACACTGGGGTTGTTGTGGGGGATGCAGGTGGTGCATCATCAAATTTTGAGAGAGGGGGTTACTGGGGAGGCCACTGGGGTGTGATGTGGCAGTGCTGGACTAGTGTTAGAATGTGGTAAAACTAATCTTATGGACTTATGCACAGTTAGTAATTCACTATTACTCACCAAGGCCCTTCTTATCTACATTACTACATTATGCTTACTATGTCCTATCTATCTATCAGACTCCTATCGTCAGATATGATTCATTAGCACGTAGTAATCATAGATAAGAGACTGATATATAAGTAACTAGTCATACTGATGTATTCTCTAGTTACTTACACTCAAATCATTGGTGTCTCATGCACATCTCATTTAGCACACTCCTAGCTGCATTTGCAGTTATCTGACAAGCTCTCTCTCACTTGTCATATTACCTTTGACTTCAACAACTAGGGATGGGGTGGCAGAGGGGAGGAAGTGCTGGTGGTGATGCATGTTGTTCAGCTGCATGTGGTGGCAGTGGTGAGTTGGCAGCTGCATCATTGTTGGGTGGCATGTGGAGGCACTGGTGGTGAGGTGGCAGCTGCCTCCACCCCATGATCAGAAGCTCATGGGGCTGGGGCCAGGTGCATCATTGTGTTGTGGGGGCTGTCAGACGAGGTTGGGCCTTAATAAATGCAACATGTTAGTAGGTAGCTTGACAAAATGGGGGTGAAAAACTTACATAGGGCCCAAATGATGCTGGATGTCATTTGGGCCAGGGGGGGTGTTGGTGGTAGTATGAGGGGATTAGCATTGTTTCTTGATGTGGTTGTTGGCAGTGTTGTTAATTGTTTGTTTGGCATCAGAAAAAAAAAAAAGATAGGATCAAAGAAATCAAAAAAAGATGGCATCTATCAAAAATCACCATAGCAATGTTGGCCCTATCAAATAAACATGTGCAAAGTCACTAAGGGTATATGAACCCTCAAGATTTCTCTCTTTTGATCCCCTGGGCTTGTCCCATGTAATGTAGTTAGATGTAATTAAATTAAATTCGTTCTAATATAATAAATATTATTAGATAGTCTGGTCCAATGTATGTAGTATAATGTAATATAAAATTAGCATAGTCATGTTGAACTGAGGGTTCAGTCCCAGACCTGTCTGAACTGGTCTGCCCCCAGTTTGCTGGGATTGAGAAGCCAGTTGGAGCACAGACTGGGGTGTTCTGAGACTGCTCTGAACCAGGACTGATAGTCCTATCAGACTGGTTTGGGTTCAGTCTGGTCTGCAGTCTTTTCCAGTTTGGTGGACTGGACTTTAAAACTCTACCCATCTCATCAAGTGCATCATGGGCACCTCTGATGAAGAGTCTATGGCAGTGGCATATTTAGTAAGCTTATTTTTCTAGTGATTTATGAACCATTCCTTATTGAATGGAGATTCAAAATGGCATATCTAGTGCAAGGTCAGATGATACCAAGAGTTTGAAGGGTGCTGTTCAGGACTGGTTAACTCCCTGAGACATGCCCTTGCATCCTCCCTTCTCCTGGAGCATCAAGGGAAACCAGGGGTTCCACCATTCCATTACTGGTGCCCTTCTCTGCCCTACTGGTCTAGACTGGAATGATGCAGAATATGTTCTTATTTCACATATCATTGACTCCATTGATTTGCTGGTTTAGGGTGCACACCAAGCTTTCCAGTGGTGAAATAACCATCCATGGTGATCAATGGCCAATGTTGGTCTATGCAAATCAGGAGTATGATCCTGGAGAACCTTGGGAGGGCCTGTTCAGAAGCCAGCCTCTTGTCTGGGTCAGCATGCATTTTTCTTCCTTTCTTTTTTGCTGACCAAGCTCTGCTGTGCACAGGCATATAAACGCATCTTTACCTCATCCAGTTTGGTAGAGAAGGAGGTGAAGGCAACAAGATCTGGCAATCTGCATATCCATGGTATGACTTGAGTCACCACTGCTTCATTGGCATATGTAGCCACACAGGTGCACCCAGTGTCAAGGCTTTATCAATCTTTACCAATCTTTATCAATCCACCGCTAATCATTTGGCCAGCTTTGCTTCATGCTGTCTTCTTTGTCAATGTTCTGTAGGTCTGACACTTCAACAGACTCTGATCAGTTTTATGAGAGTATATTGAACTTCTTGGATGATCTGGAGGAGAAGGATGAAGTGGATGACCTCCTGAACTGGTGGAATTGGTAGGCATTTATGATTTTTCCTCTCATTTTTGAATGCTGACACCCATATTCTTGACAGCCAGCTATGTCACCCACATCGCTTCTTGACTTGTTGCCACCACAATGTCCCGTGGGAACTTTCCTCACAACGCCTGGCTCGTCGCCTAGCGGTCCATCCTCTGGCCTGATCCCTGATCAGACCGGACCTTTTGAACCTGGGAGGGGTGTTTGGGAGCAGTCCTGAGCACCCTGCCGATCTGTCTGTCCGATCTCCTCGGATGTCTCTCAGATGACCGCCTCAGGGGTCATTTCTCTATCTCTCTCAGTCCTGCTCTGACTCGATGATCTGAGGTTCTGTGGTGGGGGGGCTCGACGGTGAATCAACACTACCAGCTTCGGCTGGAGGTCCCGCCCTGGGGCTGAGGGGAGAACATGTTGGGGTGGGGGGGGGACAATCAGCGGGGCTGGTGGATCCCTGGTGTGGATCCTTGGCTCCAGGTGTGTACTGTACATCTGTACTTCGACACTGACTACGGGGACCCTCACTATAGGATCCCTACCGCCTCGGACTCGAACCAGCGACTCCGCTCTCCTCTGGCAGCGGTGTGCATGCAGATGTGCGCCCCTCACCGGAATTCCCTCTCTCCCTCCCTCCTGGCAGGCCTGGGGCCCTGCTCACACTCCTCAAGCGATCATTGGGATGCCACACCCTCTCGCTCTTAGGCGCGCTGGACGCTTCTTTCTCACGCTGGGGTCCTGGTCTTAACCATCACCTCTGTTGCGTCTATCTCTGCATTTTCTATGAATTTTGACACTGATTACTTCGATCTGGATGATCTGCCTGACCTCATCACTGGGGATCCCTTCTCCGCCCTCCGCTTCCTCCAGGGGAGAGGCGATCTGTCCGATCAAGACTCATCATCTTGGTCTGACACTGATGGCAGTGATGACGAGGGGGCCCCTAACCCCTTTGATCATCCGTTGTCTGTGGCGCATGAGGAAATGGACGGCCCCATGCTCCACCGTGCCCGGCACATCCTGGCCCTTCCAGGCCATGTTCTCCAACGTCAGCGTGCCCTCAGGCACCAGGCGGACTGCTCCCTCGCATATACACTGTGCGACACATTTATGGGGGATGGGGACTATGAATCCTCCCTCCCTCCTTCTTCACTGGGGTCTGCCCCTCCCCCGGGGGGCTCCTCAACTCCTCCCACTCCGGCAGCAATGCGCCAGGCATCGGATGAAGCTGACGCAGTGGAACACATGCTGAGTACCGCCATCCAGTGGATGGAATGTATCTCACCCGACCTGCTGGCTCCTGGGACTCCAGAGTGGCTCGCCTACCTGGCCGGGGCAGCTCTTGCCTCCGCCTTCCGTTTCCCTCAAGCCAAGGACGTGATTAATCGCGTCCTGGCAGGGGGGACCTCTTCCTCGGCCCCTGCCATTGGCAGCGCCCGGGATCTATCTGAAGTGTTGGACAGCTTGCCATTGGGCACTGACACCTCTAAGGGGCCCCTCCCCCCACGGCGTCGCCAGCGTCAGCGACGTCTTTGACCTGCTCGTGCATCGGACCAGGGGGGGTAACACCCCCTATCCATTGTCGGCAAGCTGCCTGTCTGGATACAGGCGGCGCTACCACGCACCCCGTCGCTATGGATGGGGCGCTCCTGGGGCTTGTCCCTGGGTTTGTCATGGGCATACAAGTGGGGGCCTTGGCTGCTCACAGGTATACCCACACCTACAGGCACCGTTTAGGCCCACTGGGTCTCAGCCAGACATCTCATCGGATGGCACGGATGCCATACCGATGGTCCATCTCTCGATGAGGGGGGTGGTTTACCCCTCTGCTTGTTAGGGACTCCGGTTAACCTCCAGGCCCTTCGGGGGCTGGGGGCTTACGGTGAATTGACACTACTCACCGGCTGGCCGCACGTGGGGGGACCAGACTAGCTGCAGGTGGGGGGTCTTCTGGCATGTGGCGGCGCAAGGGCGCGGCTCTGCCTTTCCGGCTCCAGTGAGCTTTATATGTGGTCTATCTGCCTGCCTCAGAGGTTAAAAGAGGGAGGAAGGTCTTTTTTTTTTTTTTTTTTTTTTTTTTGTTCAACAATTTATAGCGCGGTGTACGTACACAGTCCGCGGGCACGAAGTACAAACATACTAGAGTAAGCTACGCTCTACTATACCAGACCCCTGCCGGTGTGAGACCTTCCTCCCTCTTTTAACCTCTGAGGCGGGCAGATAGACCACATATAACGCTTGCTGGAGCGGGAAGGCAGAGCCACGCCCTTGCGCCGCCGCATGCCGGAAGACCCCCCACCCGCAGCTAGATCGGTCCCCCCACGCGCGGCCAGCCGGTGAGTGGTGTTGATTCACCGTAAGCCCCCAGCCCCCAAAGGTCCTGGAGGTTAACCGAGTTCCCTAACGGGCAGAGGGGAGAGCCACTCCCCTCATCGAGAAATGGGCCACCGGACCGGCGTCCCTGCCATCCGATGAGATGCCTGGCCGAGACCCAGTGGGCCTAAAGCCTGTGGATATGGGTACACCTGTGGGCGGCCGAGGCCCCCACTTGTATGCCCATGATAACCCCAGGGACAAGCCCCAGGAGCGCCCCATCCATAGCGATGGGGCGCGTGGTAGCGCCGCCTGTATCCAGACAGGCAGCTTGCCGACAGTGGATAGGGGGTGTTACCCCCCCTGGTCCGTCGCGCGAGCAGGTCAATGACGTCGCCGACGCTGGCGACGTCGCGGGGGGAGGGGCCCCTCGGAGGTGTCAGTGCCTGGTGGCAAGCTGTCCAACACTTCAGATAGATCCCGGGCGCTGCCTATGACAGGGGCTGAGGAGGAGGTCCCTCCTGCCAGGACGTGATTAATCACGCCCTCGGCTTGAGGGAAACGGAGGGCGGAGGCAAGAGTTGCCCCGGCCAGGTCGGCGAGCCGCTCTGGAATCCCAGAGGCAAGCAAATCAGGTGAGATACATTCCATCCACTGGATGGCGGTATTCAGCATGTGTTCCACCGCTGCAGCTTCATCCGATGCTTGGCGCATAGCTGCTGGGGTGGGAGGAATTGAGGAGCCCCCCGGGGGAGGGGCAGACCCCAGTGGAGAAGGAGGGAGGGTGGGAGCGCGGTCCTCATCCCCCATAAATGTGTCGCACAATGTATATGCAAGAGAGCAGTCCGCCTGGTGCCTAAGGGCACGCTGACGTTGGAGAACATGGCCTGGGAGGGCCAGGACGTGCCGGGCACGGTGGAGCATGGGGCCATCCATTGCCTCATGCGCCACAGACAACGGATGATCAAAGGGGTTGGAGACCCCCTCGTTGTCACTGTCGTCGACGTCAGACCAAGATGGTGAGTCTTGATCAGACTGATCGCCTCTCCGCTGGAGGGAGCGGAGGGCGGAGAAGGGGTCCCCAGTAAGGGGGAAAAACGGATCGTCGAAATCGAAGTAATCAGTGTCGTATTCCATAGAAAATGTAAACGCGGACTCAGCAGAGGTGGTGGTTGAGACCGGGAGGAAGGTCTCACACCGGCGGGGGTCTGGTATAGTAGAGCGTAGCTCACTCTGGTATGTCTGTACTCCGTGCCCGCGGACTGCTTACGTGCACCGCGCTATAAATTGCTGAACAAAAAAAAAAAAAAAAAAAAGCTATGTCACCCATGAGCATGGGGTGATGAAGCAGAGCATGCTAGCCAAATTGAAAGATGGAGGAGCCCTGAAGCAGATACAGAATGCCAGGGCATTGTAAATACTTGTCATAATTGTTGAGGTCCTGCCTGTAAGGGAGAACTACCATTAAGGTAGTGTTTGTAGATGTTTATACCAAGGGCTGCTGGACTTATAGCTAATGTTGGCTATTTGGCAACCCAAGTCTTATACCACCACATAGCACCTGAATATATCTGAGTCATATTCTGTTGCCTGTGGTTCTTAAGCACCCCCTATCACACTCATTACACTTTTTTGAATACCTCTTATATTCAGTGCTAAGGGAATACCCTAAGCATTACATCTAAAAATAGTTTTGTTCATACAAAACTATATACTACACTTAATTGGCTCGAGATGATCATGGATCGTTTTGAATCAACCACTAAGGCTAAAGATAGAAGAAAGCAACCCACAAGGGTGATTCTACTATAGATCCAGACAATCCACTGGGACAGGATCTCAGGCTTGATGAAGGTGCCACATCACACACAAGTGATGATGTGCAAGTACTAGGAGGGTGCAACAGAGGCCCTATTACTAGGTCCAGCTCAAAAAAACTAGAGATGACAAACAGAAGTTTGTCATTGTTGGCAGCATCCAACACAGGTACTGCTGATGTAGTAGGCACATTGTCGACATTAGGGACAATCTCAGATGGCAAGGAAGTCATCAAATCCTTCAGAGACCCAGTAACAGGATCATCTTTGACAAAAGCAAGCATTGAACATTCAAGAACAGTGCCCAAATGGAATGCAGGACTCCCTGCATTGCCTAAATTATTCAAATTGTTTTTGTCAAAAGGAAGGATGGTATCCCATCCTACAATGTAGCCAACACATAATAATGTTGACAACATGAAGGCAAAAGCCCCGCCTTTCCTGAATGTAATGAATGAGGTTGGTGACATCATTTGGGACACACGGCAGAAGCTGCAAGCTTCTGGGAATGCATTTGTCAGATACATTCCATCCTTGATGGACTTCAAAGGTGAAGGTCCACTATTATACAGATTGGGGAGCCTACTGACTCCTCAAGGCCATTCCAACTGGGAATGGCGATTGTTTGTATGGATGGTAACTAGGATCTTGGAGTCAGAGCAGCAACCATTAATGTCATCACCCAGAACAGGGACATCAAACCCTGTAGGAATAGCAACTGCTCCATCACACCTGATATGTTGAAGAGGGTGGAGCTCAAGTTGTCCAGGCCATGTCAATCAGACAAGTCTAGTTCGGTGGCAGATGGAAGACACCAAGCGGTGGAGAGGGTAAGGAACCCTCTAAGCCTACAACATCTTAGGAACTCCAATATCAGGAGTCATGGCAAGAGGACCATTTGGGATCAAGGCATCCAGAGCAGCACTAACTGAGTGGCTAGTGATAGGAACCAACCCAAAGGTGCAAAGCCTAAGAATGCCAAGTGGATCTTCCAAACAGGTTAACAGAGCTAGAGGATCACTTGAAGGTGATCCTGATGGTGACAACAATGGAAATGAAAGTGGAGATGACCCCACCTTCACTGGAGATGAAGAAGAAGGAGCAGGAGCAGGACCTCCAACAGATGACAAGGAGGAAGTGGAAGGATCCCAATACCTCCCATGCAAACCATCATTGAGAGCTGGGGTATCTAACCACTCTCTAAATTACAATGTCCCATATCAGCAGAGACATACGGCTGAATTGGATGTTTACAGAGACAGAGGAGCCCCAAGGACATCAAAGTATCTTAGGGCAATCCACAATCAGTTTCATTGGACAATTGATGAATATATCGTCAACAACATCGACACAAACATTAATGTAAAAATGACCAAGGTTCCAGAACCAAGGTCATGCAATGACAACAGTGATGCTAATGACTTTGAAAGGTGGCTAGTTAACCTCCTTAGATGGTTTCAGGTCAACCAATACTGCGGTAAAGGTTTAGAAAAGGAATGCCTGGTATGCACAGTGTTATTTCTGGATGGTGCAGCATTGACCTGGTATGATGATAATGTATTGGGCCCATGCCAAGTGAAGGGCACGTGGTCCCTCAAGCTAGTAATCACCAGATTATACAACCAGATATGCAGCACAAATGGTCTGCCTGCTTAACAGATATACATTCAAGTGTCAGCTTGTTATGAGACTGCCTAGAGACATGTTCAATTATCTATTGAACAAGGAAGTTACTGCAGAGCATTCCACAGTAGAGACTATTCTTCATCATGCCAGAAAGGCAGAGAAAAATTCTAGGATCAGGTCCTGTTGGTATAAAGAACAGTGGACCATGACTGCAATCTGAGAAGTAACAGAGACCAAGTCCATAGGGAGAAACTATGGCGGTCATCAGAGACTGTCTGGGTACAACAGATGGTATGAAGAGAAACCCAAGACACCGCCAAAAGTATCAATGGTGAAGGAAACTAAGAGGCAGGCTCCTGATAAGAGGGAACCACAAGAAAAAAACAAAGAACCCAACAAGAAGCCAGGATCCAGCAAGAGGATCAAACAGGTGGATAAAGATGCCTGTTATGGATGTGGCCAGAAGGGCCATATAGCAAGAGACCCTCATTGCCCAAAGAACTCATCAGGCAAGAAACCTTCAGCTTCTTTGCAGCATGGGATATCCTAGTAGAGGATGATCCCAACACAGATCAGGAACAGGCTGAGGAATGGAGTGCCATTGATGATGAGGGCCAGGGTGGGACTGAAGAGAGAAACCCCATCAAATCCACAGACAGGGTTGGAAACAACCAACCCATACTACTAAGAAAGTCAAGCAAACAACTTGATCACCCAATATGACAGCAAATAGAGACATGTGCATTTGTAGCTCTAGTCAAGATAAATGGCCATGAGGCCATAGCATTACTGGACTCTGGATGCATGATAGATGGCATATCACCAGAGTTAGTAAGAATCACAAACCTCAAGGTTTACAAACTAAACAAATGTCCTTACAATTAGGCACTAAAGGTAGTCAATCAAAGATCAACTACGGCACAAAATCATTCATTAAACCCATAGACATGAGTCACTATTTTGATATAGTAAATACTGATAGATATGATGTCACACTAGGCACCATCTTTATGAGAAAACATGGCATAGTGTTAGACTTTGACAATGATGAGGTCAGATACAAGCAAAGTGTCCTACTGACCTTCAAGGAAGGAATGGGTGGATATCTACTGGCACCCACACAGGTGATGAGATATCACCAAGAAATGACACCAGGTAAGAAGGATCACAAAGAGGATCCAAAATTAGATTCCAGCAAGTAACTCGAAAGTGGCAATGTTGCCGCACTTCAGTCTAAGAAGGGGAGGTTGGATAAAAAATATATGGCCTCAGGATTGCCAGTCATCCTTGAACAAGACAATGATAATCACATTGAGAGACATATCAAAATTGGATGAAGTTGTCCAAGAGTTCTTGAGAGGTCTGAGGATACTGCACCAAAAGAAACCTTTTGGTTATACTCTAGATTACCAGCCAAGGGGCAAGGTGAACATGAAAGTGAATCTAATGTACTTAGCAGTGATGGAGGACTGACACCCTGTCCTGATCAAAGGATTGCTCACAGTCAAAGACATTCTTTGTCTGTGCAAGGAATGGATGAAGTCCAACCAGGACATCATGCAAGGAGCTCCAGAAAATTTACCTCCACTATGGGAGGTAAATCATAGGATACCACTGATCGACAAGAACAAAAGGTACAAGTACCATTTGCCTAGATGTCCAGACTTTTTGGAGCCTTAACTCATGGAGAAAATAGCCTGCTACACACAAGCAGGCTGGTGGGAGGCTACTAATGTGGAGCAAGTGGCTCTGATGCTGTGTGTTCATAAGAAGAACATGAAACTGAGGACAGTTGTCAATGGTAGACAGTGGAATGATAATATGATAAAGGATGTAACACATTTACTGGATCAAGACCTGATTTGCCTTGATGTAGCTTGAGCAAAATACTGCTTGAAGATAGATATCTCAGATGTGCATGAGCAGGTGTGCATAGTACCTGAGGATGTCCACAGGATGGCATATGCAATGGTCTATGGCTCATTCATGAGCCATGTCATGCAGAAGGAGACTGCAATGCACCCTCTACATTTCAGAGGTTGATGAACATGATATTCTGTGATTATATAGGGATATTCCTACATGTCTACCAAGACAATCTGTTTGTCTACAGTGATACAATTGAGGACCACCAGTTACATTTGGAACTGGTATTGGCTTGCCTTCACAAGCACAAATTCTGCTTGTATGAGGACAAGTGCAAACTATTTGCAGATAGGATACACTGTCTGGGTCATGTTATTGATGACAAGGGCCTCCACACAGATGCTGACAAGATGAGTAAGGTATGCCAGTGGAAAACCCCATGTAACTTCAATGATGTTCAGAGGTTCTTAGGCCTTGTTCAATATCTGGCCCAATTTTTGCCAGACATATCGGCATACACCAGCCCATTGGCTGGGATGACCAAGAATGGGACACCATTCTATTGGAGACCACTTCATGAGAAGTGTTTCCAGTCAATAAAGGAAACTTGTTGTTGGACACTGATATTATGTCTGATAGAACATAAAACAAATGAACTTGGTCTATGGAGTAGGGGCAATGTATGGCCAAGGAACTACCTGGCAGACCTGTAGACCAGCAGGTTTTATGTCCAAGAAGTTCACTGATGCACAGAGGAACTATTGCATTTTTGAGCATGAGATGCTCACAATTCTACAAGCCCTCCTCAAATGGGAGGACAAACTACTGGGATACCATATACATATAGTAACAGATCACAAGGCCCTTGAGTTCTTTAAAACTCAAGCGCTGATAGGCATCAGGAGCACCCAAAGCTCTGAACCATCCAGTTTTCACATTTTTATCAACATCTCCTCACACCACATTCTATGTTCCATGATTGTCATAGGATCACACACATGCATTGCTACTGATACCCATGCTACTATGCAGCCTCGTTGTTAGCTGCCACATCAGTTATATCGACTTCCACCTCCTGGTCTGCTCTGTCATCCACCTCATTCTCTTCTTTCCTAGCTTGGGCCACCACCATGTTGTCCTCTGGTCACACCTGACACTGTTCAATTCATTGATGGCAAAGGAAGAAGACATCTTACTCACCCCAGTCAAGGCTCCATTGTAACAGATCACAGAAGACAATGGGGTCATCTCCCCCAACAGCTCCAACAAGTATTGTCCCCACACAATGGCATGTCTCCATTGGTAGGCCATCAAGATCAAGAGGATGATGAAGAAGAAAAGGACAAGAGAGATGTTGTTAGAGATCATGGTGTAAGGTTCAAGTGCAAGGAACGGCATTATCAACAGTCCTATGATTTTGGTCACATGACAAAGTTCCCAGGATTACATCATTGTCCTCTCCACTCGCTCTCACCTGCCTGACAAGCCACTGGACGCATTTTTGGATAGGAGACAAGTCTTCTTACACCAGGTAGATTTCATGATCTAGTACCCACTCCTTATTCCATTACCCCTCCCCCCTTTTCCTTATTGGCATCTGATTCTTTCTCATTTTACTTGGGTTCTCTTCACCCACTTCTATTCCCTAGGCCCACTTAGAATATCTATGTAAGACATCTAGTAGATGGAAAAATAGAGCAATAAATCATTTCCCCTCATCATATAGAGTGCAGAAGCTCAATTCCAGAGTCTTATTATCGTATTATCTTGTCTCAAGAAGCTCAAGTTGTTGTCTTATTATCATATTATCCCTTCACCCTCTGATCATTATACCTTGTGTCAAACACCAACCCAAAGCCACCTCGTACCCTTCCTCTGGTTTAGTAGGATTATCATTTGGTGTGTGTTTCCAGGTGATTCCTCAGACTGAGAATCATCAGCACATCTATCTAGTAGACAAACAAGGTGGATGGAATACCTTGTGAGATTTGACTTTGACATTAGATATGTCAAAGGACAGCTGAATAAGGTAGTGGATGCACTATCTAGATACTATGAACATGATTACTGGATGGATGTGCCAGAGCTACAGGACTATGTCAATGTGGATGTCCACCTAGACCCAATCATGGATGATCTTCCATGGGAAAGACTCCGTGAAGTTGAGGACAGGACAGTTGAGTGCAGGGTTGATATAGCTAATGAAAGGAAGGTCCATGAGGAACTCCATGTCCTGAGAGAATGTGTCCAGGAAAGGGACATTCTAGCATCACAAATGCTAGAGACTCAGGAAAATAACAGTCCTTGGAGTGAGGCAGTACTTTACTGTCCCCCACAAGATCCGGTCAGATCTGAGCAAGTCCGAGCAGAGTCCGAGTGGATCCGAGTGGATCTGAGCAAATCCGAGTGGAGTCCAAGCAGATCCAAGGAGAGTCCAGGTGGATCTGAGTGGATTGAAGCAGAGTCCAAGCAGATCCAAGCAGAGTCTGGGTGGAGTCTGAGTGGACTTTGTCCAACTATCACAAATTTCCATTTAAGGAAATAAGTGAAATTTTGGACAAGTGGAGTCCAATCAGACTTGGTAAATTTGTCCAGCAGAGTCCAATTGGACTCAAATTGGAATCCACTTGGACAGCTCAGACTCATCACCACAATTTGAAAGTCATTTTTTCAGACATTAAATTTATTTATTACTATTTATAACTCTATCAATACTAAGAAAAAAAAGCCCCCATCTTGTTACAAGGCAGGGGATTATTTATTTATCTACTACTTTAATAAATGATATTTCCATAGTCATTTACATAGAAGACTAAAGTGGAAAAAAAAGGGGGGGGTGGAATGCGTCCATTCACATCGCAGTGACCCACCCATTGCATAGCACCCCATTCCACCCCACAAGCGATGGCTCATGGTAGCAGTTGGGGGTGCTGGGGCATGCTTGGCGGTGCCATCACCCCACCTGCGCTCCACCCCACAAGTAGTGGCTCGTGAGGCTGGGCCAGGTGGTGTTATTTGGGCTGCTGGGCCCTCCCATCGCATCCCCCTCAGCTGTCCTGCCCTGCTGGCATGTCCCTTCAGCTCCTGTCGCGTCCCGGGGATCTGGAGGCCTCCCGTTGTGTCCCGTTGTGTCCTGGAGGGGCTCCTCAGGCTTTGGGGGCCTTCTGTCATGTCCCCTTGGCTGGTGGTGTGACCCGGCGCGTCCCACTGCGGGCAAACACGTCCTGACACATCCTGGGCAGGCACCATGTGGTGGGTCATGTGCGAGTATGTGCGAGTACATTGTATCAAAAACGAAAGCCCCCCCCCCCACCCCGCGAGCAGAGGCTCGCCGGGCTGTTTGGGGGGCTGTCCAGGGGCTGTTACAGGAAGGGGGGGGTGGCTGTTAATGATGTGGCAGCAGGGGGGGCTTACCTTGCAGGCACCCCGCTCCACGGCTTCCTGGCTCCTCCCTCAGCCCATCCTATCCCTTTCCGACTCCCTCACATCCCAGTTGAGTGGGGAGGAGGGGCAGTGCAAGAGGCATCCGTTGTTACAGATAGGATAGAAAAGCTGAAAAAACAAATTGTTAGCTTGAAAAAAAATGAGTGAGGAAAGAAATACTTATGATGGGGGCCACAGGCCCCCACAATGGTGGAGTAGAGGAGAGGGGGAGAAAGGAGGAGGGGAGTGATGTGGGGGCAAGGGGGGCATCGTTGTTGCAAGTACAAAAACTGAAAGAAAAAAGTTAGCTTAGGAATGAAAAACAAATTGATAAGTTTTAAAAAAATGCTTACTATGGGGGGCCACAGGCCCCCATGGAGGCATAGTGAAGGAGGGAGGGGGAGGGAGGGAGGAGGGAGGCAGCGTTGTGGGTGGTGGTAGTGGGAGAGGTGAGCTGGCAGTCATGACGCACAGTGACAGGTCCCAATTGGGTAGCACATGCCACTGATAAACAAAGTCATGGGACTTTGTGTGCACAGATCCAAATGGAATCCAGTCAGAATTATTCTGCTCAGATCCAATCGGATCAGTCGGATCCAGTTGGATCCAGCCAGAGAAGATCACAGCCATTTGGCAGGCTGCTCTATCCAAAATGTCCGAGCGGATCTGAGTGGAATCTGACCAATTCCAAGTGGATCCGCTCAGATCTTGTGGGGCACAGTAAAGACCTCAAGTCAAGGCATACCAAATGAAGAGGATCCCTCGATCCTAGAGTCCAGAGCAAAGGGAGATGATCTTCACATCATGATGCTTCATGACAACTCATTTGAGGAAGATATCCATGGAGGATACTACTACAATGACTTCTTCAAGAAAGTTATATTGAATGCTGATTGTCAGGAGTATGATTTTCTAAAGACAATTAATACTATTATTTTCATTGTTTGGTTCTGATGACACTTTTATGTACACGCACTAGGCACAAGGTCCTTACAATCGAACGCATGGCTAAGGGTAGGTACAACACATGGTACAATGCATGGCTGACACATGGCATGATCAGACTCATGGTAGGCACATGGAGCTGTGCACCTCACGCCGTAGGCATGGGATGCCGTGCCCACTAACAACTCATGCCCTAAGCATGGCCGCAGCCAATGCATGGTTACCTCATATATAGTAGTATATATATTCGAATAAAACGCCTAGAGACACTAGTTGTGTTCTCTTAGGTGTCTGCTATATTCTAGTGTGACAACCTCTTGACTACTAGGCTACCCCCTTCCTTGTTTGTTGTTGTTTGTCTGAGGGAGCCGTTGTTGTGTCTGTATAGATATAACGACGTCCTAACACTGATACAAGCCCATTGTTCAAAATACATGATGGGATAGTGTGGACTCAAAACAGAGGGGGAGAGGATGTTGTATGCATCCCCTCCACAAAGTCACTGGACACAACTCTGAGAACCAGGATTGTTGATCAAGCTCACCAAGTGATGGGACACTTTGGTTTGCAGAAAACTGCTGACTACCTGCTGCCCATGGCAACCAGACCATGGGAGTTAGGAATGGACTTCATAGGTCCCTTCCCTGAAGTCAAGGGTTACCTATGGGTAATAATATGCAGGCTGTCCTCCATGGTTCATCTTATACTGGTGAACATGAAGACCATGGTGACACAACTGTCACTGATTTACTTAAGGGAAGTGGTTAGGCTGCATGGCCTGCCATCCTTGATCATATCCAACTGAGACCCTAAGTTCACATCAAAATAATGGTGTGAACTCCACAGAGTCATGGGCATGAAATTGCTCATGTCCATGTTGTTCCATCCTCAGATGGATGGTGTAACTGAAAGGGCCAATAGATCCATTGGCCAGATATTCAGGGCATCAATCAATCCTGACCAAAAGGACTGGGTTGACAGGACACCATTAATTGAGTTTGTGATTAACATGAGTGTTAGTAAAATGATGGGTCTGGTGCCATTTGAGATCAACAATGGGTATCTACCCCCTATGATCAGAGAGGTAAAGAACAACAAACACATGCCACCAGGTGAGCATGACTTCGCTCAGAATGCATTGTGGAACATCACCCTAGCGCATGATCCAATTATTGAGGTGCACATCTTCCAACAACATCATGCCAACAAGAAAGGATGTAACGACCCAGAAATTAAGGTGGATGACCTTGTGAACCTGCCCGAACTGTCGGTGTTCCATTTGTAGGTCGTGAAACGGCCCACCAAGTAAGAGCGGAAGAAGTTCACCACGCAAGGTGGGAACCCTGACTTCTCGACAATTGTCAGCAAAACCTGGTGGTTTAGTGACGGGACGAATTGAGCGATGTCGAACGTGACAATGCTCGTCTGTAGACCCTTTGTCCACCCCGCGCGGACGAGGTGGGTGAGGTATACTCCAGTGTCCTCAGTGGACCGTTGGGCGACGCCTCCAAACTGGTTAGGATGGAAGACGCCGTGTGCTACACCGTTGAATTGGAGCCGTCTAGACAGCAACTTCTCGACCAATTTCCCAAGGGTGTTCAGCAGGACAATGGGCCTGAACGACTTCGGGGTGGAGTAGTTAGGTTTTCCAGGCTTCGGTATGATGACCAAAGTGGACTCCTTAAAATGAGAGGGCCAATGGCCCAGTGTGACGCACACTTCAGCGATGCGGACAAAGAGCTCGGCAGTTTCGACATTGCCGGCCCAGCGCTTGAGGAAGGACCACATAACGTGGTCCAGTCCCAGAGCGGAGTGTGATGAACACGCTTTGAGAGCTTCCCGCAGTTCCAGCAGGGAGAAGGGAATCCACTCCTGGGGGGGGAGGGGTTCGTAGTTGTCCAGGACTGAGAGGTCTACGGGGCGGTCGTTAGCCGTGTTGTAGGTACCATCCAGTGCTGTCCAAAGCGACTCCAACATGTTGCAAGGCGCACCACCATAGGAGATGGCCTCGCATGATGGGAGGTTACGTTGCTTGACCCAGGGCATCAAATCCCAGGGTCGCTGATTGGTGAAGGAGACTTCTTTGATGCGCGCATCAAAGAATTCCCGTTTGGTGGCTTTGACAGCCTGCTTAAACATTTTCCAGTCCTCAGGGTCCCGGGATTCCCGGTACTCCTCGAGGGCCATGTGGCATTCATCCCACCACCACTCCTTGGAGCGGCTGCAGATGTCTTTAGACCGGGCGTGGGTGCGCCACACCGCTGCGAACGCTTCTGAGACGGCTTGCACCACCTTGTCCACATCTGCCGGTGAGTGGCCCGTCCAGTTCGACAGGGCCGCAAGCCTGACGGAGACGTCCTCCAAGTAGGCCGTCTCCTCGTCTGAGTCTGGGGCTATTCCCTTCGTCCGTAATGGCACGCGATAGAAGGGAGTCCTGAGATTAACCAGGAGGGGCACGTGATCCAAGGATCCGCGGTGCTCCGGGAAGATGGTGTGCTCAGTGACTGCTTCGTCCGCTGAGCTGATGAAAAGGAGGTCAATCACAGTGGGATTGAGCTCATTGTTGTAGGGGTAGTGGGTGGGCTTTGCCTCATCAGGACGGCAAAGCGACAGCCCGAGGCGAGTGGTGGCCGCTATGAGGCGGTCCGCGTGGATGTTCGCCTCCGGTCCCTGGGGATCCCAGAGGCGGTGGCGGCAGTTGAAGTCTCCCCCGATGAGGTGGAAGCGGTGGGGCCACGTCTCTGCTCCCTCGGAATGGAGGCGGATCCCGGTGTGGTTCCTGTCTGAATAGACATTGGCAAGGAAAATGAGGTTATCGCCCGCACCTAAGGTGAAGACGATGACGTCACGATGATCGATGAGATCCCGGCGGTAGCTGGGTCTCAGGGCCTGTAGATGCTTGTCAAAATAGACAGCGACACGCGGAAATTCTCCGCGATCGTTCCTGGGGAATGGGGCGGCATCATTAGGAGCCGGGGCAGTATCTGTCCCGGCCTGTCGGACCATGCAGCCCCAGTTGGGGTGCATAGGGGCGCCAATCACCGCCTCCCCATCCCTGGTCACGGATGAGAGAGCGTGTCTTATTAGGTTCCAGGGCGGTTCCTGTATGAGCAGGAGATGGAACTCATCACTCTGCGACTCAAGTAGCATGTCTAAGAGGCCATAATTTCTATTGATGTTCTGACACATGATCTTTAAATATGAAATGTCCCAGACATGACTCATTTATGTTTGCCCACCGCGTCCTGCGGGGAAGGGGTCAGATAAGAGGGTGCGGGCGGCGTGGTGCTCACATACCTCAGCATAGCGTTTCCTAATCCAGTCACCGTCAAAGCGGTGCTTCCAAAAATTGCAGTGACAATCGTCGGCTGCATGCTCCTTGCGGCAACTGGGGCAGCGAGGTGGATGCGGGCACGGGGAGTGTTCCGGCGTGGGGGGAATCGGGGGTGTTGCCTTGGCGTTGCCCTTACAACAGCCCGCTGAGGTGCGATGATGCTCCTTGCGGTGAGGGCCGCTGCATATAGGGCAGCGGATTTGAGGGGCGCGGCAAGCGTTGGTTGGGTGACCCCACTTCCAGCACCGTTGGCAGAGGGAGACACCGGGGTTGGCCCGGGCCTCGCGAATAGGACAAATGTACGGTCCAAACTGGACCGCCCGCTTGGAAAGCACCTTCACGCGCGCGCCACTGACCAAGTCAGAGACGTTCATGTAAACCGTAGCAGTATCGGACTGCTTGGAGTTACGGACAATCCGGAGGGGAGCGTTAAGGACAACCAAGTCCTTAAGACCAGACTTGGTGATGAAGTTAAGGACTGACTCCACAGTAGTGGGTCGGTGGTCCTGGAAGAAGGGCACGTCGATGATTTTCATGTACAACGTGGAAGAAGGGAGCTCTGCGGTGACGCGAAGGTGATCCCCGACGAACGCCGCAGCGATCGCCTGTCGGACAATGTGGAGGTCCTCCGCAGAGGCCACAGCGTCAGTGGCAACGGAGTAGCCCCCGTATGCCAGAGAGACCGACTCCGCCCGAAGGGTGGATCGGTGGAGGGACAGGGCCAGTCGGACCCGCTCAAGGATCTCGTGGCTTTTGACAAGGACGACCGGAGGAGGGGGCATGCCGCCCTCCCCTGGGATCGTGTGGACGATGGCGATGACCTGTCGTCGCGACGGGCCATGGACAGTGGACAAAGATTTGGGCTTTTGGCCTGCTGGTGCATGGCAGCCAGCCTGGCGGTGGGGAGCTCAGGGAACACCTTGGCCATACGGACCAGGCCGTCCACTGAGGAGGTAGGGACATGGCCACCCTTGAAGCGGGCAGCCTGTGCAAACGTGGGAGCCTGGGCAGGGCCAGGTCTAGCCGTAGGGGCCCTCTGCTGTGGGATAGCAGGGAGTGGACGCCTGCCCTTGGGGCGGGAAGCGCGGGGGAGGCAGTTGGCCAACCCTCCTCTGCGCGGTGGTGGGGGACCAGGACGCACCGGGGCCGCGAGGGGCATGGGCACGTCTTGGTTGGGAGCGGGTGTCGTCTCTCGATCGAATGAGTCGACGAATGAGTCCAAGGACATGGACCTGAGGGGGTCCATGACCGGAGCCAAGGGTACTCCAAAGTTGTCGGCCGCCCGACAACGCAGAGACGAGATCAGGAGTGCTGCCCTGCAGCAACTCCTCAGATGCACCCCGAGAGGCGAGAGAGCCAAGGGTGTTGGCCCCCTGGATGATTGACTCGACCAGGACCCTCACTTCGAGCTCGGTCACTGGTTCGACGTCATACATATCCCCGTCCTCTTCATCGGACGAGGGAGTGGTGCTAGGAGGACCGCCGGTGACGACGGTCGAAGCCCTAGAGGCGGCCTGCGAGGCGCTGGACATGCGCGGCGCACGGGGGGTGTCCTGGCTGTGGCTGTAAGGCGACGGCAAAGGGGACGATCAAGGTGTTCGGACTGGGCCGGCCTGCGAGTGAACTGGGGGTCGCCCAGTAGGCCTAGAGGCCACTGGAGAGGCAACGGAGGAGGGGGTAGCTCTGCTAGGAGCGGGGGGCTTGACACGCGGGTTGCCCCGGATCGCGCCGCCCGATCCCCATGGGGGTTGGGAAGGCGTTGACATGCACTAGAGGCAGTGTAGAGAGGACCAGATCGGGGGGATCAGAGACGGGTAGGAGGCCACAGGACGGATGAGACGATGAGGTGCTGTAGAGATGTGGCTGTACACGTCGTGGTAACAGATCAAGAAGCGATGAACTTTCAACATTCAACATTCGACGTTGTCCCACAACCACAACCACCCCCCCTGTGTGTGCCGTTCCCTGCCCCACCTGCATCCCCCTCTTGCCCTCTTGTTCCCTGCTCTCTGTCTGCATCTGCGTGTTCCCCCCTCTCGTCCGCATTCCCCCCCTCTCAGTTGTAGTGCCCCCCTCTTGGTTGTAGTGCCCCCCTGTCGTCTGCATTCCCCCCCACTTGTCCGTGTTCCCCCCCTCTCGGTTGTAGTGCCCTCCTGTTGTCCGTGTTGCCCCCCACTCGTCTACGTTCCCCCCCCTCGTTTCCCTCCCCTCCCTCTCATCTGCGTTCCCCTCCTCTTGGCTGTAGTGCCCCCCTGTTGTCCGCATTCCCCCCCTCTCATCTGCATTCCCCCCCTCTCGTCTGCGTTCCCCCCCACTTGTCGACGTTCCCCCCCCTCGTTTCCCTCCCCTCCCTCTCGTCCACGTTCCCCCCCACTCCATTGTAGTGTTCCACCTCTCATTCCCCCCCCCCTCTCGTCCGCACTTCCCCCCTCTCGGTTATAGTCCCCCCCTCTTTACGTTCCCCTCCCGTTTGTGTTTTTTTAAGTAATTAAATTAATTGGTAGACTACTTTAGATAAAATTAATAACTACTAGTAGGATGGTTGCAACCGGTTTCGACCGAGGTGCAACTGGTAAGCAACTGGTCCCGACCGGTTGGCTGCAGTTGCGGTTCCGGTCGGGAAGTTTTTGTGAGTGGCACAACCGGTTGCGGTTCCAGTTGCAGCCAAAAAGGGCCGCAACCGCAACTGGACCGGACCTTCAACAGCTTGTTAGGCAGACACTGAGAGAGATTTGGTATACAAAGATGTGTTCAATTTGCCATGCATTGTAACTAGATTGATCAATAATGATCAAAAATATGATTGATAAAGCCCACATGCAGAACATGTCCACCTGTCAGGTGACTAGTAGACATTGGGATAATGAGAAACAGGGAGCAAAGGGACTCAGGGTGAACTTCCTGAGTTACATGAACAGAAGGGAACAGTAATCCTCAAAAGGATAAGGACTTGGGGAGACTAAGGGCTTATAACTTGAGGACTTAACTTATTTACTACACCTTGGTGTGTAGTAGACTTGAGGACTTGAGTGACTTAGGGAACAACAAGTGTGAGTCAGAAGTAACCTGGTCCTGTTCGAGAGGTGGGGAGACACCTTAAATACATTTTGCAATAGTGATAAGAGAAAATCGGACTGTGCACGTTCTCTTGCACCAGTCAGACCAAGCAACGAGAATGATAAACTGCAAGAGAAGCAGGATCATCAAGATCAAGAAAGGTTGATGAAACAGGAAGGAAGACTCCAGGCCATGCAGAGAATGAGATCGTGTGGATGTTATCAAGTCCTCGTCTCAGGGTTTCACAAACTGGGAATTGCTCAGGGAGAGGTCTGTTGTAAGGACTCTCTATTGACTGTATGCAGCCTGTGCCCCCTGCAAGCATGGAGAGTTCCTTAGCGATGCCTCCTGACCCTACCATCCAGCAGTTTGGCCTTTTGATCTGGGCATTGTCTAATTGTGGAGATCTCAAAAGGGCATGATCATTGTTTGATGCACAGCCAGGCCATTGATCATGACAAGGAAGGGTAAATTAAAAGAAGAAGGGAACATCCAGGACCACTCCATCTGTTAAGAACTGGTCCTAAGGTGTGGGAAAATGGTGGAGTCCAGCAGAGTTCTGAGGTGGAATGAGGACTTGGCTTCAACCTTTAAGAGGTTGCACCCTTCTCTATGCTCGGTGTCCAATTTGTAAGGAACTGATAAGGAATGGAAGTCCATGCAGAAGTCCAAGATAAGGAAAAGGTGAAAAGTGGTGTGGTAGGGTGACGAGGCCCACTCATCAACCCCACCTTTTCACCAGGCTTCTTCAGGATTTAATACCTTGTTCTGATGGCACCTCATTGGCTATTTTATTTGAATTTTATTTGATTCTTTCATACTTCGTGTTGCTAACACATCTTGTTCTATTTTATAGGCTTTCTATGCAAATATTCAACTCATGACATGCCTGCCACATTCTTCCTACACCCTCGACCTTAGGATTGACAGTACCAGGTCCCAAGATGGAAGAGAATAGGGTGGCATTGATTTTGTTGATTTTCCCTTTTGATTTCATTAATTTCCCGTTTTGATTGTGCTATTAATACCTTCGTACAAGGACGATTCACCATATCAAGCAACATGGACACTTCCAGCCTCATCAAAATCCAAATTGACAGGTAGATCTGATGGTTGTAGGGTCGAGGAAACTTATTCGGGTGCCTTCTGTGCTTGATGGGGCACAAGCAATGTTATGTCAATAGAACGCCTCCCTGAGCCATTGCCAGCAGTGAAAACCCCTAGACAAGGATGCGAGAAGGCCTGTTCTTCATTACTTCCACACCAGATACATCCCTGTCACTAGATGATTTCATTCCCTTTTGACGAACACCTTTCCTCTATTTTTAGATTACTCTTCTGGTTGTTTGGCCTGCTCAATGCAAGAGAATGTGTGCAATCAGTCTTGGGCTTGTAGTTAGAGATCTTTCATATAAAGGTGACCTGCCACCTCTCGAATGCAGCATTGAATCTGATCCTTTTTGATTTTTTCTCATTCTTTGAGTCTCATTCGACGAGCTTAAGGCTCGTCCATCCCTTCTTCCCCCCTCTTTACCCTCTTTCCTTCTTCTCACTTACTCCATCCCTCGCAACATGATGACCTTGTCAACAAGCTACCAGCAGACCATTGACCCTGCCACAGTGGAGTTCCAATTAGGAAATCCGGAGTAATGGTCAGGAACAAAGCAAAGGTCCGGAGTTGCAAAGGTTAAGACAAGTTCAAAATCTTTGAGTTGACAAGTGAAAAGTTAATAACAACTAATATTTGAACTGAGGAATACAAAGTAACTAAAGGGGTTTTATACTAAGGCTATTACTCAGTGTAACTGTGGCAGAGTTTTGTGGAGTTCTGCAGTATATAGTATGTGATCATATCTATGATGGAGAACAGACTTGAGTAAAAGATGTGATAAAAGTAAAACAGGAGAAGTAATTTGAAATAAGGAATTTGAAATACTCGGAGTTCCTATGGAGTTCCACTGGAGTTCCATAGTGGAGGTCAGAGGGGTGCTTGCATGGGATATGACACTGTCAAATCAAAGTCAAGCTGTTGGGCAAGAAACCCAAGAGAGCAGAAATCACAAGCAGGTGTGTGATCAACATGTCATGTGAATAGGATATGTTTATCTAAAGTGGGAACCTAATGATAGGCTATAAAATATTAGAACAAAGTTAGCAGCTCAAGGTAATGAGAGAATAAAATAAAAACAGCAATATACTATGACCTAACAGTATTGGCACCTGTAAACAGTACCCAAATGAATATCCCATAGACAAGGAAGTTGGTGAGTAGGGCAAGCAGCCCTTCCACATCGCTCAATTGAGTGATGGGGTGGGCTTTTTATTTTGTAGTCTTATGTAAATGGGTAATAAATAGTAGTAATATTGATATTTTGCTATGCTATTTGGTTCAATTGCAAGTTTCTTACTAAGTCATTCCCTAATAACCCATCCCTTTGCCTTGTAGTGAGATAGGGGGGTTTCATTTTTGATGCTGATATAAAAACTGGTCAGAATCCACTTGGACTCTGCTTGGATCTGCTTGGACTCCACTCAGATCCACTTGGATCTTGTGGGGGACAGTAAAGTACTGTGAGGGAGATAGGGTCAGGGTCAGCCTGAGTTGACCCCAGGGTTACCCCTGCCTATCACTAATGAGGTGGATGAAGTGTTTGGGTGGGTGTTGGTGTTTTTTGGATAGAAAGGTGGGTGTAAGACCTGCAGATGGTTGGCAATGAAGGGCTACACCCTTGATGTTGCCAATGATGACAAGAGTAGGTTGGACAGGCACAAGAAACACTGTAGGTGCAATTTGGACACAAAGGGACCAGTGCCAGGAATGAGGAGGGAGCCCACAGGCAGCTGCCAATGCTACTGACAAAGAACTAGGTCCTTGCCATTGTTGATGACAATGAGAGTGGGTTGGACAGCATGATAAGTGCATGTTAGCATTGTTTGGATGAGAAGGTGCCAGCACTGTGTATGAGAGGGGAGCCTGTGGGCAGCTGGTCACAGACAACACCCACAACATTGCCAAGAACAATGAGGATAGGTTGAAGGGCATGAGAAGTGTTGTAGGCAGATGTTGTTGTTTGGATGGGAAGTGCCAGCACCAAGGATGCTACACGTACCCATAGGCCAGCTGCCAACAATATAGGACTAGAATACTAAGTCTAGAGGTAAGCTGGGGAGAGAGCTAATGCTGGTGTTGGGTTTTAAGACAAACAAGTATAATTATAGTGGGTCAGGAATGGGATTGCCCACTCTGATTAGGCTGGGTTTGTGGGAAGGTGCACCAAAAGGGCCAAGGAAAGAGACAAGAACCCCTCCATCTTGCTTTGGGTGTGAGGGAGGGGGTTGTTGCAGGTTGTTGCCATAGAACACAATGGAGAACCCCTACAACTCACATTTGGAGCAAGGGAGGGGGTGTTGACATGAAAAACAACTGAGAACCCCCTCATCTTGTGTTTGAGGCAAAGAGGGGGATGGAAAGATACAAGAACCCCAGCTGACTCGCATTTAGAGTGAGGGTGGGGGGTGTTGAGTCATGATGTGTCATGCTGCAGCATCTCATTTAGGTGAGACAGCAGCTCTACATGGGTTTAGGTCATGTCAATGATACAGAATCAAAGAAAAAAGGTTAAAACTCACTTTTGGGGGCTTGGGGGGTTTTGCCCCTTGAGCCCATCCCTCTGCCCACTTCCCCTGTCATCAGTACCAGCACACCTCTGCTTGTGTTTGGAGTGAGGGAGGCCATGGCAGCATTGGGTGGTGGTGGTGCTGAGTGGTCATTGTTGTGGTTGTGGTTGAGATGCAGTAAATGTTTGCAAATAAATGTGTCACATCATTGTTTATACTCACACAGCACAGGTGCAAATAGGTACAAATGGCATCCAGGTATATAAAGAGGTATCCATGTACTGCTTTTGTAACATATCCCACATAATCCAGGAGGCTGCGTAACAACACACCACTATAATTTGAAGGAACTTGTAGGCCTGCACATGTTATAACTGCCCCTCTCCTCTCTGACTGTTGCCATTGTAATGTGCCTCAGTTATACTCGCTGACTCTACCCGTACATTATAACCTGCCCTATTGTCATACCCCTGTAATAATGTGTGTTGGTTGTCGTCGCCCTCTTAGCGTTATAACTTGCACGCTTCTGTTCCCCCTACCCTCCCTCATTGTAATGCCTCTACACCTGCGTTATAACTCGGCCCTTTTGTCATACCCCCTTAATAATGTGTGTCAGTTGTCGTAGCCCTGTTAACATTATAATGCGCATCCTTCAATTTCCCCTGCCCTCCCAGCATTACAATGTGCATGATCTTATTGTCCCTGCCCTCCTGTTATCACGTACATCAATTTTGCCTGCCCAGCGTCATAACTCATCCATCAGGCTTCCGATAGCAATTCCGACCCATGCCACACCTCCCATTATGACATGTTTCAGCCTCCCCTACCTCTCCATTCTCTGCATTATAACATCATTCAATTTCCCCTACCAGCATCTGCTCGACCTCGGCATTATAACGGACCCTTTTAGATAGCGATTCCTATCCATTATAATGTCGTAAGTCACCCCAATACCTTTGGTTATAACCTCATGGTGTAACACTCCCTCCATGGCAATTTTTTCCCTGGACCTCCCATTATAAGGTGTGTGATTTGAACTTGCCCACTCACCTGTTGCATTATAATGTGTCAATTTCGGAGGTGATTCCTGTGCATCAGTACTTCCCATTATAACATCATGGTATCACAGCAACCCTTCCTGCCACGGCAATTTCTCCCCTGGGCCACCGTTATAATGTATTTAATTTCCCCTCACCCACTGCGTTATAGCATTTGGAGGTTATAACATCACGCCATCACGACAACCCTCCTGGCCACTGTGACGGCAATTTCTTCCCTACCCCCCCCCATTATAATGTGTTTCATTCCCTCTCACTCACTGCATTATAGCGTGTCCCTCTCGGAGGTGGTTCACGTGCCATTGTAATGTCATGAATTTTCTCTCACCTACCCTAGGTGTTGTAACTTGAACACATCCCTTTTGATTTGAAATACCTCCTATTCCCCTCACCTGCTGCAATGTGGTGTGCCCCTCCCGAGCATGGTTCCATTTTCATTGCCCTTACCATCTTTACTAATCTACATTATTATGGGACCTTGTTAATTAGATAATTGAATTTGACTACATTTCAAATGTAGAGACAATCACGATTTTGACAAGACTACTCAATGCGGTGTATTTCAATGGGAATCGGGAGGGAAACTTGAAGGGGAAAGTGTGCAAGGCCACCTTAATTACTCTTCTTTGCTCACAAACCCCACTTCGGTGGTGCGTACCCCGCTTGCTTGAGATGATCGGGTATGGTGGACACATGACCAGACCTTGTCGCCTGCTCCAGCTTTGCCGCTTCCCTCGCTTCCTTTGTGGCCTTTGCTGCCATCTTCGCAGCCTTTGTGGCCTCGATTGCTGCGTCCTGCACGGCTTTTGCCTCCTTCACCAGCCTATCAGCCTCGTTATCATCTGCTTTTCTCTTCCTTGCGCCTCCTCTTTTATTCCCAGAATTACCTGCTTGCAGCTTTCCACCACCTCGTCTCCCATCTGCAACGGCTTCATTCTCCTTTCCATCTGGCAAACCAGGCAATAGGTTGGCAGGCAACTGGGTTGATTTGCTGGGCACCTGAGGCCGTTCCTGGGTGGGGATAGCGGGGATAGATGCGAGTGGAGGTGCAACTTGTGGAATGATGGTCATGGGAAGGGGAGGGATGGGGGCCAACGCTGCTGATGGGAAAGACAGGCAATTGTGTAGAATTGTTGGGCACCTGAGGACATTCCTGGGTGGGGGTGGATGTGAGCAGAGGTGCAACCTGTGGAACAATGGTTCTCGGAGAAGGAGCAGAGGGAGGGGGTTAACGCTGCTGATGGGAATGATACCTGGTGGCAAGGGGGAGGGTTCCTGGTGTTGTAGGGGAAACGGTCTGTTGGTAGTTTGTTGACTTGAGTGGTCACGTCGCAAGGGTTAGGGTAAGCTAGGTCAACAGGAGGGGAAGAGAATCAAAGCACGGAGGGTGGAGGGGACAGCCGACGAAGGAGTAGGAGGCCCTTGTAGATCGAAACGTAGATAATCTTGCACCGAACAATCGATGAAAGAGAAAATAACACGATCTAATTATGATCAACGGAGTCACGTGACGTTCGCGTTGAGATAACTAGAAGGGCTTCGTCTAACCGAACTGAGGTGTTCGTAGACTCTGAGACCGGGAATAGATGGACGAATGTCCCTGTAAACTTATAACTTGGGAACTTAGCTTGTAATTCTACACCTTGATGTGCAGGGTACTTAGAAACTTGTGATGATTGATGGGGAGTTGTTAAGAGAGTGAGCGACGTGGGGATCAATAATAGATTTCGCTGCTCCATTCGAGAGGTGGGAGGACACCTTATATACAAACGACGAGTAGTTACGGACCGAAAACTGATCACTCGCGTTCTCTCGCGATGACCAGTCCAAACAACCAGAAAAGTAGGCTAAGACCAAGAAGGAAAAGAAGATCGAAGTAAAAGAAATCCCGGACGTTGCAAAGTTGTTCTGTAGGCCTTCTCGAGTCCTCGTCTAGGGGTTTTCACTGTTGGCAATGGCTCGGGGAGAAGTTCTTCATTGGGGCCTTCTATTGACGTGACGTCGCTTGTCCCCCTCAAGCGCGGAAGGCACCCGAATGGGACTTCTCGACCCTACGTCCAGCAGATCGGCCCGTCGATTTGGATGTTGAGGTGCCGAGGTGTCGGTGATTCTTGATGTGGCGGATCGTCGTCGCAAATGAATTTTAATAGATCAAAAGAAGTAAAAAAAGAATTGAAGTCGGCCCGTCCATTTCCTCTCGCGGCCTGATACTGTAATGTTGACTATCGCGTGATATTGGTACGAAAAGCCTATGAAGTAAAAATAGAATAAAAATTGTTAGTAACACGAAATGCATAGGAAATGTGTGAGATTCAAGTAATTATGCCGAGGTGGCATTGTTGCAACAAAATATTGGGGCTTGATGGAGGGTGACGAAAAGGTGGGGTTGACGAGTGGGGCTCATCACCCTACCACAGGTGCAGGAGACTTCGCATGATGCCCTCATCATGCCGTGAAAAGAGACAAACATAAAGGAAAGAATCAAACGGAAATTTGATGATGGGATGTCAAGACTATGCATAAAATCCTGTAGAGCATGCGCATCAATACCGCAACGGAACTGTATACTCAGCGTGTGGTGTCGAAGATCCTTGAATGTTTTCATGGGCACGTTGTCCAGCTGTCTCGAGATATTACTTGAACTTTCTTGGTGTCCCGTTATTACGTAGAGACAGGTGACGCTTAATGGCGGGATCCTATTGTCGGTAATGTTGCGGACGCCGTGATAGAGCTGCGCCGAAGAATCTATCAGTAATCGCTTGCCAGTAAAATGAAGACTCCGCTCCAAATTGGAAAAGCTAATCGGTGTTGGCGATGGCGTTACTGGCGTGGCGGTCTTTTGACAGTCGACTAATGGATGCATGGGGTCGAAGTTCAGGACGTGGGGTGGAGGCCGTAATGAAGTAAGCCGTCGTTTACTGTCTTCAAAGCTCGCGGAACTGTTGCGGAGAATGGGGACAAAAACGTCGATGTATTTGATGGACTGGATGGCGCCATGGAGGGCGGAGAGTATTGTAAGACCGTGTTTTGCTGATATCTTGGGAGGGGGAAGCTTCAATACTTTGATCTTGATGTGCGAGGTGGTCGACGTTGTTGCAACCAGCAGGCGCAGCCAGGCTTTGTAACCGATCGGTCCGTGTGGGTCGTGATGGGGAGCATGTGGTAGGAACAACAAATCTAAACGTTCCGTAACCATGGGCACTGCATGGATTGATCTGTAAACGGCGTCGTCAGTTCGCGGAAAGTAAAGAGAAAAGAACGGAGTTAAGCGTTCGCGCTTATTGGTACGGTGTTTGTACGAAACGAGGCACTCGACATCGCGATGAGTTTTGAAAGTCGTTGAGTAACACCGTAAGAATGGAAATTTTGCTGGCATCTTGTGAGGGAGAAGGGTCGATTCGGAGTTCTCAATGGGAATACGGTCGATGAGGTCGTGTGATCTCGTTACTTGAGTATCCGGGTTGTTTTGAAGGAGTTGTGGTAGAAATGACGGAAAATCGGTGACAATGACGGGCGTTGTATGAAACATAGCCTTGGGAAACAATTCGTTAGCTCGTTGTACATGCAGAGAGGATGCTAAGCGAAATTCGGGCCGTTGTTTGACTCCATTAATAAACGTTTGCTGTGCGTCGCCAGTATCGTCGATGTCCTGCGAGTTTTCGCGAGGACAGGCTGCCGAAGTGTCTTCATCATCATGGCCTTGCACTTTCTCGTTCCAATTCCCCGGAAAGTCCTTATGATCGTTGATGCGGCCAGCTCGAGGTTCCATAGGAGGAGGTATTCGTAGAGCAGGTTGTCGATGAGGTGAGAATGTTGAAAAATTAGTAGGAATTGGGGAAGCAGAAGACCGTACTGGTGAGCAATAAGCCACGTAGCAAGCGTTGTCGATGGGATCCGTGTCGTCGGACTGGAAACTTGAAGACTTCGTCGTAGAGGGAGATTGTTTAGCTGCCCACTCGTCGCGTAGCGCCTGTGCGATGCCGCCACCAGGTACTCCTCTTGGAAGGGCACTACCGTCTGCACGTACAAGTTGTCCGTTCGGGGAGTAGGCCACCAAACCATCATCGACCAGGGTTCGGACTTCCGGACAGTCTTGAATTCCTAATCTGTGTGTGTTAGCCTTATCGCAAATACAGCACTTAGTACGTTCGGTGGGCGCCCTGTTACTCCCAGTTGTCCTAGCTGTCACGAGTTCTCGGAGGGTGTCGACTTGTGCCTGATGTAACTCTTGTATTTGACGGAATTGACCAAGTTGCAGCTCTTGCATCTGCTTGGCCAGAACTTCGATCGTTGAAGGGGTCGTAGGATCTACCATAGGGACTGTAGGGACATTTTTAGTATTTAATATTACCCTTTTCTTTTTCTTTCGGGTAGATTTCGCGGGGGGCCGACTCTCTGAGTCTGAATCGTCAGCAGGGCCATCGGAATACGAACTGTATGCATCGTTAAATAGGTCATCTTCATCGAACTCTTGCTGTAATAGAATTAAAACGTCGTCCCTAGCAGGAGGGGACTGTATCGTTGTGTTAGCTGCTGGTAATTGGCGCCGAATTGTCTTCTGTTGGGCCTTAGGCATGCCTCTAAAAAATAGTATATTAGCATCGTTTTCGGAGAGCTGATTACTTGCGATAAGATGCGAGGCCTGAGCCGTGAAATCCCGATAATATTCGTCCACATCTTGAATGCACGTGAAGGACTCGTGTCCCGCATGTCGTTTGACCCATCTTCGTAGCTTGTCCGAGGAAACGTGGGGCTTCCGATCGTTCGAGCCATAGAGCTTCACTAGGTAGGCACGGGTTGCCGTCCAGTCATGTTGAGACCAGAGCGCGGCTGCTTCGATAACGTAACGGACGCGTCGATGGCAATATCGTAACATGTATGCTGGAAGGTCGTTGTATGCGAGCTGTGCAGAGTCAGCATGCATTTCGAGTGAATCTAAAAAGTTGTGAATATGTCGTCCTTTGAAGAGAGGTGCGTCAGGAGATCCGGGCGTTGGCATGGGTATGGCGAAGATGTGATGAGCCATCGTGCGGCACACTGCTTTGAGAATCAGAAGGATGCCGAGAGCGTATGAAAATTCAAGAGACGTCGAATGTAGTGAGGGAAAGGAACGTGCGACCGAAGCAACAGAGAACTTGAGGAGTGAGGAGCCGTAGACTGGATTTTGATCTTGATCCTGGAAGACACGGTAGACTCCAAGTCAAACCGTGAGAGGGACACACAGTGTCACGCTCAGGAGGGCTTGAAGTGCGGTTTGTTGGACGCGTTTGGGTGCGTGCGGACACGTTGGTTCGTGGGAGTGAGTTCGAGAATGTAAGGACGGTTTGACTTGAAGAGTCCGAGTGCGGTTCGCTGAACGCGTTTGGGTGCGTGCGGACACGTTGGTTCGTGGGAGTGAGTTCGAGAATGTAAGGACGGTTTGACTTGAAGAGTCCGAGTGCGGTTCGCTGAACGCGTTTGGGTGCGTTTGGGCGCGTTGGTTGGTGGGCGTGAGTTCGAAAGTGTAAGGGTCTTCAGTAAAATAAATGAGCGCGTTGAAAAACTGCTGGCGACGAAAAACGAGAAGGAGACACACGGAGCGCGGACGAGATGAGCAGCAAAGGAATCAGGAATGAGTATGAAACAACGGAGAGCAAGCGAGACCAGGAGAAATGACGTTGTTGTAGACCTTTCACGCGCGTTGAGTTGCGCGTTGTGTACGGTGAGCGTGAGTCCCGAAAGTATAGAACTGGTTGCAGAAAATTGAACGTTTTGACGATTTTGAAGGGCGCGGACGTGAATGAAGAGCAGCCGCAAAGTTCGTCTGATTGGTGAGGCAGTGGAAAGGGTGCGGCTGTAATTTGGGGCGTTCGTCGTTGATAGTTGGTTTTCTGTAGTATACAGATCAGCAACGACGGGTAGAGGGTTTGCTTACCAGGGATAAAGCTCGCGACTGAAGAACGGAAAACTCGGTGTCCCCTGTCTCGGTCACCAGTTGTTGTAGGGGAAACGGTCTGTTGGTAGTTCGTTGACTTGAGTGGTCACGTCGCAAGGGTTAGGGTAAGCTAGGTCAACAGGAGGGGAAGAGAATCAAAGCACGGAGGGTGGAGGGGACAGCCGACGAAGGAGTAGGAGGCCCTTGTAGATCGAAACGTAGATAATCTTGCACCGAACAATCGATGAAAGAGAAAATAACACGATCTAATTATGATCAACGGAGTCACGTGACGTTCGCGTTGAGATAACTAGAAGGGCTTCGTCTAACCGAACTGAGGTGTTCGTAGACTCTGAGACCGGGAATAGATGGACGAATGTCCCTGTAAACTTATAACTTGGGAACTTAGCTTGTAATTCTACACCTTGATGTGCAGGGTACTTAGAAACTTGTGATGATTGATGGGGAGTTGTTAAGAGAGTGAGCGACGTGGGGATCAATAATAGATTTCGCTGCTCCATTCGAGAGGTGGGAGGACACCTTATATACAAACGACGAGTAGTTACGGACCGAAAACTGATCACTCGCGTTCTCTCGCGATGACCAGTCCAAACAACCAGAAAAGTAGGCTAAGACCAAGAAGGAAAAGAAGATCGAAGTAAAAGAAATCCCGGACGTTGCAAAGTTGTTCTGTAGGCCTTCTCGAGTCCTCGTCTAGGGGTTTTCACTGTTGGCAATGGCTCGGGGAGAAGTTCTTCATTGGGGCCTTCTATTGACGTGACGTCGCTTGTCCCCCTCAAGCGCGGAAGGCACCCGAATGGGACTTCTCGACCCTACGTCCAGCAGATCGGCCCGTCGATTTGGATGTTGAGGTGCCGAGGTGTCGGTGATTCTTGATGTGGCGGATCGTCGTCGCAAATGAATTTTAATAGATCAAAAGAAGTAAAAAAAGAATTGAAGTCGGCCCGTCCATTTCCTCTCGCGGCCTGATACTGTAATGTTGACTATCGCGTGATATTGGTACGAAAAGCCTATGAAGTAAAAATAGAATAAAAATTGTTAGTAACACGAAATGCATAGGAAATGTGTGAGATTCAAGTAATTATGCCGAGGTGGCATTGTTGCAACAAAATATTGGGGCTTGATGGAGGGTGACGAAAAGGTGGGGTTGACGAGTGGGGCTCATCACCCTACCACACTGGAAGCAGGTATCAGTGTTCAGCAATGGGTCTGGTAGGAACAAGGAAAGATTGACCATGGGTGGGTTCTGGACCGCCGAAAGAGGCGACGGTATTGATAAGAAACTAGTCATCTCCATCATTGGTGTACTTTGTGCTGACATTGGGACTGGTGGTCCTTGGGGACCTGCTTGGGCGAAGGTGAACGGCGGCTGTGGGGCCTCCAAGGCTGGATTAGTGTTTTGCAGACCAGCACCTGGGAGAGAGCTGAGGATACTCTCAAACCAGGAATCACTTGGCATATTCCCTTGTGCCTGCAACCCATTAACTGCTTGAAGAGGGTTCCAAATGATGTAGCTCAAGTTGCCGATCGCGAAGCCTTGATTGTTGTGTTGGTTGCCAAAGGATGAGTCCATCAAAAGACTCGATGTCGAGTTGAATGAATATGGCGGCATGGTGGCCAACTCTCCAGGGGCTGCATCATAGGTAGATTCTTGGAGGGGGTTGGTTGGTTGGTAGGTTGGAGCATCACTGAGAGACATCAGTTCCTGAGCTGGAACACATGCATGCTTGGTCAGAATAATAATGCCTCAGATCAAACCCATACTTTCAACCAGATGGTTGATACCGCTATCTCCAATTGGATGTTGGATGTTGCCTACATTGTTGGGCTTGTCAACAAGTTGGCTGGCATTCTTTGATGATGCACTGCCGGCGGTCCCATCTAAACTGCATGTATCGCCCACCTCTTCATTTTCTCTTCCTGTGGAATCCAATGCATCCAAGTCCTTGACAATGTGACGAGAACATTCTTCCGGTGCTGGTGTCATCAAGGAATGTTAGGTGAGCTTTCTTGGGTGTGGCCACTCAAACCGACTCATGGAAATACACCTTTCCATATTCTAGCATCATATCTTGTAACTTGGCCCACCCTTCGGGATCAAACTGAGGCAAAAGCTTCTTCATCATCCCCTTTGGCGTGTCGGACTGAACCCTGGAATAACATGAGTCAAATATCTACTAAAACATGGATATTACTCACAATTGCATTACAATTTTGCCATTTGACACTCCAAGCGGTGTTATGGCGAGTATGACAATATTTGCACCCAACCACTTGGACATTGTGTCAGCAAACGATGGAAGAACCTGTTTGGCAATCTTCCAAGCCCTGGTCATCTGGGGGTTAGTCCATATTCCATTGTAACATGGTATCTCTGACGTACTGATCGAGATCTTCAGGTGACCCTACGAATGATGCTTTCTTCTTCCACTCCGTCATCATGTTTTCGTTTCCTTCATCGGTCTGTTTCATGACGGTGTCATGAACCTCTGAGGTCTCCTTCTCCCAGGAGACCCTCACATGCTCATTCCACATTCGGAGTCGGTCTTGGGGCTTCACAGAATCCTTTATAGATTCCCAGAGTGGGTCAAATGTTGACTTGAGCTTTGTCTTATTGAGGTTGCCATACGTGCCGACAGTGGTTTTCTTTCTAGGGCAGGACAGGCTTGTTGATGTGATGCAGTTGATAATGTTGTTGACATAGGATTGGTTGGTGCTCCTAGCAGTGTAGTGGTACTGATACCAGCAGCCAAGCTTCTAATCCAAAAAATAAGTAAGTTTCCACAGCACATTCATGCAATTTGTTCCTTACCTCACGAAGCTCATGGTAGAACCCGTTCCACTGGTCAGACTCTAGGTTCCGCTTGTCCACAGGAAGCAAGGGATTGATGTCTTCTGGAGTATGCTTGTCATTGTCATCATCTGCCTCTGGGTTATCCTCGATGGCTAGGTGATATCCAAACCGCTGGATGAATGCTTTGGCCACCAATGTGTAGAATGCCCCACAGTCAGTAGAATGAAGGAACTGATCTTTATATATATATATATTTTTTTTGTTCAACAATATTTAACGTGGTGCATGGGTGCAGTCCACGGCTATCTACAACATGGGACAGCGGGTATACGACGTAAGTTGAAGAGGAGGTACAGGGCGCGGCTCTGCCTTTCCGGCTCCAGCGAGCTTTATATGTGGTCTATCTGCCCGCCTCAGAGGTTAAAAGAGGGAGGAAGGTCTCACACCGGCGGGGGTCTGGTATAGTAGAGCGTAGCTTACTCTGGTATGTCTGTACTTCGTGCCCGCGGACTGCGTACGTGCACCGCGCTATAAATTGCTGAACAAAAAAAAAAAAAAAAAAAAAAAGAAGAGGAGGTACAGCCTCGATGCTGCACGCTAGCGTGTGAAGGCCCGCATGTCGCCCGCCAGGACAACGTGCAGGGCCGGACAACAGGCTGAGGGCGCTCGGGCGCCTCCCCGAACCAGCTCGCCGGCATTCCCAACGGCGTGTACTAACACACTCGGCTTCCTACCCCTGGTCAGCCCCCGCACAGCCCCTATTAGTCATGCGCGCCCACTGACGCACCGGCCAGGAATGAGGATTACAGGCCTTCCCGCAGGTTGACCAACCCGTCAGCCATAAGGCCCGACGGGGTCCGGAGCCCCTCAGTTGCCCGAGTACAGCCCCTCCTCGCTTAGCCGCCCCATGCATGGGACGGTACCCGCCATCTGGCGGGCCCCCCAACCTTGCCAGCGGCGAACCCGAGGTTCGGCATTACTGACAGAGACATCGCAAGCTCAGAGACTAAGCGCGTGTTGGCGGGCCATCAGGCTCACCAGGCCACCAGACGGGGGTCATACGCCCTGTGTGTGACCCTCATCCCGGGTCCCACCCTTCCGGGGGGGCAAAGGCGAATGCCCGTGGGTTCGCCTCGAGAAGTTCGATGAGGTCCGCGATAAACCGCGGACCCTGCCAGTGCTTCTTGCACTTCACGTGGGGGCACATGCGGAGCAGGTGATCCCGGTCCTGAAAGGGCCGGGGGGGGCAGGTGCAGTGAGAGTCCTCACTGGGAAAGAAGCGGTCGCGGTAACTCCCAATGGGGGCATGCACCGTGATGCACCGACACAGTCGGGCCGTCAACCTGCAGTCATGTGCAGTTTCTTTGAGCCAAGGCCCGCAGCCAGAGGCGGTGGGCATTGCGGGGGCCTTCCGTACCGATCTTTATATGACTCAAGAAATTCCAGTTTTATGCCACTGAACGTGTTCTGTCAGCCCTGTGGCCTGGGTTCACCCCCTGGCCTCTTGCTGTCACCTTTTTTGGCCCTAGAAGTTTGTGCCATGTAGCTGAGGAATCTGGTATTGAATACCCTCCCCTTTCCATTTTTTGAGAGCTTACATTTATGCAATTATATGCGGTAGCAACCGCCAACTGTCATGTCTATTCTTGGCATCCGCCAGCACATTACCTCAAATCAAATTAGGGCTTGGTGGTTTACATGATCCTCGATGACCATGGTCTTTCTGCCTGTTGTCCTACGTGTACTCTCTCTAGTCCTCCAACCGGGTTTCTCTTTCCTGCACCATATGTTCACCGAATCTCTCTAATATATGATGTCTGATGGGTAACACCTTGAAGAACTGGTTGTGAAAATTTCAACAATTGGGTGCAACAACCAACCCTATTACGTTGTCATTCGAGGCATGGTTCCAGGAATCTATTCTCGTGTACCCGATCTCTTAGACAATGTCTGTGATGTCAAGGGAGCCCATGTCCGAAGATTTCTGACCTTAGCGATTGCCATTGCAGCCTGGAGGCAGGCACTGACCAATGGCCAGGTAGTCCCCCTAGACAATGTCATGCATGTGCAGCTGCCAAACCCTCGGCTCCATAACCCTGTTGTTGGGCAGGATGATGTTGAAGTGCTCTTGATGAATGGCTCTGTATCAACAAATCTATCTATTTGCAAGCACATGCCTACCCCTCCCAAAGCTGCAGAACTTTCAGCAGGCTTGTCGGTGGGTGATGGTGATGAATGGTGCAGAGCCGCATATGAGTACGGTCCAAAGTGGGTAGTCTGGAGGGGCCGATTGCCAGGCATTTGTGACAGCTGGTACAAAACTACTTCTATAGCATTGTACATTGAACGCTTATAGATTATGCTCAAGGCAACAAGCTCATGCAGAGATCCATGGTTTGACAGACCCCCTGGACGCATACCAATGATTCACAACACATGCAGCTGCTTTCACCGCATGGGAGATGTTGGCTTACAAAGGGTATGTGGAACTGGCATTCAGTGGGGAGCCCAGCTTTCCTGCATGTAATGAGTTAGAATCTTGTACTACATGTGGTGATGGATGTGTCATGTAGCTGATTGCTGTACACTGCCCCATCATTGTTGTGCTAATTACCACCTGAACGCGATGAGATTGACTGATAAATATTGATGACAAATGCAATCTGATGTATGACATTCAGATTTGACCAGGGTTGATGCTCATTTACTGGGGCATGCTGGGATATTTTAGAAGTGCATAAGTGTGTATAGCACCCTAATAATGGACCAGGAAGAAAAAAATGAGCATTAGACATGGAAGAATGAACTTAACGAAGCAGTCAGACTTGTTGGATCGTGATCAAGCTTTGTTTTGTGCTTAAGTTTGCTTTGATGCGCAACATCCATGACTTTCCCCCGCCATTACAAGACACAAGAGGAGAAAAAGGCTGCGAATCAACTGAAGAGCAAGAGACATTATGACAAGTAAACCCAAGGTTCAAACAGAATCCGCATTGGGTTGATTTGCACAGGAATAAGGATGCAATACAGCATTCACGGCGACAAAAGAGGCTAGCGCTTGAGCCACAGAATGCTATGTAAGTGCACTCTTTCTGCATAGATTGCTCTATTCATACATTGGACACTGTATTCTAGCCTCAAGGAAGGTGTTCTGGTTGCTGGTTCCACCAAAAAAACTGAAGCACCTGATAAATATGGCCAGTGCGTTCTGTTGATTCCATTGTGAGTGTCTCGTTCATCTGAAGTTCCCAGTCAGCCCCATCTTAAAAAATGGATGGATCATTCCATTCAACTAGTGGAGGACTTGGACATGGTGATTGGCAACAGTCAATTCATCTACCTCGAAGGCCTCTATGAGCAATTCACATCATGACTTGTAGCTGGGCAGCAACCTCAGGAAGTCCTGGACAATGCCATCACTAGACTTAGCGACATCCAGCACAACCTTGAACAGTGTAGTGCAGCTGTTCTTCAGGAGGCTGGGGTTGGAGTTGAACTCAGTGCGATTGATGTAGAGGTCAAACAGGTGTGTTGCATCCAACAACATCTTGAGGCGATGCTCTGTGAAGCGATGCTTGACCCCCATGAACTTATCGTGGCCCATGAGACAAATCAACTTAGTTACCAATGTATATAATCCACACAGTAAGGAGAAGTTTGGGCATACTCACAGTTATCAGCCAATCGATTGGCCTTCACCTGTGGGGGACAGGATGCCCACATCAGCCAAATTCCCTCGGACAACAACGGTTGGACTTGGAGTGAGTGTGTCATTCTATTTCCTTATGGGGCTCATCCCTCCCACAACCCCAAATCCAGGTTGATCTGATTGTTGGCGAAGCCATGGACCAAGGGTGATGGGCGGAGTTTGAAGTTCACCCCGCTTCGGTGTTCACACCACTTCTGAGTCAAAGTTTGACTAGGTCCCATGATGGTAAAGGCAAAGTCGCAGTTGCTAACACATCATGCTCAGCCATCCCAGCCACCTCAGCACAAGTTTGTTATGCTCAGCAATACCTCCAAACACATATGTAAGGTCTTCACTGCCAGTGCATCTGGCTCCAGTAGCCTGCTTATGGCACAGCGAAACCAGCCAGAACAAGAGTCACTTGACAGCAGCCAGCCAATTATCATGGACAGTTTGGACAGCCCTCCAACTAACATTGATTATCCTGCCAACATCTCCGTACACACAAAGGCTAAGAGATACCAAAATTCTGTATGTCGATGTCACCACTGTAATTCAGCCTCATGTGATCCACCCCCCAAGGATGCACCATTACTTACCTGGAAGCGGTATTGGGATGAATACCTAGATGCTTGCCTCATGCTTGATGGCCTAGGACAATATAACAAGTGCTGTACGAGCTCTGGATGTCATCAGTCCAATCTGACTTTCTGCTGCCAGGATTGTTTTGGGCTCGCTCTGTATTGCAAGGCCTGCATCGTTGATCATCATCACAATGAACCACTACATTTTATCCAGGTATTCCTACTATGACCCTACTACAGTGATATAATTGCAAGCTTAACTAATATTGACATAGAAGTGGAAGAATGGGTTTTTTCAAAAGACTACATTCTGACATTTGGGGCTATGTATACAACTAGGTCATGCACGTGGGATCCCATGTCCCTTCTGAACTCCAGGTCACAAAGATTTTGTTGTCCTTCATATCAATGGCATCCACGTGCTCGATATTGACTTCTGTGGTTGCGATGGTGCTTTGACTGCTCGTGAACAGGTTTTAGAGGTTGGTTGGTGGCCATCAACACCTCTGGAACCCCAGCTGGCTGCATATATGGCTGTTCTTCACTTATTTCATATCTTGAATCTCCAAGGCCAGATCGCTGCAACAGATTTTTACCAAGGCCTAGAACAAATGACCTGTGGCAATGGATTATCATATGTGTTGGTAAGCACAAACCTTTTTCATAGCATCACATCACTGATCTGATGATGAACTCCAAGGATCGCCTCACCCAATGAATGCTGATGGTTTGCCAATGGTGCCACATCAAAATGCTGGCTGTGGTCATGATCCAAGTGGGATAGATGGGACTTCTTGAGGTGGCCTCTCAGTTCCTTGCCATGCATGCCCACATCCTGATATTAATCTTCCGGATGGATGGGACTCTGCCCCACCCAAAGTAAGGTGTGTATTGAATCTGTATGATTCATTGATATTCTTGGTGACTGCCAATTCTAGATGGCTATATGCGCTTTTCTTAGCGGAGGACACCAATTTCAAGCAAAAGGCACAATTGCATTCAGATAATAAAAAAGATCCTCCTCTGGGGCCTGGATGGGGAACATTTGTTGAGAATAAGGCTTATCTTGAATACGTTTCGCAATTTGCTGATCATGATGAGGTGAGTCTATCACCATGGCATTTTCTCTGTCACATAGGACTAATAATAGCTTCTTAAGATTTCACATTGTGTGGGTTTTGCAGTGATGTTGTTAGCCAACAATAAACGATCGAAAGGCTTGCAGTCCACTGGTGTAGGTTCGGTCAGCTGTGGTCATCATGACATGTACCGGCCAAATGGCATGGGAGACCCCCAGAAAGGGGAATGGTACACGATTCTGCTGTCTTTCATATCCTCTCTAATGGCTATGATTTGTTAGATACGCAAACATGGATTACATATTCTTTGCTAGCATCATGGGACCGATGCTCCTGTAGATCATGGCCTCATACGATGTGGCAGGGTCAATGGTCTGCTGGTAGTCTCGTTGACGAGGTTGTCACATCGCAAGGGATGGGGTAAGCGAGAAGAAAGAAAGAGGGTAAAGAAAGGGAAAAGAAGGGATGGACATGCCTTAAGCTTGTCGAATGAGACTCAGAGAGGGGGGAGATGTGGGATCAAAAAGGCTGAGATACAATGCTGCATTCAAGAGGTGGCAGGTCACCTTTAATACAAAAACAGGTCAAGAATACTACAAACAACTCCCTCGCATGTGTTCTCTTGCGTCGAAGGGACCAAACAACAAGAAAAGATAAGCCAAAAAGGAAGTCAGGTCCTCGTCTCAGGGTTTCACAGCCAGGAATTGCTCAGGGAGAGGCTATCATCAAGACTCTCTATTTTCAGAATGCAACTTGTCCCCCAGCAAGTGCGGAGAGTACCCAATTGATGCCTCTCGACCCTACTGTCCAGCTATTAGACCCATCGAGTCAGATCAGAAGCCAGATTGTTGCCAAGAAAGGTAAACTTGTGCCTAGCAGAAGAAAGATAAAGAATTAATTAAAATCCGGTACCAATCTATCATGTCAAAGGTAGAGCTGTTGGATCAGAGACCGAGGAAGCATGAAAATGCCACAGCGCATGAGACTGATGTGTCATCAAGTGGAGGGGAATAACTTGCTAAAATATAATTGAACTTAACAGAATTAGTAACACAAAATATTGATAGAAATAAGCTAAAAGGAAAAGTTAGTGATGTGCAGGGCCCGGCTCGGCTCAAAAGCCCAGGCTTGGGCTCGGCTTACCAGGGCTCAGGCTTGCTCATGTCCTGAGCCCAGCCCAAGTAGAGGGCTCAGGTCGGGCTTGGGCCAGGCTTGGGCTCAGGCCCAGGCTTGGTAGGGGAAAAACCAATCCAGGAGTCAATATCAGGTAGCTACGAGATGTCCTGTACAAAAATGTCGCTGTTGTCATGATCCTCAAAGCCCTCGTCGTCTTGGAGATCCTTGATCATGTCATCCCACCCCCCTTCTTCTGGGTTGTATGCTCTTAGACTGCTGTCCTCAAGTTCCTCCATCTCAGTTTCAGCACGTGGATCTTCACGAAAAAGGAGATTGTGGGGGTATAGACATTTGAGGAATTGCAAAGCCTCAATTACGTCCGGTTTGAGCCTGTTACATCGCTTGCTGATTGTAATTCCTGCTGACAAAAAGGCACATTCACTGGAAACAGATGATGCCATGATTGGAATGTAGTCTCGTGCAAGAAAGCAAGGATTTGAGTGCCGAAATTACCTCTTTCAACGTCGTCGAGCTCTTCATCTTCCACTCCAGCCACTGAGGTTGATGTGCTGGTAGGAGGTGGGGTGCCGGCTGGGGTAGCGGCTAGATCCAATCCAGGCGCAACGGGAGAAGATCTTGATGTGTCCTGAACCTGAGCAGTCTCTTGAGCTCGTCGAGCTTGAATAGCCTGTCTGTGGGTCGAGAGCGTCGGTTGTGCGGTGTTTGATGCGTCGAGGACCCTTTCGGATGCAATAATTGACCGTTTTGGGCGCGGTGCTGAGGCACCTGACATCGAAAGTCAGGGAAGCTCCTATTTGGTAATACTTTCTTTTTGTGTTGTTTGGGTGGCTTTAGAACTATACAGTTCTACGTTAATAATAGATATCTTGGCGCTGCCACCAAACCCGGGCTGCAGGGCTCGGCTCAGGCTTCCAACATCTGGAGCCGAGCCCTGAGGCCCACAAAGCCCTTCACCAAGGCTCGGCTGGGCTCAGGCTTTGAGGGCTGGGCTGCCTGGGCTTCAGGGCTTCAAGCCGGGCCTTGCACATCACTAGGAAAAGTATACTGTTACTGTTACGATTCTATCGTTTATGCTATATTTACTTTCTTACATGCGCTCATCAGGTACAGCAACAGCCTAAGAAGTTGGTACTTCGCAGATACCACAGGCTCAACAGAATACGTACCCGACCACTACTTCACCGAAGGTAGACCCGAAGACAGCAGACCGCCACAAAGAATTAGAAGAGAAGCATCCTCTTCTATCACAGACAAACAAACAGGGTACTCGCAAACCCTCGAAGAATCCGAACCCGAAGACTCACTCGACCCCACTTACTTCGAAATGGCACACAACAGAGATGCCCAAGTAAAGATCCGAGTCCCCTCCGACTTCTCTGGAGAAAGAGAAAAGACGACGAAGTTCTTACAAGAAGTAGAACTTTACATCCGGGTGAACCCGAACACCTATGACACCGATGAAAAGAAGATCGCATTTGCCCTCTCGTTTATGATAAGAGGAGCGGCTGCAGGATGGAAAGAAGCAAGGATTAGAGAATCCTTGGCCAACAACAACTTCGGCGGCTGGCAAGCGTTCAAGACAGCCGTCTCCGCCGCCTTTTCCCCTGTAGACGACGCAGGAACTGCACAAACCGAACTAAAGAATTTAGTTCAGACAGGAGATGTTCAAGACTACATCTCCGACTTCAGAATCCTTGCCGCGCGCACAGGAATAGTCGAAAACGTCGCCCTCATTGAATACTTCATGGACGGGCTGAAACCGAAACTCCTCGAGAAGGTGTTTCTCAAAGAAACGATGCCTACCACCATTGACGGATGGTACAAAGCCGCTGCCAAGTATGAAGGACAGTGGAAGAGAGCACAGGCAATCACGGGAAAAGCTAGAGGAAGCAAAGCACCCTCCAAGGCTTACACTCCCTCCGCCGCCCCCGACATCGACCCAAATGCCATGGAAATCGACAAGATGACGCAACAAGATCGCGCTGAGCATATGCGCAAAGGAATGTGCTTTGTCTGTCACCAGACAGGACATCGCGCCATCGACCACAAAGACAAGAAGACGGGAAAGTTCCTACCTGGACCCGTCAGAAGATTTACCGCTAAGAAACCAAGCGGCAAAGATGCCTATGGGAAAATACGAGCCCTCTTAGGCGAACTAGACGAAGAAGAAAAAGAAGAAACCCTCAACCTCATGGAAGAGTCGGGTTTTTAAGAAAGCGGACTGCCCCGACGTCAGGACCCGCTGAAATTACGGTCTCATCTGTACTAATAGCTAACATGGAAAAGCAATCTATGAGATTACCAATGCAGCTATTCGTTGAGAACGAAATGGTCGAAACCGATGCCCTCCTTGATTCAGGAGCAGGAGGGATGTTCATGGACAAAGGCTTTGCGCAAATGTACAACTTCCCGCTCACTCCCCTCCAGAAGCCGATCAGGGCTAGGAACGTTGATGGTACCCAAAACAAGCTAGGCACCATCAATCACTCCACCACCGCTTCGGTAGACATCGGAGGAAGGCAATCGAAGATATGGTTTATGGTCACAGGACTAGGAAAAGAATTGATCATCCTAGGACTCCCCTGGCTCCAAAAGGAGAACCCGTTGATCAACTGGGAAATCGGGACATTGCAATACCGAAAAGACAGATCACTGGAAGCCGCCCGACGGGCAGTAGCCAAAACCCGGCAGCTCATGAAGGGAACCCCTTTTGAGCAGAAACACACCACGGAACACACCCCAATCGCTAGATTGGAAGAAACCTCGATCCGAGCCAAGACATCGATCTCTCAGCAGTTGGCACATGACGAACAGAGAGATCAAGAGAAGGACAAAGCGAACGTACCACTGGAATATCGGGAATACGACAGAGTCTTCGAGAAGACAGCCTCTGAAAGATTTCCCGAATCGAAACAGTGGGACCACGCTATAGATCTGAAAGAAGACTTCATACCGAAAGACTGCAAAGTCTATCCTCTCACCCCGGTCGAACAACAGAAAATGGGCGAATTCCTCGAGGAAAACCTGGCAAAAGGATACATACGACTGTCGAAATCACCCATGGCCTCGCCATTTTTCTTTGTAGCAAAGAAAGATGCAGGAGCGCTTCGACCCTGCCAAGACTACCGGTACCTGAATAATGGAATGATCAAGAATACCTACCCCTTGCCCCTGATCGGAGACCTCCTTGACAAATTAAAAGGAGCACAGATCTTCACTAAACTCAACATCAGATGGGGATATCACAACATCAGAATAAAGGATGGAGACCAATGGAAAGCGGCCTTCAAAACGAACAAAGGACTGTTTGAACCAACAGTCATGTTCTTCGGCCTATGCAACTCTCCGGCCACATTCCAAGCGATGATGAACGAGATATTCAAAGATCTGATCGACGAAGGATGGGTAGTAATCTACATGGACGACATCTTGATCTTCTCTCGAGATCCCAGGAAACATGCCGATTGAACGAAAAAGATCCTCCAACGGCTTAGAGACCACGACCTCTATCTTAAACCTGAGAAATGCAAATTCGACGTCAAAGAAGTCGAATTCCTCGGTTTGATAGTGAAACCGGATCAGATCTTGATGGACCCGACTAAACTCTCTGGCATCCGAGATTGGCCTGAGCCAACTAATGTCAAAGGAGTTAGATCATTCCTCAGATTCGGAAACTTCTACCGAAGATTCATTGGATGCTTCACCGAATTAGCACGACCACTCAACGATCTTAAGAGGAAGGACATCAAATTCGAATGGACACCGGAATGTCAAGAATTGTTTGACAAGTTAAAAGCTAAGTTTAGCGAGGCACCAACCCTATTGATGCCAGACCCCACTAAACCGTTCACGATCGAATCCGATGCATCTAAATTCACAACTGGTGCGGTACTCAGGCAACAAGGACCAGATGGAGATTGGCACCCATGTGGATACATCTCCCACTCTTTGACACCCACGGAACGGAACTATGAAATTTACGACAGAGAACTGCTTGGAATTATCCGAGCACTAGAAATGTGGAGGCACTACCTACAGGGAGTGCCACACCCGGTCACTATCCTGTCCGATCACAAGAACCTGACATACTTCAGGGTTGCGCAAAAGTTAAACAGAAGACAGGCACGATGGAGCCTATTCTTATCAGAATTCGACATCAAATTGATCCACATACCTGGATCACAGATGGTCCAATCTGATGCGCTATCCCGAAGAGAAGATTTTGGAAAAGACACGGACAAAGACAACGAAAACCTGACAATGCTGCCAGAAACAGTATTCGTCAACACAATCGACATGGAAATGGAATCACTCTTGGTCACAGCGACCATGAAAGACGAATTAGTGGCCGACGCAATCAAGGCACTAAAAACCAACAGAACGCCGCCGATCAAATCTGATCTCGCAGATTGGGAAGTAAAGGACGGACTCCTTTTCTTCAAAAACAGATGCTACGTCCCGCCAAACAACGAACTACGAAAAAGATTAATTGAACAATACCACAATTCTCTCACTGCAGGACACCCCGGACAATTCCAGACACTAGAATTGACCTGAAGAGACTATTGGTGGCCAGGAATGATGACATTAATCAAGAACTTCATACAAGGATGCGGGCTATGCCAACAAATGAAGGTTAACACCCACCCGACGACACCACCCCTGACACCGATTAAATCAACGGCGACTAGACCATTCGCGTTGGTTACGACAGATTTTATTACGGATTTGCCAGAATCAGATGGACATGATGCTCTAATGGTCGTGGTAGACCATGGTCTTACAAAGGGGGTAATTTTAATACCTTGTAACAAGACCATCGACGCCTTAGGAGCAGCAGACCTCTACCTGAAGAATGTATTCACCAGATTCGGACTCCCCGACAAAATCATATCCGATCGAGACCCGAGATTCGCATCCCGACTATTCCAAGAGCTAGGAAAACTCTTAGGAATCAAACTGGCTATGAGCACAGCCTACCACCCACAAACCGACGGACAAACCAAACGAATGAACCAGGAAATCGAAGCCTATTTGCGCATGTTCTGCACGAACCAACCCGAGACATGGGTGAAACTCTTATCCACCGCCGAATTCGCCCATAACCAACGGACTCACTCCACAGTGAAACACTCTCCATTCTACCTCATGATGGGGTATGAACCACATGCGATACCCACGCCTTACAAGAAAAGCGATGTACCCGCCGCAGAGAAAAGAATTGTCCAATTACAGAGAGCGCGAAATGAAGCCCTGGCCGCACACAAACTGGCCCGACAACTCAATGGCAGAAAGAATTACCCCCGTTCCTCCTCGGACAGAAAGTATGGCTCGACTCCAGAAATCTGAAGATCTACCCCCACACGAAGAAACTTTCCCCGAAAAGAGAAGGACCATTCCTGGTTAAGCGGGTGCTTTCACCGCTTTCCTATGAACTGAAACTACCGACTCAATGGAAAATCCACCCGGTGTTTCACGCAGCACTCCTCACTCCATATTCGGAAACAGAAACACATGGCCCAAATTACCTGAAGCCTCCCCCCGACCTGATTGAGGGAGAAAACGAATACGAAGTGGAAACCATCACCGTCCAACCTCTGAAAACACATGGGAACCAGAGTCACACCTGACACACGCCAAAGAAATCCTCGACGTATATAAAGAGAGGAAAAACCTATAGAACAAAACACCGAACCCACTCACACACCATGCACGCCAACAACACAACCACCACCTCCTCTGCCCAGAAGAACCTCCCACCTCTCACCGAATTTGTCGAGAACTTCCTGATCGACCCCACCAATCGTGCCCGTCTCGCCCACTACCTCGTCGATCGCGACCAAGACGTCCTGAACAGCCTCCTCCACCACTACGATGCCATCCTCGACCTGATACGAGACCAAGAACGACTCGCCGATGAAACCCTAGCAACAATGATGGCCCAAGGCATAGAGTCGGCCATCAATCGCCTCCAGAAACAACGGTTAGAAAGTGTCCGATCCCCCACTCCTCTCACCCAACCAACCGCCATCCCAGCATCCCCCCACTCCTCCTCCCAATTGACCCAACACAAAGACTCCCAAACTGGGTTACCAATCTCTTCACCCCGAAAGAAGATGGTCTCATACGAACCTCCCCAAACTGGAAAGGGGCGACGTTCATCGACTTCTACTCCCGGCATCATTAAAATCAAGACGACCCTGCCACCGGTACCTGAGATCATTGATCTCACGACACCTTCTCCACAGCCACAGCCACAGCGCCCGCTGACCCCAATGAATATCTGACCCAGAACCCCGACACCACCGCATATGAAAGCTGAGAAGTGCTACAAGTGTGGGAAGATCGGCCATTTCGCGACATACTGCGATCAATTCATTTGCAGTATATGCAAGAAAAGAAGACCCGGGCACTACCCTGTCACTTGTCCTAAGCGACGACGTGCGTCAGCGCCACCTGTTTACGCTAGCCTTAATCAAGTCCTATTAGACTGCGTCTATGGACCTCCCCCTGAAAACGATTACGACGACGGTTGGGATGATGCAGCATGGGCAAACATCATGGGAGAACCCTATGGAGACCTATAAGAAGTCGCCTCTCCCTCTTCTTTTCTTTTCAACAACCACACCCCCCTCAGAAAATGGACGGCAACATTATCTTCGCCATTGCCTTCTGCTCACTTCTAGTTTTATGCTGGATCATTATCTTCATTTTCGTCATTTATTGGCATGTTCAGAATCGCCGACCTACACCTGCTCTCACTCCGTTCATCGATGTTGACGTTGAACTTCAACCGCTTCCCCCCGTCGCGCGACCATTCCGACACTCACGCGTCTGGATCTGGAGAGATCCCAAACTCCCCAATGACGAAGTACTGATTTAGAAGAGTTATCGAAGACTGGAAACTTCGATCTTAGCGAGGGGGTAATGTTACGATTCTATCGTTTATGCTATATTTACTTTCTTACATGCGCTCACTTGACAGCTGGCGCATCTTTACTTACTGAAACGACTCCTTAAAAGACCTGAGTAGATAGCTGCTATACTTACTAGCCAATCAGTATATAGACCGGAGTAACCATTAGTCTATATAAACTGTAGTAGATAGTCGGTCAAGGCCTCAGCTTGACCTAAAGATATAAACTCTTTAAACTGCTCACAGAGAACTCGACCTGAGGAAGTACCTCAGAGTCTAAACGACGAACTCGACACAAGGAAGCACCTTGTTGTCTCGAACTTGCTGAGTAGTTAAGAGACAATCTTAACAGTTACCCTCGTTTATCTGCAATGCTGGTGGACCTGAAATAATTTCCCTGGAAAGGGTAAGTTGACGAACAGGACAACTGACCCTACCACAACAACATAGCCTGTCAGTGGGCAACCCATCTCCTTACTCGAATGAATGCTCCCACCATGCCAGAGTGGCTCCGTTTACCTCCATCAACTTTACTTAATTCTTTTGTTCTGAAATTCCATCTCCCCGGTCATACAGCCAAATGCCAGGCTCCATTCTTGTTTAACTTTGCTCCAGGAGTAGGGCAAACAGATGGCAAAGGGGTTGAATGGAACTGGTCTGTGCTTAACGGTATCCCCAGATCTGTTTCTATGATGGGTCCTGGTGGACGGTGGGACACCCTTGATGACTTTTGTAACTATGCCAACTGGAGAAAGACTGTCACATTGTGTGAGTAAGCTTGCAGTCTTGTAGATCAATTCTACTGATGAAATTAGCTTCTACACTTCTCCAAAAGATGTCCATTGCTCTTCCACAAGCCGTTATTCATCACCGAGCACTTTCAGCCTTCACAGAGAGTCTTCAAGTGGAACATGCAGGCCATGTTGCTGAATGGGAAGTCCAAGTGCGGGAATGGGAGCTCAACCATGCCTTGCCATGTCCTTATGACCTCCCAGAACAAAGTAAGCCATTTTGTTATTGCACCGTTGATGATACTCAGTCTGAGGAGACACCTGGAAATGACACACCAAATGTTCTCCAACTAGACTAGAGGAAGGTTGTGAGGTGGCTTTGGGTTGGTGTTTGTCACAAGGTAGAAGGATGAAAGGTGAAGGGAGAATACGATAAATGAGACTAGAACTGGGGTTGCTGAGACGAGATAATACAATAAGACGAGGCTAGAATCGAGCTCTGTGCTCTAAACGATAGAGGGGAAATGATGTATTGTTTTTTTTGTTTTCTATCTACTAGATGTCTTATATAGATATTCTAAGTGGGGCCAGGAAATTGAAGTGGGTGAAGAGGACCCAAGTAAAATGAGAAGGAATCAGATGCCACTGAGAAAAAAGGGGGGGAGGGGTAATGGAATAAGGAGTGGGTAATGGAATAAAGAGTGGGTACTAGGTCAAGAAATCTACCTGGTGTAAGAAATCTACCTGGTGTAATAGGACTTGCCTCCTATCCAAAAATGCGTCCAGTGGCTTGTCAGGCAGGTGATAGGGACTGGAGAGGATGATGATGTAATCCTGGGAACTTTGTCATGTGACCAGAATCATAGGACTGTTGATAATACCGTTCCTTGCACTAGAACCTTACACCATGATCTCTAACAACATCTCTCTTGTCCTTTTCTTCTTCATCATCCTCTTGATTATGTGCATCCTGATGGCCTACCAATGGAGACACACTATTGTGTGGGGACGATTCTCATCAGAGCTCAACACAGAAAATTTGCCTGTTGGAGGAGATGATCCCATTATCTTCTGTGACCCATTACCTTGACTGGAGTGAGTGAGATATCTTCTTCCTTTGCCAACAATGAGTTGAACAATATCAAGTGTGACCAGAGGACAATGCGGTGGTGACCCAAGCCAGGAAAGAAGAGAGTGAGGTGGATGACGGAGTGGGCCAAGAGGTGGAGGTCGATATAACTGATGTGGGGGCTAAATATGAAGAGTTTTGAGGCTGCATAGTAGCACGAGTATTGGTAGTAATGTGTGTAAGATCCTATGACGATTGTAGAATGTGGCATGAGGAGGTGTCGTTTAAAAATGTGAAAATGGGATGGTTCAGAGCTTTGGACACTCCTGATACCTATCACCATCACGTACTCAATTCCAAAAATCACATTCCGAAAAATAGTGGTTACATTCACGGAGGTGAAGCATCAGCTGTCGCAGGAAGAACATGAGCAGGTTGAGAAGGGTGAGACAATCCAGAGCATAGATGATGGGAGCCCCAGTGCATTTGTTGTTGAGGGTCTAGAACTTGAAGAAACCCAGTGTGTTATCATGACCAAAGCCATGGACTTCATGTGAACTGATTTACAAAATATAGACAGGCACTTCTCATAGATCTCAAGACCTCGGCTAAAACTGTGGGCCAAAAAACATCAGTTCAATGATGGTGAACAAATTTGCTCAAGAAGATTATGAAATTCCATGCTGTTCGGAAGAAATACATGCCAGGACTTGACAAATACATTGCAGACATGTCACCACCACCTGAAGAGGTATCAACGTCGACGCCCAAGCTCATCCCGCTCTACCTCCCATCGTCGCTTCCAGGAAGCAAGCACTCTTTGGATTGCATCGCTGGTGTCCAGGAAATTGAGGACCGTCTTCACTTTGCTCAAGCTTTGGAGGCTTTGAACAAGCTCCGATGCCAGCTTATGAAACGCACCTATGCTACCTGGTACAAAGTCTGGAATGTCTCCAGCCAACGCCACTATACTCAATTCCAAACCCTTCAAGAGCACACTGAATCAAAAATCAAGTCTGCATGTTGACAGTACAATGCAGCCAGAAATGCGATACTTGCGCTACGAGGGCCTGGGACATGGGAGCAAACTTTGCAAGAACTTCACCCTGCTGATGTCCGGGGATTGAGCAAGAAAGCCCTTGCCAATGAGGAACAACAGGAGTACAGGTGAACACACGCTATGGCCAGGTTGAGTTTGGATCTCGCCGCCAGAGAAAAAGATGACTTTGATGCACTACTGGAAACATTGTTCAACCCTAGATTAGCAGTGGGTGAGGGTCACAGGACCCTGTTGTGGATTTGGTACACAATGACCAGCAAGGAGGTAAACAGTAATTGTTTTACTGATGCATGTGAGCAAACACCTCGATGATATCCAATCACTCTAACATCTTCACCCCAGATCTTCGTGTAGAGTGGTTGAAATGTCACGTGCAAGTAGCCAGGTGGAAGGAAGAAATCCAGCTTCTTGAAGAAGAAATGCGTCGAGCCATCTGTTTCTGTGCTTGGCAGGTGAATTGGTGGGAGAAGCAAGCTCACCACCGAACTTCGATATTGTCTCATCTTGCCAAAGGTATTACTGCATATGCTACTGAAAACACTACTACCAAACATCGTCAGCTCACTTCTTGGTCAAATTCCTGGGTGACCATATGACAGCGAGCGAAGTTGGTTTTGGATAGGCAGCTAAAGGACGAGGAGGACACAACGAATGTCACAGTGCTCGAGGTTGAGATTGAGGGAGAAGATGATGACAATGATTTCATGCTCAACTTCAATGAGGAGTAGTCTCTTACTTTCCCAAGTTTCAAAATGGGAAGTTTTACAATTCTGATGGCCACAAAGATGAAAGATTGCGAAGCCAGGCTACTGCGTTGACAAGATGCATATCATGATTCCCTTCTGGTCTTCTTTTTTGCTCAAATGCACATACTAATATACCCCTCTATGGATGGTCCTCCAGTATTTATCGTGTCCGCTTGCTCAATGTTCATCTTTTTTTCACCCCAACTCGCACTGTACATTGTCCCGTTGACTTTCATACCTAAAATGTCTACTCTCGCAACCATCAAACAACTAGTCAAGGAGATCAGTACTCTCTCAAACTCTCTGTTGGATTCAGTCCCGAAGGGGACAAAGGATGACAAGATCTGGTCTGTGATGAATTCTTAGGAATGCGAGACCCCCCACGAGACCTTCAACCGATGATTCGACGCGTTATTCACAGAGGATTGTCGGGATTCTGATGGCCGCCTGCATTATGTCCGCCAGGGCAAATTTGGCATGGGTCTTGTGGTGTCGTACCTTTCGAAAATCAACTGGACGAGCTTTCCATTGGATCTTGTAGAGCTCAAACTGCAACGTCTCATCAAAGAGCTGAAACATTAGAAGTGGAGGAAACTGGTGACAACGAGCGGGAGGATTTGGGAGTCGAAGCAGAGTCAGGACAGGAGTCGGACATGGAGGAGTGTTCTTGGGATGAGCTACTTATTGAAGATGAGGACGAGGAGGCTGTGTATCTCTGATTAATATCATACATGCTGCGGGTACGTGATGCACTGTAGTCAAAAATTGGGCAAAAGAAAATACATTCTGCATATAAAAGCCGTGGCCTGAGCCGGGCCAGGCCAAGGCCAAGCCCTAGCTGACGGCTTTGGCTCGGCCCAAGGATTGAGGAAGCCAAAGCCGCCTTGGGCCAAGCCAAAGCCGCGGCTTTGAGGCCAAGCTGGGCCGGAACAGCACTAGAAGTCATGACTGTGGGAGGGGCTCACAACAATTGGGGATTTACAATAATGGGGCAGAGCTAATGCCCAGGGAGGGGGACCTGCAGCAGAACTAGGGAGGAACAAGCCTGGCCTGTTCATTTTTTTTACTGTGCTCCATTATTTTACTTGGTACCAATAATTTACTGGGTGTTACCAATGCCAGTTATTTCAAACCCTGCTGGACACTTCTTCACATGTGTGTGAAAAGGGTACTTGTTGGGAATGGTGTGGTGAACAGTGACAGGAAGAGTTGAGGACAAGGTTAGAGGATGAAGTTAATCTCAAAGGCTAGTGAGTGAGGGAGTCTGCCACAGGGAGGAATGTTATTATCATCTCCTACATGATGTGCAATATTTATACTACACAATTAGGAGGTATAGTGTAATGCACTCCTTTAATATATAAAGGAGGTATTCTGTAATAGACCCCTGTACCAGTTAATAATGGAATAACTATGTCATATCCCCTATAATAGTGTCAATAATAGTGACATATGATATCATGGCTTGGTAAGTCCTAGACTTCCTGCAGGGTGTGTCATAGACACTCTATCCTAGGCTCTGTCTCTGATAGCCTATGATAGACATGGCTATATCTTGCCTATCCTATGATAGACATGCTGCAGGATGATTAATCCTGTAGCATGTGTTAACTGTGGATTCCCCTATATGTCTCATGTGTTAATATGACTTAGCATATTCTGGCAATATTCCCTAGGCATGTTAACTGCCTTGGCTTGCCTGTATACTCTTGTATACATAATCCCAACAGTACTCCATGTCATTCATCCTTTGTGTCATAGTCATTTCCCCTCCTCCAGGTATTTATATATGTAAAGTCTAGGATGCATGTTAGAGTAGTGCCCCTAGTACAATGTTGCAGCACCTGAATAGCTTCAGACAGCCTCAAAATATATTAGATATCTGGTTTATGCTGCTGATGTATTGCAATCGTGATAAAACCAGGGGATGCACTTGAGGAAACTTGAGGAAATGACAGAATCCAATGTCCTTTCTTACACTTTCCCACACTTCCTTTTTTGGCCATTTAATCATTAATTATTTATGATCAACCACAAACACCACAACCGAGCCAAGGAATGACAGTAAATAATCCAGTCCATAGTGGCAAGTTACAACGCAGAAGTAGGGTGGGCAAATCATAATCACACGGAGGGTGGCCAACGGAAATAGATTATAACAGTTATAACGGGAGCTGGGAAGAAGTTTCCATGGCGGGGAGACGAGAGCAAATTATAATTCGTCAGAATCACGATTGAAAGGGCCGCATTATCACGCAGAGAGGGTAGGCGAGGGTGACTGAACACTGCAACGTTATAACAGGATGAGAGTGAGTTTCAGAATAATAATGCATAGGAATTACCATCGAAAGGGACGCATTAACGCGAGTGGGCGAGGGACACTGAACGATGTTATAACTGCGTGGGGATCACCATCAACAAGGACAGGTTATAATGGGTCCTGGGAGGTAGTGCTGTGCATGGCCCGGCCTGAGGCCGTGAGCCAGGCCAAGCCGGGCCCAAATAGGCCAAGCCAAGCCAGGCCAAAATGGCGGCTTCATGACGGCTTTGGCCTGGCCTGGGATCTTGAAAAGCCAAAGCCAGGCCGTGAAGCCACGGCTTTCGAGAGCAGAGGGAACATTTATTTGTGGCTGAGTTATTAAAAACACGCATCATCAAACTTTAATTTATCAATGTTGCATCGAAACACCCGCCATCATTCTCTGTCGTTTTTCATCTTCGTCGCCATCACCCGTCTTTATGGCTCCTCATTCACCTATCCGCACCTCCCTCTCGACCTTCTTTTTTGCTCAAGTACATGTACAATGTAACCCTTTGTGGCTCATCCTTCAACTATTTATGATGACAATTTGCCCGACACTCGCTCGCCATTTTTGCCTCAACTTGCGCTGTTCGTGCTCCTCTCTCTTCTGTGCCCAATATGTCCACTCCCAAAACCGTCAAACAACTTGTCAAGGGGATCAGTGCTCTCTCAAGCTCTTTGTCAGATGCTGTACCAAAGGGATCAAAAGATGATAAAATCTGGTCGGTTATGAATACAAAGGAAGGTGATGCTCCACATGAAACCTTCAACTGCCGGTTTGATGCGTTGTTTGGGGAGGATTGTCGTGATCCTGGCGGCCGCCTTCACCATATTCGCCAGGGCAAACTCGGGATGGGTCTCGTCATATCTTACCTTTCAAAACTCAACTGGACCAAAGATTTTCCCTTGGATCTCGTGGAGCTCAAGTTGCAACGCCTGGTGGATGAGCTGAAACATCTTCAGTGAGTACCCAAATGATCGTTATCCGTTTTTACTGATGGATTGTTAGACGAGCGGACGTACCTCACCCAGCACGAACCGTCAACCCCACCGCGAAGCTCAAGGACACTGCCAACACCGAGGCCCCTCAACTTTCCTTTCAGCGCAAAGCTGTCCAGGATTTCCACTCCCAACAAGCCGACCAGAACGACGCTCCTGCATCTTCAACGCTGGATGCTAATTCACGTGCACCCTCCTCAGTCAATGTGGGGTTAGCTCCCCAAAACAAGCGTAGCAACTCGTCCGTCAACAACGACGATACTGAAGACGAAGCGGTTGACCAGCCAGTGCCACGTATGTCTTGTTTGTGTCCAACAACTACTTTCTCATCTGCAAGTACGTTCTTTACAGCGAAAAAGAAGCGCGCAATGGCAACTATGTCGCAGGCAAAGAGCAAGCGTGCAACATCAGTAACAGTTGAAACGGTGTGGAAGGGGAAGACGACATACCTGTCGACTTCCTACTTCCGAGGCATTTCCCACAGGACCCCCGACATGGCCAGGGATCCTTAAGTATTTGTATTATTCTGTTCTTTCTTTCTTTTATTGTTTATCCATACATCTAATTAACCTTCTCCCCAACTTCGAGACACAGGTAGAAGTCAGTGACGTCCTTGAAGGTCTACAAATGCCTCAACATGTCGATCTCTTGGGTTTATCATTCGTCGTGTGTCCTCAAGACTCTCGTCAAGATTTGTATGCCCAACTTGAAGGGCTGGGTTTTGGTTTTGATTTTATTTTCCTTTCTTCGAACACTTTGATTTATTCTTCACACTTCCCTTTGAGAACCAAGATTCCGGCATGTACCCCCTCCCATGGCTAGCTGTTTCTGACTCGACGGGCTGATCTGTCAGATGAGTAGGGTTGAGGGGGCACACTGGATGGGACTCCGCACTTGCTTGGGCCCCAGGTGACGTCTCGTCAATAGAGGGCCTCAGTGCTAGTCCCCTCCCTGAGCCATTCCTGACAGTTGAGGCTCTGAGAGGTGGACTCAACGATGCCGGTCCGACAACCACTTGTTCTTGCATTTGTTGAGTGTTCTATTTTTATCTCCACTTCCTTTTTCGTCCATTTCTGCCTCTTTATTATTTTATTATTCATCTCTCGAGTTCTGATTGGTGCAAGAGTACGCACGCAATCACATGTGCATATAGCTAGAACTTGTATTTTGTATATAAGGTGTCCTCCCACCTTTCGAATGGAGCACGTTTCTTCCCCTCTCTCTTCTTGGATTCTGTAAGCTTCCCTTATGACGGCCCATCTTTCCTCAAGATAACTACACACGACGTGTAGTTTCCAAGTTAAGTATTCTTGTTTCTACGGTTACTGGGCACCACGGCCCTTTTCTTGTTCATTCCTGATTGGGCCAACGAGTCCATTGTTTCCTGTACCACGCCCACGCGCGTATTCTCACATCGAGTGCCTTCGGCCTCGATCTCATTGTCTCGTGTCCCTTTCCCACGCAGTTCGATCATCGATCAATCCGATCGCAACGCGTCGTTCACGAACGCGTCCGCTTTGACCCCTTGGCTCTCAGGTTCTTGACTCCTTTCGAGAACTCTGTGTCTCGTCTCTTTTCCCTTTCCACCACGCGTTTGACACTTTTGTCACGCGTTTACCCCCTTTAGCCTTACCTTTGCCAGCGCGACGTGACGACCCGACCGATCGACCTCAAGAGGGTCGAGACCCCGTCCACAACGGTTGATGATGACGGGCGCTGAGGAGAATTTACAGGCTAAGGGTATGGTCTTTCCAATCACGAAAGGGCATCCGCGCAAACTCAAACGCTTATTTAGGTAAGAAGAAAAGTGCAACCCTTGGCAATCCGCAAGTGACCGATGCCGACGGCCTACTCACCAACGTGGATGTCCAGTTGATAGACGACAATCCATCTACACGTGAAGATAAGCGACAAGATGTTGATTATTTCTTTCGTCCTGCTGTTGTCAAAGAGGTGAATGGAAGGTCAAAAAAGTATCGTACATGCAAACTATGCCCGTGAGTTCTTGCATTGCAAATCTGTCACATATATTGATGAGATGTACAGGGCCAACAAGAGTCTCGTCGATGAGGTCACAACGTTGCGACACCACCTTGAAGCGAGCCACGCAGTACGTGATCTTTTTCAGGTTTTCCTCAATTTCTGGAATTTCTCCCGTTAATTTTCTCCCATTCAGGGCAAATACCGCAGCTGGGCAAAAGGTGCCAACTTTGTGTCGAAGCTGCCTGGGGACATCAAAAAGCGGAAGGCAGCTGCGGAAGAGGCAACGCGCACGTTGGATCGTGACCTCAGAGAGAAGAAGCTTTCTGAACGGGTCATCCCTTACTCGGACAAACTGTTCCGCCGAGCAGCGATAGAGTGGCTCATGGCGACGGATCAGGTAAGGAATTTATTTTTTCAACTAATTCTCTGATTACATTGTCTTTCTTCATAGCCAATCCAAGCCCTTGAACATCCTAAGTTCAAGGAGATGATTGATGTTTCTTCTCGTGCGACAAATGGGGTGAAGATTCCAGGTCGGAAGGCAACCCGGGTGGAAATCATGCATATGTTCAAGAAACATCTTACAACATTGAAATCCCGGCTCAATGTACGTATTCTCTTGCACTTTTGTTCATTTCTCATCGTTTCACAGGGTCCTGCAGTTCAAGGCGAAGTTAGCTTGACATGTGACGCATGGCAGGCAGGCAACACAGATGGCTACTTTGCGGTCACGGCGCACTGGATCAAGGAGCTGACCCCTGGCAAATGGGAACTCGAGAATGCTCTGATTGGTTTCACGCGTCTCAACAATGCACACAACGGTGAACGGCTCGGTCAAGCTCTATTCAAGATTGTCAGACGTGTCGGAATTGAGGATAAGGTGAGTGTATCATTGCTATCATACTCCCATCGTGCTTATCCTTGAACACGAAGGTTGGCCACGTCACGTGCGATAACGCGAGCAACAATCCAACGATGATGAAGGAATTTGCTGCACAACTGAAGACCGCTACAGGCAGGAAGTACAACTGGAGGAAGAGAAAGATCAAGTATGCTGGTCCATGAGCTTACCGAGTTCAGTTACTCACGGGAAACAGCTGTCTCGCACATGTCATCAATCTGGCAACGCAAATGCTCATCTCAACATACAGCAAGTCGCCCCATTTCGATCCAAAGCAGCCAGATGCACATATACCGACATCCTGCGATGAGGTGGGGCTGGTAAGGGCAATTGTAGTCAAGGTAGGTATCGATACTTAGCTATTAATGCCGCTTACCTCTTATCAGGAACGCTCCTCATCGAAGCAAAAAGAAATGTGGAGAACCATTCAGATTAAGGTAAATAACGGGCGTGTACTTCAACTTATACTCAATATGAAGGTGCGGTGGTCATCAACATATTTGATGCTTGATCGCACGGAAAGACAAAAGAATGTGCGTAACTAGTTCCAAATGAAGATTCATATTCATAACTTCTTTCACACAGTGCATTGATGCCTTTGTCGACGAACTTCGTTGGGAAGAACCCGACTCTGCAAAACGGGACAAGATACGCGAACTAAGGCTTACGAGCGAGGAGTGGGCACGGGTAAACATCTTTCTTGGTTTGCTAAGTGTATGTCTACCCGTTTCGTGTACAAAACAAGGTCTGACGTGTTTTAGCATGCCGATAATGCTCAACAGGCATTTTCATCTGATAATGTCCCGACTCTGCACTATGCAATTCCTGCACTGGAAGCCCTTCACCGAGCATGGTCTAGTCGAGCTGGCCGTTCCAAATTTCAGCCATTTACCCCCGCCCTTCATGCCGCATGCAAGAAGATCGACGAGTACTATGAGAAGACAAGTGAATCTCCTGCATACATCATGTCAATGAGTACGAGTGGTTATCTCCTATCCTGCACTCTTGACGTTGCTGATATATCTCTAGTTCTTAACCCAAAGGAGAAAATGGGATATTTCAAGAAGCACTGGTCAGCCGAGCTCCAGGAAGAAGTCCTGGAATGCGTTGAGGAGGAGGTATGTCTAAGTTCCTGTCTTCCATTGCAGGAGCTAATTGCTCTTAGTTCAAAGAGCGGTGGCTACAATTCCATAGTGGCCCCATGACAACACCATCGGTACCATCAACAAAGAGCAAGGGATTGCATGCTCTGCTTCGAGAACTTAGTGATGATGAAGAAGACATGGCGGTGGATACAGGGGTGGATGTACCCGATGATCCTCAACGGCCATGGCTTCGCGACTACCATGCCTATATGAATGTTCCTGAGCAAGTGCCGGAAGGCTGGACAGCAATCCAGTGGTGGGGCGTAAGTATTTCGAACTGAATACTCTGACCACTGCCTAACAAGTTCTCGTAGTTCAATGCACAGCGCTATCATCCTGTATGATCACGATATCAAAGCGCCGCAGTTGTCTCAAGGGTGACATCGTGGAGGCCCTCCAGAGCATCAAATATGCAATCCGACGTGACTTACTCGTTCGAGAACCTGCACCATTGTCGACATTTCAATTGGAGGAAGGTGACAAAGAGTTAGCGGACGTGACTGAAGGGGATTCGAGGGACCCTGAGGAGGAGTCAGATGTTGAGGGGTTTTCCTGGGATGAGCTACTGATTGAGGATGAAGACGGGGAGACTATGGATTGGTCTGAGTAGCATAGTAGATTCCGTTGGTGCACATGTACGAAAAAAATCATGATTTACATAGAAAAGCCGTGGCCTAGGCCGGGCCAAGCCAAAGCCAAGCCGTGTTTGACGGCTTTGGCCTGGCCTGGCATTTGCGAAAGCCAAAGTCGCCTCAGGCCAAGCCAAAGCCGGGGCTTTCAGGCCAAGCCGGGCCGGAACAGCACTACTGGGAGGTATGACAGTGGGCTGGAATCGCTATCGAAAGCCTGATGGATACGTTATAATGCTGAGCAAGAGACCGATTGAACAACGTTATAACTGCATATGATTCGCTGGGAGGATCATGATTGGGGGGGGGGGGGGGAAGCATGCACGTTATAACACTAAGAGGGTGACGACAGCTGGCGCACATTATTATGGGGGTATGACAAAAGGGCTGGGTTATATATAACACAGGGGTAGAGTCGTTACAATGAAGGAAGGGAACAGAAGCACGCACATGTGTAGAGGCGTTACAATGAGGGAGGGCGGGGGGAACGGTAGCATGCGCATTATAATGCCAAGAGTGCGATTACAACCGACGCACATTATCACAGGTTATAACGTAGGGGTAGACTCTGCAAGTATAACCGAGGCACATTACAATGGCAACAGTCAGAGAGGGGGAGGGGTAGTTGTAACATGTGCGGGCCTACAAGTTCCTTCAAATTATAGTGGTGCGTTGTTACGCGGCCTCCTGGATTATGTGGGGTACGTTACAAAAGCACTACATCCACTATTGATATAAACCCTTGCCCATCCACCCCATCATGCCTGGGCCATGCCCCAAATACAATATTAAATAAGTAATATATATGAATTTTGATTCAATTATGTCATCATGACCTAGGGACTTCCCGAACTGGTGACTACACCCGCCAACCCTCCCCACAGTGCGGGTATCGAAACCCATGCCATCCACTACCTGGCGAATTGATTGAAATGGTACAGTATGTTGATCAAACCCATACATTGAAGCATATTTCATTACAAATTACCACTAGTCCAGTGATCTCCTAACTGCTTACTTGAAGTTACATACTCTACCTAGGTGCAGCCAGGCCTTTAGTTCTATTAACACGTGCACGCCGCGCCCTATGGCAACTAGAAGGCCATCCATCAGCAAACCTCAAAGTCAGGTGCATGGACAGATACTAATATCACGTACGTAAAACACATATGCAACCCGTCAAACTTTCTTCTTGGTCTTGCGTTGGTCTTCTCGCAGCCTGAGACCATACAACTGTCACCGCTCTGGAGGGAGTGTGGTATCAGTGGTGGGTTGCGAATTTACTGGGAAAAGTATGTTACTGATTTACTCTCGTCGCCGCATCTGAGAACAATGAACCGTTTGCAACGAACTGAGAATTGTGTATAAGAGACACGTACTGGTCACATTTCCCAGCATTCTGAGGCTGCCGTGTACATCCATTGTTGGAACACAGCGGCTTAGGCTCCTTCACCTGGTTTGGATCCCCTCCGCACCTGAGGACAAGAAGAATAGACAATTAGTAAATAACTCATCCAGACGCTCGGGTCAATATACTCTTGGCATAATGGCGACCCATATTGATTTACTGTCGAATTGCCAGTGATCACTTTCATGCACCCGCCGGCGGCGGTGCACCTTTCGGGTCTTGTGCGGCGCTGAGTGTGTCGATCAGAAATGTGACAATATTATTGATACAGTATGGGCACACCACTCAACTACTGATGGCACCTGCCCCGAGTCACTACTGGGCCCGGGCTGACTGGGACCAGTGATTTGCGGCTGTGAACGCATCAAGGGGCATTAATATACAGTATGGGCACACCACTGGGCCAACTACCGATGGCTGCCCCGAGTCACTACTGGGCCCGGGCTGACTAGGACCAGTGACTTGCGGCTGTAAATGTATCAAGGGGCATTGGTCAAATGATTCAAATCACACATCTGCCAGTGATTCCTTACAGGACTTCCCGGTTGCTGGTTGCCGAACAATCGGATTCATATCAGTCAGCGCTTCAGCCCACGCTATGATTCGTCACTTACGCTTCTTGCCACTAATTCAAACCCGTCATCCGAGTTAAGGATGTCATGAAATGGCGAGGCAATGATATGGACGGCGTGAAGGGCAAGAATGAGAAGCTTAGATAGCATTGAGTATGAAGATCTTAACCTCTGTGAGACCAGCTCAACAGGTGTAGATATTGGAGTGATAGGAACAGCTGAAGGTGGACAATCCGAACATTTAAATAGTGACTCATGGTCGTTCCTAGTGGGATGTGGGCCCCGCAGTCTCAGACAATGATCATGCGACATTGTAGGAAGGTGACATGCGAGTTGCTACTGTAATTGCTAACTTCAGTAATTGTTCACTGCTTGTGTTCCAATGAACTTAGTGCTAGCAGCCACGACTACTACCAGCTACTACCATCATGATTATGGTCAGGGACATCCCAGAAGTTTTGGGATATCCACCTGACCATAATTTTTGATGCGATGTTCGGGGAGTGGCAAGTTGCAACATGTTCGCAGAGAAAGGTTGGGATTGGCTTATCGAGATCGAGCTACAAACTAACGTCCACTGCCAGGGGGCGTTCACCGGAAGAATTCGAGGTAAGCGTGAGCTTTAGGTGAGCCGAACGTTTTCCCGAGGCCTCTGCACACCCTCACTGGCAGATACCCACGCTCCTTCCTGCTCTTCACTTGCAGTGGGACCGTTTTCCCTCTTCTCTCTTTCAGCGGTTCTCGGGTAGGCGCTGGGGTCTTTTCCAGCGGAGGTCGATCTGAGACACGACTACGTCGTCAATGAAACCCTCCCTGCCCTTCCTCCAACACTCATCTCAGCAGCACAGCACAGCATTCCCATCCAATCTGTCCTCATCTACATCTGATCCATCCCAGTTGCCACCATCATTTTTCCTTATTTTTTCGTCACTTAACTGCTCGCTTACTTGACATCACATCATTCAATGCAAACTCGCGTTTGGGCTGAAACCTTTCGAAAACTCCTTAGTGAGGTCCAAGGGGGGGTCAGGAGTCTAATTAAGAACCAGACGTCGGTTTATTTTTTAAGCCACGTTCAGACACCCCCCCTCCCCTCCTGCCATATATGGTATGTTTTGATTACTAATTCCATCAAAATAGTCTTAAAATAATTCAACAATATCTTTGGGTGCACTAAATACAGCTTCTCATGGGTCAAGGTACATATTAGACCAGAACAAATGCCTGAGATCCTTTCCCAGGACCCAGGTAATGCATGAGATGATTAGAGGTTGCAGTGCCCTGTGCACCTCTGGTAAGTAGCTATTGTGGTATTGAATAAGAGGAAAAAATATATCATGGTCAATGGGCTCACATTACTGCAAAAGACACCACCTTGCAATTTGAGCTCAGCCCCAAGGTTTATCAAGTCTTTACAGCTGATTCTGAAAACATTAGCACTGGTTAGTTTTTTCCACACAGTGTACATTGTTTATGTCAACTGCAGTGTTCATGGTTGCTGCACTGTCAATGTGCAAATTGTTTCTGAGCCAATTAAAGGCTGAAAAGCCTGGGTAGTATGAGTGAAGATACCCACACAACAGTCTTACAAGCTTTCTTGGACTCCACAGTGAAAGCAGCAGCCCCACATTTGCCATTGCACTGCTGGATGTTTCCATTTGTTTTTGGGATTACAATTTAACAGTCAATCATTACCACCTGGAAACAAGTTAAGGTGAAAAATCTCCAGTATCAAGGTTTTTGGAATCAGCTGTGTTGATGACCCACTGGGCAGCATGCATGATGCAATGTGGTGTGGGATTGATATTACTGCCCCAAAATGTTGCAACTCATCAGATAACCCAATCAAAGTCATGTAGGCTCATGATGTCGCGACGTCACTCTGACTGCCTCTAGGGATCTCCCCTAAAGCCACTCGTAATTGGCTGATTGCCTCCTTTAAGGAGATGGCAGAGAAAGACTGGGTTGCCCGCTTTGCGGACCCCAAGTATCAAGGGAGGAGCTTCCTGGACCTAAGGGCTCAGCGGAAGACCCCGGCAACGCCCACCGCCTCTGGCTGTGGACCTTGGCTCAAAGAAACTGCATACGACTGCAGGTTGACGGCCCGACTCTGTCGGTGCATCACGGCGCATGCCCCCATTGGGAGTTACCGCGACCGCTTCTTTCCCAGTGAGGACTCTCACTGCACGTGCCCCCCCCGGCCCCTCCAGGACCGTGATCATTTGCTTCATGTGTGCCCCCACGTGAAGCGGAAGAAACCTTGGCAAGGCCCGCGATTCATCGCGGACCTAGTCGAGCTCCTCGAGGCGAACCCGCGCGCGTTCGCCTTTGCCCCCCTGGAAGGGTGGGACCCGGGATGAGGGTCACGCGCAGGGCGTATGACCCCCGTCTGGTGGCCTGGTGAGCCTGATGGCACGCCGAACGCATGCTTGGTTGTTCCGAGCCTGCGATGTCTCTGTCGGTAATGCCGAACCTCGGGTTCGTCGCTGGCACGGTTGGGGGGCCCACCAGCTGGTGGGTACTGTCCCATGCGTGGGGCAGCTAAGCGAGGAGGGGCTGTACTCGGGCAACTGAGGGGCTCCGAACCCCATTGGGCCTTATGGCTGGCGGGTTGGTCAACCTGCGGGAAGGCCTATAATCCTCATTCCTGGCCGGTGCATCAGTGGGCACGCACGACTAATAGGGGCCGTGCAGGGGCTTAGTGGGGGTAGGACACTGGGGGTGTTAGTACGCGCCGTTGGGAGTGCCGGCGAGCTGGTTCGGGGAGGCGCCCAAGTGCCCTCGGCCTGTAGTCCGGCCTTGCGCGTTGCCTTAGCAGGCAGCGCGCTGGCCTTCACACACTCATGTGCATTATTGGGGCTGTAGTTTCCCCCTCAACTTACGTCGTATACCCGCCATCTCATGTAGTAGATAGCCGTGGACTGCATCCGAGCACCACGTTAAATATTGTTGAACAAAAAAAAAAAAAAAAAATCAAAGTCATGTTGTAGGCACATCTGAGTGTTAGGTGGTGATACCCACCCATCTGACACCCCAGACCTGGAGGTCATAATTCTTTTTAGCAGCACTTCAGACCCCCCCCCTCCCCCTCACATGATGTGCAGGATTTGCATTCTGACACCCCCTTGGTGAGGTCAGGAAGGGAAGTCTTGATGTGGGCTTGGTCCCACAATGGCTTCAGGAAGTGGGGGCAAGTCCTGGGGAGGCAAGTGATTGCTTGGAACAACTCCAGAGTGACCTTAGGTGAGAACAGCCTGAGAGGTCTGTTGACAACCCTTAAAGTGTTGTCGGGGAGCACAATGAGCATTGGCACATAGCACAGTTACAATGTACTGTATGATACAGTGTAGCAAATGGCTACAATGTAGCGTATGATACAGGTTTGCTGAATGCCAGCAAACAACATCTTAATAAGGAAGGACTTCAGTGTAGCATATCATATGGTGGCAGCAAATTGCCAGGCAATGGACGGAGCTATTGATGTAGCTGACTACACATTGCCTGTGCTGTGCACATGCCAACCATTACATCAGCCACAGCTGTGTGCTGAGTATACATTGGCCATGGCTATGTGGCCATTGGCCATCAGCACTACAGGGTGCCAAGAATGCATCAGCAATGGCCAGGATCAAGAGGTGCTGATGATGCAATACTTATAAATAATCAACTCAGTGGGCTCATGATACATCATGTTGCCGACCATACATCAGTCACAGTTGTGCGCCAAGCATGCATCAGCCATGGGAGTGCACTGGGCAGTCATTGGCACTATGGGGTGCTGATTAGCAAATGTAGGCAAGAAGTCTCCATAGGATATGGGTCCCTGGATGTCCAAAAACCCTGTATGACACGGGCCAGCAGACTCAACCCAAGCCAAAAATTAACCCATACAACACAGGTGGGCTGATGAAAAATAAAGCCTGTTCAACATGGTTCAGCCCATAAAAAATGATCCCATCCAATACAGATGGGCTGATACCTGCATATCAATGAGGCCGAGCCCAAGACACAGCAACCCAGGATGCCAAAGCCTGGCCTGACTGATGCTGAGGCTGCCTCTGCCCATGGACAGTCAAGCCGGGACCAATCAATGCTGAGTAAGCTGGGCTGAGGATGTCAGAGCCAACCAAGGATTACTATGGTATCATGGGTTCAGACTTGACTCAATGCAGACCATTGAGCATCTTATTTTGGTATACGAATAAGGGTAAAGAAGGGTTGGTCATGGTAAATTACATCTAATAGGGTAAGATTCTATGTGTAAGAAATACAAGAACATAATTTCGGATGTCACAGTGTTGGCATTCCTTCAGTTCCAGTAAATGTTGTTTTGACTGGGAGAGCAAGGACTCTCTGGAGATGGTTGATTCTTTGAGCCCTTGCATGTCCTTACCCGTAGTCATAAAGCAGTGAGGAGGGGCGCTGATTACTCCAAGTGTAAAGTTCGGAAACGGCCTGGTGGACAGTCAGGCCATGGTTGACAGCATGCAGCCTCACAATCTTGTAGTACCTCTCCATTGTGTCTGCATTCAGAGTGGGGTGCTAGAATAATAAGAGCAAAGAAATCAGCAGGGAGGGTGGCTCACATCAGGTTCCACAAAATGTTGCCTAATTGTATTAAATGCAGGTCATGACGGGGGTATCTGAACAAGGTAGGTTGCTCCTGTTGTTGCACTGGGCAGGCAATAGCAAATATGTGTCAGTGTTTTGATGATGTCCAGTCCAAACACCGTTTGGTGGTCCTCCTTATCATCTGAAATGTGTTCATTGGTAGAAAGAGATCTGGGCTTTGGCGCTGCATCCCAGGATGTCTGCTCTGGAGCTGAGCTAGCCCATGCCCAGATTACCGGTTCAAGGTCTGGAATCCAGGAGGCCATCACTTGTAGTCCTGTCAAATCAATGTCAGAGATGTTGATACAATTCAATGATAAATACATACCTGAAGGTGTGGCAATGATGTCAGCAGAGGTAGCAACCAGCTCCCCTTGTTGCATGCCTATGTCCTGATGTGGAGGGGACCCTATATCTACAACCATACTTGAGTGCTCATGCAGAGGGCTTTGTAGTGGAGTGGGTGCTGATGATGTGGAGCCTAAGATACTTAATCCCTTATCCAACATAACCTGCTCCCTGTATCTGGCCTTGGTTAGTAGAATGTCAGGCTGGAAGTCAAGCTGATGGGGGCTGAATGTTGCATTAATGAAGGGAGTCCAAGTATGTCAGAACCATTGGGGCCTTCTCAGAATGTTCCACTTCATCACCAATCATTTGGTGCTTGGTGTCTTGAAGCTGTGCAGAGTCTAGATGGGAGGGTGGTAGCAGAAGGCCCTTGGCCAATTGACCTACTCATAGTAGCCCTGTTTTTACCAGAATCAGCCTCAGGATCACTAAGGTCAAGGCAGAGATCTTCAAGCCAAAACAGGTCTGGGGAAGCCATTTTCATAACAGTCTCATTCTCAGTACATTCAGCATTGTATTGGGTCATTTGGACGTCTGTATCCTGAAGCTGAGGGGAGCCTGAGAGTGAGAGCATTAGCATAAGTCCCTTCACTGATCACCCTACAGATAGCCTCATTCTCACTGGAATCAGCCTTGGGATCACTGAGGTCAAGGTGGAGATCTTCAAGCCAAAATGGGTCAGGGGATGCCATTGTCACTGTGGTCCCATTCTCTGTATGTTGGGCCTCATAATTGTTCATTTGGAGGTGTGCATCCTGATGCTCAGGGGAGGCTGAGAGGGAGTGTTAGCACAGGTTCCTTCACCAATCATGCTACTGATAAGTAGCCTTACTCTCGCCAGAATAGGCCCCAGGATCACTGAGATCAAGCTGCAAATCTTCAAGCCGCAAGGGTTCCGAGGTCACGGCAGCCCCATTCTCAGTAGGTTTGGCCTCAGAATTCATCATTTTTGGCTGTGAATCCTCAAGATGAGGGGAGCCTAACAGGGAGGGTCAGGGCACAGTCCCTGGGCATTCAAAATATCATAGGTAGCCCAGGCTCACCCATGTCAAGCCAGAGGTCCTCAAGCTGAAGGGACTCCTCATGTGAAATAGTCATCTGGTCTTCATTCTTCATATAATTGGCCTCATAGCTGAGCATTTCAAGTTGTAATTCACAAAGCTGGGGTGAGCCTGACAGAATGTTTAAGTCAGAATTTGTTTGCCAAAATGAGTCATACCGATGGCAGGCCAGTCCTTGGCCCTGGCTTCACCTGTGATGCCCAGCCGGTGCTGAGTCTTGTCTATGTATAAGAAGATATTCTCCATAACATGTAGTGATTGATGAACCTGGTATCCCTCTCATGATATCTACCAGGCCTGCCAGAGAAGCCCCAACATTTTTGTCAAAACTGAGATTGAGCCTCAGGTCATTCAGCCTTGGGGAATCTGCATGGGTTCTTCGGTAAGCAATGAGTAAGGTGGAATCATCGGACTGAAGCTGACCTCACCTTGACTCAAAACCATCCATAGAAGGATTATCAATTGTCAGTTCTATGTCTTCCAACCTCAATCATTGCTCTTAAATACAATGAGTATTGAGTCAAATACTGATGATAACATATACCTTTTTCAGCATTGCCAATAATGCATGGCTAACATGGCTCAACCATCCCATCACTCCTGAGACAAAGATCAAGTTCTGCTAGGGTGGGGGAGTCTTCATGCATAGTTCTACACATTATTGGGGAATGGGAGTATAGTAATGAGACACTTGTGGTCATGTGCCACCAATACACATGGAAAGCAAAGCCAAACAACACAGACACAAGTTCTGGGCCTAAGTCCATCCACATCTATACAACCCATGGCATCATCATCCAATCTACTGCCTCAACCTACACTGGAGGATGTGATCTCCATTTCTGCCAAATTCATTTCCTTTCTGCAAGATACCCACCAACATGCAAAAATGGCAAGTAAGAACGATAGAATTGATTTGGTGAAGCAAATGGCTTTGCAACTGGTGAGTCCATCCCAGGTATTCTGAATCATACATGCATTGACCTCTGCTGTAGTGTGAGATAATTCCAAGCCAAACCCACCACAAATCAATTCCACACAGCAAGTTCATGCTCAATGTTCACCTGCTCATCACAAGTGGGTTGGAAAAGGGTTATTCGCCCTTTGACTGGGAAGCACTAGGCTGAGTGCTTGGCATGAACATCCAGTCAGGGATCGATACCGACATGAATGTAGGAAGGCGAGAATGTGCAGGGGAGCAAGCTGTGAGCATGGAAGGACAGACCAATGGTGATGGAAAGTCTGGTAAGCAAACTAAATCATCCATCCTTACTCCATGCTGATGACACTTCCATTCCAGCAGCACCCCACCCTGGCTCAACAACACTGGCCACCAGAACACTCACCCCTGAGAAGCCACCCTCCACTGGTTCCAACATGCTGATGGCTCCATCCCCCTGTCAGTGTACAGTGGCCAGCACTGCCCCAACTAACATCCCCAACTCCCTGATCCTGGCCTCTGAGGTTCCCAAGTGCACCTATGCCACCATCTCCTGCCCAGCCTGCTGCAGCTGGCCCTGCCCCCAACTTCTTGACACTGGCCCCCAAAGTGCCCAATGTGCCAACCCAGGCCTCCAATGCATCAAATGCCCCAATTGTTGCACAAGAGCCCTCACAGGGTCCCAATAGCCCACACTGATAAAGCCAAGGCATGGATTCCCTCCCCTCAACCAGTCAGCCTGCCAAGGTCAGTCCTGCCTCCAAACCATCCCACGGACTGGCCAATACCAATAAAGCTCCAAAACATCTGGAGCACCAAGAACATTCAAGGGTGGTAGTTGAGATTAGGAAAGGCAAGCACCAGTTGGCAGAAAGTGACAAACAAGTGGTCAGTTCCTCTGCCAAGCCCGATGCTATCCCAAAGTCTAATCTGGTGGGAGGAAAGCATAGTCGAAGGGAGGTTGTGGAGGATCATGGTGGTGAGGGAGGGAGTTTGAAGGATCCCAGGCCACAGAAGAAAAAACCAAAGATGTCCCACCAACCAAAGCTGGGTCCCTTCATCTACCAGCAGGTTAAATGTGTGTGCTGCAAGGAGAAAGATTGAACATGCTTGGTTAAAGCTAACCATGCATGCACAGAGTGCAACCAGCACAAGTTGGCCTGCACACTCCAACACTGGGTCAAGAAGCAGCTGAAGTCTGCCAGGGTAGTCGAGGAAAGGATGGAGGCTGCTAAGGCTGGTCAATCCATCACCTCAGGAGGAGCTGGACTGACAACTGAGGCCGAGATTGAAAGGTTGGATGAGGAAAGACAGGAGGGGGAGCCCCCAAAACCCACCACAAAGGAGAAGCACGAAACCACTCCAATCATCAAGAAAATGCATGCCCAAACAGCAGGCTCTACTTCATGCCCCAGCTGGTCAACTTTGAGCAAGTTGAGGTCATCTATGCAGGGAAGGGGACTTACACCAGTCACACCAGGGCGGTCTGATGAGCCAACAGGTATGTCCCATCACTAGTAAAATATATATGATTTTATTTCAATTTTCTTCAGTTGCAGCTACTCAAGCGGCGCTGTCAGCTCTTCTGGTTATGCCTGGTATAATGCCACCCACCAAGGACAAGGTGAAGGAACAGCTGTCCACGATGCAAGCTCACTTTGTTACCATGTCAGAAAGGTACAATGCTCTCAAGGCCCAGTACAGCACATTGGAAACATTCATGAGTAACTGCTTGGACAGCCTCATGTCCTGGATGCATGGGTTCTCGGCTGACTTCGTGACATTTTCTCGACAGTTCGGCCAGCTTAGCAACAAATTTTTGAGGTGCATCAATATGATCCTTGCTGACCAGCAAAACACATTTCATCAAGCACTTGCTGAAATGTACTTGGCATCAGCAGGACATATGGTGGAGGGTAGTGGGGTGTTAAATGGTGTCAGGCAGCCATCATGGCCATCTGACCCATGGGTGTCTGCCGCACCAGTGCCAAGCAGGGAGATGCAGGAGCAGGAAATGCAGACCAACAACACCGATCCTACACCTCCACATCTCCCTGAGGCCAAGACCATTCCTTCAGTGCTGAACCCAATTTTTATACCTTCAACTTGACTTAACATGATTTTCCTGTACATATGTACCCTTGCAAGTAATTTGCCTAATCTCATGGTGACTGTTGTTGTACCATTACCAGGCATCTATTAAGTGTGAAACTTTGGAAGAAGATTTGGCATCTGAGAGAGTACTTTGTTTCAACCAAGGCCAATTTCAATGCATCACAATGAAACTTTGCACTTGTATCTATTTACTAATTGGTGTCTTTGGAGGCCAAACATGTCAAAAAGATAACACCCATCAGTCAGGTGCTTAGCAGGTTAATTAGTCAATAGATATTGTCCCCATTAAGACTAAGGGTCTACATTGTGCTTTTTAACATACCCCAGGCATCAGGCATAAAATCATTGATAAATGGAGGCTGAGTCTGAGGTCATGTCACTTACCAATGCTGTGGCGTCATATTGTTCTCAAAAGCTTCTGCACTTGTGCTTGAATGACAATAGGATCATCAATTTTCCTTCCGCATGGGACCTACCTTTCCTTTTGAAATGTGATCAGATGGTCCGCATAGTGTATCTAACAACTGCCAACCAATGTATGCTCCTATTCTCTTTATCAATACATTTGCTAAGATACCACAGTGTCCACTTCTTCCTTATAAACTGGGAAAACCCTGTCTCTGCAGTCCAGGTCATTGTTAATTGAGAAACCACCCTTCATCAGGATGTACATAGAAGAAATTCCTGGTTTGACATGCTAGTGACACTGGGGTCGTATGCCAGTGGTCAGCTAGAACCTCCCAGCCTTGGACTGGGGCTTGATTACCCCCCTAGCACTGTTATTGGCATTGCCAGCAAGGTTGTGCTGCACAGTGGAGGTGCAGTGGATGGGGAATGCATATTTTATGAGGAACAAAGTTCTTGAATGCCTTAATGTATCAGCTGGGACATGGATGACAGTGCTTACATAAAGAGTATATCATTTTACTTGCACTGTCATTGGGTAACAACAATATTGACACATCTTATTTAAATTGTCTGTGTCAGAAAATATCAACTTCGGTAAACTACATCTACATATATTCCTGATTAGCCATACTTACTGTGGCTCGGCATCGATGAATTCAATCTCGGAATTGGCATTGGAATTGGCCTCTGACTTAAACTTGGCATTGGTATCTTGTTACAAGGTGCATAAAAATGCATTGGTCAACAGGAGGCAGATGTACCATCATCCACCCCTTCTTCCATTTCTTCATCACTGTCACGGAGCCCTGTGTCTGATATTGTGGTCACTGATTCCTTGGCTTCCTCAGCATCCCTTCCTGCTTGAAGCCAAGCCCAAACCTGATGAGAAGGTGGGGGCAGCCTCCCCAGATTGTCAGAGCTCACTAGGTTGTACCCTGACCACCTGGCCTCCACCTCCATAATTGCCTGAAATCCAAGGATGTGCTCTATGCAGTCCAGGATCTTGGTTGAGAGCTCCTGGAGCTCCATGGCTTGTTTATTGGCAAGTTGTAATGCCAGGTCTCCATACCTGTCTCAGATCTCCTACCCCAACATTCCAGGTCAGCTTTGAGGTCATGTTCTGCGGCACTTCTGAACTGCTCATACTGGAAGTCCAATAAGGCCACACCCATTGGGGTAATCTCCACCAATCCTCAAAACAAGTATTTACACTCCCCCCCCATTCCTTGTGGAATCCTGGTTCATTCCTGGTTCATTCCTGGATTCCTGGTTCATTCCTGGTTCATTCCTCACATTCCTAGGAATCCTGGTCCATTCCTAGCCATTCCTAGACCATTCCTAGACCATTCCTAGCCACCACTCCTGGAGGTACTAGGTCATTATTTCAAATATTAAATGCATTTATTACCATTTATGAATGCTAACAAAAAATACTAACAAAAAGTGTAAAAACTCCCCAACTTGCTATGAGGCAGGGGGGAGATATTATTTATTAATATAATACAAGACTAAATTAAACTATCTCTCAGAGCAAGGCAGTGGGGGCTTAGCGATTGTGTCGCATCGCAGTGACCTGCCCCTCGCATAGCACCCCATTCCACGGCTTGTGGTAGTGGTTGGGGGTGCTGGCATGGGGTGCTGGGGCCCGCTTGGCACTGCCATCACCCCACCCGTGCTCCACTCCATGAGCAGTGGCTCATGAGGCTGGGCAGGGTGGTGTTATTTGGGCTGCTGGGCCCTCCCGTTGTGTCCCCCTGGGCCATCGGGGCCTGCTGTCATGTCCTGCTGGGTCCTAGGCCCTTGCGTCGCATCCCCCTCGACTCCAGTTACATCCCCTGGCCTCCAGTTGTGTCCCCAGTTCCAGTTGCATCCCCTCGGCTCCAGTCATGTCCCGCCGATGACCCCTGTCAAAAATTCTCAGTATTTTAGATATTTTATATCAGGCTCTATCACATTTTTAATTATTTGACTCCCCATCATCTGGTGTCCCCCCCAGTGGGCAGGCGTGTCCCCCCTTCTGGGTTGGTTGTGTCTGGGTGCCCCATCATGTCAAGACGTGTTCCCTGGGTGCTGGGGGGCGTCCTGTCCAGTGGTGACGTGGCAGGTTGCAGGTGACCTGCCTCGGCTGAAGATCAAGCCCCCCACCCACCCTGCGAGCAGGGGCTCACTGGGCTGCTTGGGGGGCCATCAGGGGGCTGTTAGAAGGAGGGGGGTGGCCGTTAATGATGTGGCAGCGGGGTGGGATGGATTCGGCATGTACCTTGCGGGTACCCTGCTCTGCAGGCCTCCCGGCACCTCCCTCAGGCCGTCATATCAGCAATCAAGCCCCTACCTCCCAGCTGAGTGGGGAGGAGGGGTGGCGTGTGGTGGGAAGCTCATTGTTGATGAATAAATAGAAAAAACTGAATAAAAGAATGATATCAGCTTTTAAAAAAAAGAATAAGAAAAAAGATACCCCCTTACATCCCAGTTGAGTGGGGAGGAGGGGCGGCATGAGGGGCGTGGGGGGTGCCTATTGTTACAAGTAGAAAAGAAATTTGTTAGCTTAAAAAATGATTCCAATGATTAAAAATACTTAACATGGAGGCCTGAGGCCCCCATGGATGGGTAGTGGAGGAGGAAAGGAGGGGAGGCAGAGAGGGGGGGGAGGCGGTGTCAGTGACATGGCACATGAGGTGGGGGGGCTTACCAGTGTGGTCAGGCCATCATTGCACGTTGGTCATCTTGCGCCAGTGCGAGTGGTGGTGGCGGTTGTGGACAGAGGTGGTGGCAGTTGCGGTGTGAGGGAGGCGGAGGTGGCAGTGGCGCAGTCGATGGTGGTAGCGCATCTGGCACTGTGACCATGTTTGCACCTGGCTGACATAAATTATTGAAAATATACCAAAAAAGGAAAGAGGAAGGAGAGAGAAAGAGAGACTTCTGTTATTCTCAGCCTGTACTAGAGGCATGTACATACTTTGTATTACAGACTACAGACCAGTGCTGTAGCTTTAATTTGACATAAATTATTCCAAAAAAGGAGAGAGAAAGAAGAGAGAAAGTAGTGTTGCCAGGGTAGATGCCCTAGAGAGCTGGGGGCGTACTCTGCCAACAGTAAGCGATCCAGTTGGTTTTTGAAGAGATAATGAACAGCTCGCAAAACGGCTCAAATTTTAGCCCTTTTGCGAGCTGGTCAATATCTCAATACCAGCTACATGGATCACTGAGGGTTGGCAGAGGACCCCCCGGCTCTCGGGGGTATCTACCTTGTCAGATATCCTCAGTATTTTAAATAATTTATTTGAGACTCTATCACATTTTTAATTATTTGACTGGCTTAGCTGTTGGCAACACTAAGAGAAAGAGAGACTTCTGTTTTTACTAAATGCATATTCATACTATGTACTACAAACTACAGACCAGTACTGTGGCTTTATTTTGCATGGTTCCACTGGCAAGCCCAACTAGGATGTCAGCTATCTTTGCCATTGCAATCATACCTCCCACATTCTATGCAGGCATTCCTGGAGCTCTTTACACTCCTTCTGAGTCCGAGTGATGTCTGAGTGATGTCCGAGTTTTGTCTGTGTGGACTAACTCGGACTAGAAGTTCCTAGCACGGATTCTGCAAGGACTGTCCTAGCAAGTCACATGACACAACGAGAGGATATGCTTGGACAGTTAGGAATAACCAAACTAACCAAACTAACCGGATGCGTGTCACATGGCCACAATCACCACCATGACACGTCATGACTGCCAGCTCATGCATTGCCACCCACCATCACGACGATGTCCTCCCTCTCCCTCTCCCCTCCACCCCTCCCCCTGTCCCCCCTCCCTCCCTCTAGCACAACATGGGCCCCCATGTTAAGTATTTTAAAATCTATTTCATTCTTATTTAAAGCTAATAATGTTTTTTTCTCTTTCAGTTTTTCTTTCTGTATGCAACAACACGCCGCCCCTCCTCCCCACTTAGCTGGGAGCTGGGGGGCTTCATGGGATGCGGGTCAGCACCAGGGGGGTGTCAGGGAAGGGAGAGGGGGTGACGACAGCTGCCACGTCACCACCAGCCACCGACGCAGCACCCACCGCTGCCACTCTGCCTCCACCTCTTCACGCCAGATGTGAGGAGGACATGAGGGGAGCATGATGCCGATGACAGGCCGCCATGCCACCAGTGCCCACCGACCCAGCACCCACCGCTGCCACGTCACTACCACCCACCGATCCAGCACCTGCCGCTGCCATGTCACTGCCCACCGATTCAGCACCCTCCCCCAGCCCGGGACAACCCCCACCGACACATGATCTGCCCCCATGCCCAGGAGGGACAGGGGGAGGTCCCTCAGAGTGAGGGGACGCGCCAGGGATGACGGGACGTGCCGGGGGACAAGCAAACACACCAGGACCAAAGGGGACGCGTGGGGGGACAGGGGGATGTGCCAGGACTGAGGGGGACATGCCAGGGGACAGGGGGATGCCATAGGAGGGAGGGCGATGCCAGGGGACAGGGGGACGCACCCGACGCGACACCCAGCACAACAGAGCACCCCCACCACCACTGCGAGCAACTGCTCGCAGGGCAGAGGCAGGGTGCAGTAGGCGAGGGTGACGGATGGGCATGGGGAAGGGTAAATATACAAGAAAGAAAATTAAAGGGGCAATGAGAGGGCGACGCGCTGCGCCCCACTCCTCCTCCCCTCCCCTTTAATTTTCTTTCTTGTATATTTATTTTATTTGTATTCTATTTTAATTAATATAAATACCACTCTGTCATAGCGAGGGGACGTGTGACCACATGACACCAGGGGGACAGAGCACCCCCCACCACTGTTTCAGGCGACTGCTCGCAGGGCGGAGGGGGTGCAATAGGCGAGGGTGCCGGAAGGGCACAGGGAAGGGGAGGGAATGGGGGACAGGGGGGGGGGCAACCACACCTTTTGAGTGCCGTTGCTCGATGTGAGCAATGGTAACTTTTTTTTTATTGCTAGCATGTATTTGGAATAGGTAATAAATAGTAGTAATAATATCAATATTGTGTGCCCATTTGGCACAGTGGTTAATTGTGCCCAGTTTGTGTAATCTTGATCAAAGTGCCTTGGGTTCAAACCCTGCCAGGTGCACCAATATTTTGATCTTACTCTCACGAAAAAATTCACCAAGTCTTTATTTACTCGGACATTACTCAGACCAGCTAGGGCAACTTGGACATCATTAGGACTTCTTACAGTTCCAAGATGCTAGGACTCAGCCCAATTCTTCAGTCCGCATGATGTCCGAGCTGTCTGTGCAGACTACTCAGACTTTACTAGGAATCTGCGCAGACAGCTAGGAGTCCGTGCGGACTAGGTGGGGGAGTGTAAAGTACAGCATTCCTGCATGATTCCCTTTTCTGCCTACCTCCACACTCTTCACCTCCACACTTCCAACATTTCTTCTGTCCATGCTCTCCTACTGTCCTTTGCTGACTACTAGAGTCTCTTGCTGATATGTCAGCAGGTCTCTTTCGTTTATGACCTGCTAAATTACTGCTTTATCTAGCAATGTTATTAGTTATCATAGGTTCTGGTAATGGCATAATTTGGTAAATCTCTGGAGTAGCATCAGCCAGGGATATTTCAAGACCTGCAGAAGGCTGAGTTTCAAAAACAGGATTTTGAAGCTGGTGATGTGCAGTTTCAACTCTAGAGGGATCATGCACTTGTGAATCAAGGAGTCTCCTCTGAGGTCGTGTCTGAGACTCAGTGATATGCTGATTCATTATAGACTGCCATGCATGATAGTAAGCAATGAGATGTTCTTCTAGCTGAAAGATATATGTAAATAATTAATATTCAGTATAAAATCTGAATATTTGCCAAACATACTTTGTAGAAGATTGTCTTGCCATCTACATGATCACAATTCCATATCTGTACTGCTTGCTTCCAATCAGGATCCTGATTATTGCGGTTGAAACTTGGATTTTCTCTCATCAGTGTGGAGAAAAGTTGCTTTTCCTCTGTGGTGTGCACAGCTATAACAGCATATTGTGTTCCTTGATGGAAAGCAAGATACCAATGACCCTTTTAACCACTGCAGCAGGAATTGCTGGCTGTATTGCAGCTTTGATATGAGTTATTTCAGGAATTGGAAGAATCCCAAACACTTCACTTGTTGGAGCATACATTGCACCATTAGTCCACCCCTTAATAACATGAGAATTGGGCACCAATGTTCACAAATTCTCACCAAGTACTTGCAAATTGTCATATAGCCAGATGTTGCTGGAACTGCAGGAGGCCCTCAAAGCGTGCTCATCACGCTCTGCCCCGGGACCGGACCACGTTACGTGGTCCTTCCTCAAACGCTGGGCTGGCAATGTCGAAATTGCCGAGCTCTTTGTCCGCATCGCAGAAGTGTGCGTTACACTGGGCCACTGGCCCACTCATTTTAAGGAGTCCACCTCAGTCATCATACCGAAGCCTGGAAAGCCTAATTACTCTACCCCGAAGTCGTTCAGGCCGATTGTGCTCCTGAACACCCTCGGGAAATTGGTCGAAAAGCTGCTGTCGAGACGGCTCCAGTTCGACGGCGTGGCACACGGTGTCTTTCACCCCAACCAGTTTGGGGGCGCAGGGTGGGCGAAGGGGCTACAAACGAGTGTTGTCGCCTTCGACATTGCTCAGTTCTTCCCGTCGCTGAACCACCAGGTTCTGCTGACTATCATCGAGAAGTCGGGGTTCCCACCCTGTGTGGTAAACTTCTTCCGCTCATACCTGGTAGGTCAATTCACAACCTACAAATGGAACACCGACAGCTCGGGCAGATTTTCTGCCGATGTCGGGGTGGGGCAGGGCTCGGCCTTGTCCCCCCTTTTCGCCCACGTCCCCCGGCCGCTGGCAGACCTGATATCTTATGTCGATGATGGCACCCTCATCGCGCAGTCTAAACGGGTGGAGGACAACCTCCCCAAACTTGTGGACGCCTACAACGAGGTGTTCCGCCTCTTCACGGCCCTTGGACTGGTGTTGGAACACGCCAAGTCCGAGGTCTTCCACTTTTCCAGAGCACGGGTGGTGCCCAACCCCCCCATCGATCTCGGTGTTGCCCCCTTTACTGGGGCCACCCCTCTCAAGCCCAAGCCGGTCTGGCTGTATTTGGGCTTCTTCTTTGACCGGAAATTGTCCTTTAAAGAACATGTCCGGTTCTACACCACAAAGGCGTTCACGACCGTGAGCGCCATGCGTATGCTTGGCAATTTGTCCAGGGGACTCTCCCCGGCAAATAAGCGATTACTCTACAGGTCCTGCGTCATCCCAGTGGCGACGTACGGACTTCGTCTCTGGTTCTGCCAAGGTACCCGTACCAAAGGCATGGTCAAGGCCCTGTCCCAAATGCAGCACACCGCTGCACGCTGGATCACAGGTTGTTTCCGTATGACCCCGGTGGGGGCTATGGAATGCCTCGCTGCCCTGTTGCCGATGCCACAGGTGCTGCGCCGCTTGGCGGACAAGAGCTGTCTTCGGACGGCTACTTTGACGCGCACCCACCCCGTCCGAGCTATCTTGGAAGGGGACCTGGTGGGAGACGCCCCCCGGCATGCGCTGGGACTTCAGGCCCTCCCGCCTGGCACCCGCCGGAAAATTGTGTCCCCTGCAGCGGACGCGATGGCCGTCTGCACTCTCTCCGATGAACCCTTCGAGGCCTACGGCCCTGAGAGTCAACCCGGAGATCGGCTGTTAGATCTGTTCTCGGACAGAATCTCCCTCCACCGCCCGCCCCCCAAGGGGACGGACAAACACAAAGACTACCCCGACCGTCTGGACCGTGTCCTGGCTGAGGCCAGAAACGATCCAGAGTGTCTTATTGTAGGCTGTGATGGGTCCGTACCCAAGACAGCCCACCAGGCCGCGGCAGCCGCCCTTGTGTTCCGCGGGAACCCGGAGGTCCTCGGTCGCGCCTCAGCGACCGACGCCGAACACCGTGCCCTCCACCTTGGAGTGTCCGCAGCCGTTGCTGCTGGATGCAAGAAGGTGGTATTCTCAGACACCCTCGCACTCGCTAATGCGTGGGTGGACTGCTCCCCGACGGGGGGCCAACAGCACGCCCTTTGGCTGTGCTGCCTTCTACAGCCCTGGTTCAATTTGGGCCAGGACCGCCAGATCCACCTGTGGTTCGTCCCCTCCAAGTTGGAGTGGGTGGTCCACAAACAAGCCCATGACGTCGCGACGTCACTCCGACTGCCTCTGGGGATCTCCCCCAAAGCCACTCGCAACTGGCTGATCGCCTCCTTCAAGGAGTCGGCGGAGAAAGACTGGGGGGCCCGCTTCGCGGACCCCAAGTATTGAGGGAGGAGCTTCCTGGACCTGAGGGCCCAATGGAAGACCCCCGCAACGCCCACTGCTTCTGGCTGCGGGCCTTGGCTCAAAGAGACTGCACATGACTGCAGGTTGACGGCCCGACTATGTCGGTGCATCACGGCGCATGCCCCCATTGGGAGCTACCGCGACCGCTTTTTTCCCAGTGAGGATACTCACTGCACATGCCCCCCGCAGCCCTTCCAGGACCGTGACCACCTGCTCCGCGTGTGCCCCCACGTGAAGCGCAAAAAGCACCGACAGGGCCCACGATTTATCGCGGACCTCGTCGAACTTCTCGAGGCGAACCCACGTGCGTTCGCCTTTGCCCCCCCGGAAGGGTGGGACCCGGGATGAGGGTTACGCGCAGGGCGTATGACCCCCGTCTGGTGGCCTGGTGAGCCTGATGGCCCGCCGAACGCACGCTTGGCTTCCAAACCTGCGATGTCTCTGTCGGTAACGCCGAACCTCGGGTTCGTCGCTGGCAAGGTTGGGGGGCCCGCCAGCTGGCGGGTACCGTCCCATGCGTGGGGCGGCTAAGCAAGGAGGGGCAGTACTCGGGCAACCGAGGGGCTCTGAATCCCGTCGGGCCTTATGGCTGGCGGGTTGGTCGACCTGCGGGAAGGCCTGTAATCCTCATTCCTGGCCGGTGCATCAGTGGGCGCGCACGACTAATAGGGGCCGTGCAGGGGCTTAGCGGGGGTAGGTGGCTGAGAGTGTTAGTACGCGCCGTTGGGAGTGCCGGCGAGCTGGTTCGGGGAGGCGCCCGAGCGCCCTCGGCCTGTAGTCTGGCCGTGCGTACTGCCTTAGCAGGCAGCACGCTGGCCTTCACGCACTCAAGTGCATTATCAGGGCTGTAGTTTCCCCCTCAACTTACGTCGTATACCCGCTGTCCTCTGTAGTAGATAGCTGTGGACTGCGCCCGTGCACCACGTTAAATATTGTTGAACAAAAAAAAATAGCCAGATGTCATAGTGTCCACTAAACCTTTGCCCAGTTTTGTTGTAGGTTCCAGCAGACAGATTGTGATGTAATCGGAAATCTGCAAGTCGATTCACTGCATGTCTAGCAGAGATTGAAGAGTCTGGAAATGTATTTCGGATTGAATGGTGAACACCTCCTTCTGTAAAATTTGTTCCTCTCATACAGCACCAAACAGGAAGTCCACTTTTCTTCCAATCAAGACCAACTTGGTAATATAAATCAATCCCAGGAGGATCTGATATATATCCTGCTTGGATCAGTTTCAGAACACTTTTGCACTCTTCCATGCACCAGCATTGAATAGAGGTTGTCCAGTAATCAAGTCTTTCAATGGACCATATGTTTGGAATGAATTAGCTACAAGATTGTACAATTGTTCAGGAGGAGGAATTATTCACCGAACTAACTTCCACAAATATGCAGGATGATATTTCAGTTTTTCATCCCAAGATGATCCTTCCTGTTGTAGACAAGCATCAACAAGTGCCTTATCTTCTGGATTTACAATAAATATGGCATCTTGTAAAGCTCTTGCAAAAATTCTCCACAGGCCATGATTTTTAGGAATTGATATCATATCAAAAGCATGCCACACATCCTTGAGAACATGACTGCAGACTGGGAGACTTATCTGTTTTTCCTTGTCTATCTCAAGAAATACAAGTTTTCCATATTGCAAACTTTCTTGATCAGCAGCACTTGATTCAGGAGTAGATGTGCTCTCAGGCATCTCTTCATCTACATCTGCTAACCAGGAGTTGTTAGATTCAACCACTCCCTCATTCACATCAGAGGCAATTCCAGTTGACACTGAACTCCTAGTAGCATGTTGGGCCTGTGTTTGAGTAGAGTCTGGAATACCCACATTTAACTCAAGTTCAATAGTTGATGAGTGAACTTGGTTTCTTTTGCAGATAACCACGAATGGAGGTAGCCCAAAGGAAGAAAGAAGACAGTCATGTTCTGACATCACTGCGCCTGGAACAATGATTTTTGAACTTCTACAGCTGCATCCAATGAAGTCATTCTAATTCCATTTATCATAGCATTTTGATTGTTGTTGTGGCTTGACCATGTTCCATGTGCAATTACTTTGTGGCTGTCCTGCTGGTAGACAGAAACAAGAAGACCAGGTGGTGCATTGTGTGGGACATTTCCTAGTCTTTGAATTGTTTCCAGATTCTGGTAAACAAGCAGTGCTATGTGAGCATCTGATGCTGCATAGTCTATTTGAGCTTGTCTGAGCTCAATATTATCCCATTCTGTGCTGACTCAGATACTTGGGTCCTTTGCATGTCTTGCTTTCAGAACCAAGGCACAGAATCCTGCCAGTCCTACATGTGCATTTGGTGCAACATGACAGTCCTTTGCCATCTTTGCAAGATCAATCCAATCACTGAAAGGTGTGGTAGATCCACTTTCTTTCTGTAGCCTCTGAAGATCACCTTTTATTCCACTGCCAACTTTAAGGATTTGTGGTTCTGCCAGAAAATTCCATAGTGACACAGGAAAATGGTTTCCAGGTAGTCAGGAAATCTGAAAAACATAGACATGATTCTTGTGAGCAAGTGAAATCACTGCTGTCTTCCCTTGATTTGCATGTCCAGGTGCCATGTCCACATTCCATTCCAGGTCTAAGCCCACAACTATTTGCTTATCAGCTGGCAAATGGATCAACTGTTCTTGAATAGTTGCAAGTGCAGTTTGAATTTGCATTGCAGTTGACTTGACATGAATTGTAACTTCACTAGGTATAGCAAACAGTGGAAGCTTGGAATATTTATCAACTGGCTGAACATCCTTGAGCAATGATGGAAAAGACTTTTCAAGAAACCCTTTATCAGCCAAATTGTCTGTATAGAATAACTCAGGTTGAGAGTGACCATACATTGTCAAAGCTTCACACATTCTTGTTAATCCAATTTCAAACTGAGCATGGGACTTTGTTGCAACCAATGCTATAACCCAAATCTCTCCATACTCATTTGTGACAGTGAGAAGTCCAATAAAGACTGGAACACCATTTACAACAATGATGTGTTTGGTAACTTTATGGGAATGATCAATAGCTGCAATTCTTCCAGTTAACATTGAGGTGTACTGATTGATTCATGGCAAATGCTGTTCAACATAGGAGTCATAAATATCTCTAAACCAACATGAACCCGGAACATAGCCAGCATATCCTAATGGATCACTAAATGCAGAGAATGCTTGGAATATAGAATTTCTCCAAGGGGAATTAATTCTCATTGCATTAATCATCTCCAGATATTGGATTTGCAGAATATCAAAGTGATGCAAGTGCTGGACATGTATGATGTTTTTTTTTTTTTTTTTTTGTTCAACAATATTTAATGTGGTGCACGGATGCAGTCCATGGCTATCTACTACACGGGATAACATGTATAAGATGGAAGTTGGAGGGGAGACTGCAACCCCAATAAAGCACAAGGGTGCATGAAGACTGTTAGAATAGGTAATCTAGTTAGCATCGGACTCACTCTATGGCCAGTTTAGTCAGTCCCCATTTCGTCGTTTAGTGTACAGTATTGCATCATCAGTGCCAGAGCGCATGATGTCATTGCACAGTCAATGACATCATGCACTCCACAGTCCATGACATCAGTAGTTTATACTTAGCACAGCTTTATGTATATAAGTAGATGTAACTGGAGACTACCTCTCCAGTTACAAAGACTCTTATACACTGGTTAACGCCCTCATACCTCTTAAGCTCTGTTGGCTGTCTTCAGTGACACCTTGTATCCTTCAACAAAGACCTGTGAGCACTCCGAACGTTGACAGATTGGGTGATTGCATGGTCAGACTACAGGCCAAGGGCACTCAGGCGCCTCCCTGAACCAGCTCGCTGGCACTCCCAACGGTGCGTACTAACCCACGCCCCCAACTCCTGCAGCCCCCCGCACAGCCCCTAGTAGTCATGCGCACCCACCGACGCTTCAGCCAGGAATGAGGATTACAGGCCTTCCCGCAGGTCGACCAACCCACCAGCCATAAGGCCCAATGGGATCCGGAGCCCCTCGGTTGCACGAGTACAGCCCCACCCCACTTAGCCGCCCCACATATGGGACAGTACCCACCCACAAGGCGGGCCCCCCAGCCTTGCCAGTGACAAACACGGTTCAGCATTACTGACAGGAGACAAAGCAGGCTCAGAAGCCAGAGCATGTGTTCGGTGAGCCATCAGGTGCACCAGGCCACCAGACGGGGGTCATACGCCCTGTGCATGTCCCTCATCCCAGGTCCCACCCCTCAGGGGGGGTGAAGGCAAAAACCCACAGGTTCACCTTGAGATGTTTGACCAAGTCTGCAATCCAACGTGGACCCTGCCAGTGCTTTTTGCGCTTCACGTGTGGGCACATGCATAGCAGATGGTCCTGGTCCTGGAAAGGTTGGGGGGGACATGCCTAGGGAATATTGCCAGAATATGCTAAGTCATATTAGCACATGTTTAACAGAGGTTAACACATGCAGAGACATATAGGGGAATCCACAGTTAACACATGCTACAGGATTAATCATCCTGCAGCATGTCTATCATAGGCTATCAGAGACAGAGCCTTGGATAGAGTGTCTATGACACACCCTGCAGGAAGTCTAGGACTTACCAAGCCATGATATCATATGTCACTATTATTGACACTGTTATAGGGGAAATGACATAGTTATTCCATTATTAACTGGTACAGGGGTCTATTACAGAATACCTCCTTTATATATTAAAGGAGTGCATTACACTATACCTCCTAACTGTGTAGTATAAATATTGCACATCTTGTAGGAGATGATAATAACATTCCTCCCTGTGGCAGACTCCCTCATACACTTACCTTTGACTTAAACTCAATACCTCAAAAACCTCGTCCTCATCTTGTGCTCAACTTCCTGATCCCAATACTGGGAAAGAAACAGTCATGGTAGCTCCCAATAGGAGCATGCACCGTGATGCATCAGCATAATGAGCTGTCAACCTGCAGTCATGTGCAGTCTCTTTGAGCCACGGCCTGCAGCCAGAGGTTGTGGGCATTGTAGGAGTCTTCCTCTGGGCCTGAAGGTCCAGGAAGCTCTTCCCCCTATATTTGGGGTCTGCAAAGTGGGTCACCCAGTCCTTTTCTGCCATCTCCTTGAAGGAGGCAATCAACCAATTGTGACTGGCCTTGGGGGAGATCCCCAGGGGCAGGTGGAGGGACATCGCAATGTCGTGGGCTTGCTTGTGGACTGCCCATTCCACTTTGGAGGGGATGAACCACAGGTGTACCTGGTGCTCCTGGCTCAACTCAAACCATGGGCACAAAAGCTGGCATAGCCTTAAGGCATGCTGTTGACCCCCCACTGGGGAGCAGTCCACCCACGTGTCAGCAAGTGTGAGGGCATCAGAAAAGATCACCACCTTCTTGCATCCAGCGGCCACAGCCACAGACACTCCAAGATGGAGGGCTTTGTGTTCTGCGTCAGTTGCTGCAGTGTGACCGACAAAGGCAGTAACCCTGCAGATTTCCTGGTTTCCACAGAAGACCAGGGCAGCCACCAAGGTGTGATGAGCCATCTTGGGCACAGACCCATCACAGCTCACGATGAGACAGTGGAGGTCTGCCCTGGCCTCAGCCAAGAGGCAATCCAGGCGGTCATCCCTTTTGCGGGCAGGCAGTGGGGCATGATCCTGTCTGCAAACAGGTCCACCAGACGGTTGCCAGGTTGGCTTTTGGGGCTGAATGCCTTGAAGGTCTCCCCGGCTAGGGAGCAGAAAGTGACCGTGTCCACAGCAGGGGACACAATCTTCCATTGGGCAGCAGGTGGAAGAGCTTGAAGCCCCAGTGGGTGCCGGGGGGCGTCCTCCACCAGGTCCCCTTCCAAGACAGCTTGGACAGGGTGAGTGCACATCAGAGTAGCTGTCTGAAGGCAGCTCTTATCAGCCAGATGGCGCAGCACCTGCGGCATGGGCAGCAGGGCGGTGAGGCATGTTGGGAATGAAGTGGTGAACAGTGACAGGAGGAGTTAAGGACAAGGTTAAGAAGATGAAGTTAATCTCAAAGGCTAGTGAGTGAGGGAGTCTGCAACAGGGAGGAATGTTATTATCATCTCCTACAAGATGTGCAATATTTATACTACACAGTTAGGAGGTATAGTGTAATGCACTCCTTTAATACATAAAGGAGGTATTCTGTAATAGACCCCTGTACCAGTTAATAATGGAATAACTATGTCATATCCCCTATATAATTCTCCAGATAGACTTGTCTATCATTGTATATTATAGGGGGTTCCCTGGATAGCATAGGAGACAGTCTTGGCAGTCTTTGTAGTCTTGGCCAGTCTATTAAGGGTAGCAGCTTGGGAATTAATATTATTCCCTGTGGCTGTGTTGGATTCTACCAGTGGCAGATCCTAACCCTAACCTTAAGCTTAGGACTTGTATTCCATCTCCCTAGGCTTGTTAACTGCCTTGGCTTGCCTGTATACTCTTGTATACATAATCCCAACACTCCCCCTCAAGCCTAGGCAGTGTAGGACAATGAGTGGAATGGTTCTGTGAATGTCATCACTCCCCCTGGAGTGGTTAATAATTTTCTTTCAGGTGCGTCAAAACCTCTGTGGATGGAAAACCCATTGGGAAAAACCAATCTCACCAAGGAAAGCTACTGAGTTATTTTTGACTGAATTCCCATCTCTTCCCTATGCCGTGAAAACTTAGGCTTTGGTAAAGCCTTTGTTAATATGTCCGCTGTTTGTTCTGGATCACAACAGTTTTGAATATCAATAATTTTGTTGGTGACTAAATCTCGGACCCAGTGATGCCGTATAGCGATATGTTTCGACCTTTGGTGAAATTGAGGGTTATGGGTTAAAATTACTGACCCTTCATTATTGCCTTGAATAATTGTCGGATTTTCTTGGGTGTATCTGAGTTCACCATACAAATTTCTTAGCCAAGTGGCCTCGCGTCCAGCTTCGGATAATGCCACATATTCGGCTTCCGTTGAGGATAGTGCAATAATTGTTTGTTTCAGTAATTTACACTGCCCCATATGTTCCGCGCGGATCCACGCGGACTATGCGGACGTCCGCGGACTCCACATGATTTGCATGCGGAGTCCACGGACTCCGTGCTAGTCCGCGCAGATTAGCACGGACTCCATGCTAGTCCGCGCGGATTCCCATAGGCTCTGTAATTTTTATATAGATATTTAAATGAATTACATTTATAAACTGGCCCCCCCGCCCGCGTCTCGTCGCCCCCCCTCGTCTCGTCGGCCCCCCTGCCCTCGTCTCGTCGCCCCCCCTCGTCTCGTCGGCCCCCCCCCCCTCGTCTCGTCGCCCCCCTCATCATCGTTCCACCCGCCTTCCACCCCACGAGCAGTCGCTCGCGAGGCTGGGGGCGGGTGGTGTGTCGTCGTTGGGTTCCCTCCCCTTGCCCGTCGTCCCTCGTCTCCCTGGCATCCCCCCCTTGTCTCGTCCGCCCCCCCCCCTTGTCTCGTCGCCCCCCCTTGTCTCGTCCACCCCCCCGCCCTTGTCTCGTCCGCCCCCCCGCCCTTGTCTGGTCTGCCCCCCCCCCTTGTCTCGTCGCCCCCCTCGTCATCGTTCCACCCGCCTTCCACCCCACGAGCAGTCGCTCGCGAGGCTGGGGGCGGGTGGTGTGTCGTCGTTGGGTTCCCTCCCCTCGCCCGTCGTCCCTCATCTCCCTGGCATCCCCCCCTTCGGCTGGCGTCCGCCCTGGGGCATCTGGCACGTCCCGTGCTTCCCCTGGTCATCGGGACGCCGTACGGCGGTGATGACGTGGCACTGGGCGGGGCCGCTCGTGACGTCGTACCCCTCCCCACTGGCGCGTTGCCCTGCTCCCTGACGCGTCCCCTCTCTCCCTGACACGTCCCCTCTCTCCCTGACACGTCCCCTCCCTCCTCGCTATGTCCCAAGTGCACCCACCCATCCACCCCACGAGCAGTCGCTCATGGCGGTGGGGGCGGGTGCTGCCTCGCATGCGGGTGGTGACGTGGCGCGGCTGGTGGTGTCGGCATCGTTGCTGGTCGGCTCCTGTCGCGGGGGGGGGGGCGATCGTCATGGCTGGCCGGTGGTCAGTGACGTGGCAGCGCAGGGGGTGCGTTCGGGTCTTACCTCGCGGGTACCCCACTCCACAGGCCTCCCAGGACCTCCCTCGGGCTGTCCTATCCTCCCCTGAGTCCCCCCCTCCCAGCTCAGTGGGGAGGAGGGCGTGCTATTGGGGGGCCGTTGTTGCATGTACAATAGAAGCAATGAAAAAAATTAGTTAGCTTAATAAAAAATGACTAGAACACAAAAACACTTACTATGGGGGCCCCAGGCCCCCAGAATGGTGGAGTGGTGGAGGGGGGGGGACCCAGAAGTGAGGGGGCGAAGGGGGTGGCCGTCGTTGCATGGACAGTAGAAACCACTGGAAAAATAATCAGCTATTTATAAATTGATTGGGATTATAAAAAAACTTAAATATGGGGGCCACAGGGCCCCCTATTGGTGGAGTGGAGGAGGGGGGGTGAGGAGGGAGGAGGGAGGAGGGAGGAGGGAGGAGGGAGAGGGAGGCGGCGTCGTGGGTGGTAGTGGTGAGGGTGATGAGCTGGCAGTCACGGGGTGATGTTGGTGACGTGGTGACAACGGTGCCCAGTAAATTGGCACATGTTGGCATGGCTTATACAGTCTGTTTGTCTAGTGGTTAATTGCTTACCTGTCACACTCACGTGGCCTTGCGGTCATGGGTTCAAATCCTCCTGCCCCCCCTACCTTTTAGAGATTTACAATAATAAAAATATTAATTATTCATTAAATTAATTACTCCCTCAGATGGGCTCGGACGTCTGAGCTGTCCGACCTGTGCTGTACTTGGACTCGGATGGAATAATTCTGTGGAATCCGCGTAAAAAGAAAAAATCCGTACAGATCCGTGCCGACTCAAAATCTGGAATTAAGCAGGACTACAAGCCAAATGAATTTCTCAGAAGTCCGTACGGACTAACTCGGAGTCCGTGAAAATCCGCGCGGAACATATGGGGCACTGTAAAGACCTCGTTTGTTTCTTTAATTTCCAAGTTATTGCTCCCCCTGCTGTCAGGAAAACATATCCTGTGGTGGACTTGAAGTCCTCAGAATTTGCAAATGATGCATCAGCAAATCCATGGAAAAGGTTATTGTTTTCAGTCTCATCCTGGGATTTTCTGTAAATAATTCCAAGAGTTTTCGTACCTGCTAAGTACCGTAGTATCCGCTTTATTGCACCATGGTGTTGTAAGCCCGGGTTTGCGGTATATGCTGCCAATTTATTAACAGCGAAGCTAATGTCAGGTCGCGTGGAGTTTGCAATGAATTGTAGACATCCCAGTAATTTGGCATATGAATTGCTCCGATTCGGCTCATTATAATCTGGGTTTTCAATTAATTTAATATTTGGGTCCATTGGCATTCCAACAGGGTTTGCATCAATCATGCCTTCTTTACGAAGGACATTCTCGATATATTTTTCTTGAGATATTTTGATGCTATCATTGGCGCACGTAATTTCTATGCCCACGATTTTGCTAGGCTCTCCAAGGTCGGTGACGTCCCATTCTGATGTTAACGCATTTTTCAGATGCTTCATCATTTTATCTGCTGATGCAAAAAGCAGGGTGTCGTCTACCCATACCGTTATGATGCCTATATTTTCTTCATCCCATCGAATATATGCGCAAGGATCTGCCATTAATCGTCCATAATCATGAATTTTAAGTTTACCATCAAATTCGTTATTCCACTCTCGACCTGCCTGCTTTAATCCATAAAGCGGTTTAAATAGCTTGCATACTCGGCCTGTTCCATCATTACATCCTTCAGGTTGTTCCATGTATATAGTCTCTTGTAGCGTGCCATTGAGGTATGCGCCCTTTACGTCCATCTGTTGTATTTTTAGACCTTTCTCTGATGCGAGTGCTAAAATCGCCCGGAGTGTGTCCATTCGTACAACTGGTGAAAAAGTTTCTGTGAAATCATAACCGGGTCTTTGTGCATACCCTTTTGCAACTAGCCGCGCTCTGTATCGTACAATTTCCACTTCTTTATTTCGTTTTCGAATAAATACCCATTTATTTGAGATTGGAACGGCATCTGGAGGTTTTTCGACAAGTTCCCAAGTACCCTTTTCTTTGAGCAAGTCTAATTCAATTTGCATTGAATCCTTCCATTCCGTCCATTCCGGGGATTGTTTTGCGTCTTTGAGACTGTTTATTTCGTCTCTGGCTATTATTGCATAGGCTTCTTCTATATTTAGAAAGGTTTCGTCATCTTCCTCTTCCGCAAGGTGGTAAAGATGTTTGTAGTCGGTACGAATTCCACGAGTTTTCCGTGGTTCATTATCACTTGCACGCGTCTTCTGTGGTCTAGTGATATCTATGTTTCCCTCATTTTCATTCCGTTTACGCTTCCGAGGCTGCCTTGCCGGTTCTGTGATCCGTTGATCGGAGTTACCCGTCGGCGGCACATTCGGTGTTTCCCCACCAGACTCCCCCTCCGTCGAGGGTGTAACATCAGTGTCTTCGGGAGGCTCAGGTTCATCTGTAGCATCTATAAGTCGGAAGTTCCAAGAGGTGAGAACATTTCTTGTTTCGGCATTGTAATATTTTATTGCTCCCGCGCCGTCGTCATAGCCGACATATGCACGGCGCTTTGATTTGGGTAGCATTTTTCTTTCTTCTTTCTGGCCTTGTAATAATACCCATACTGGGGCTCCGAATTCACGTAAATTTGATACGTCCGGTTTTTTATTGTGCCAGCCTTCATAAGGTGTTGTTTCCCGAAGATGTTTGGTAAATGATCGGTTCCAGATATAGGCAGCATGTAAGACTGCAAATTCCCAGAAAAATTCTGGAAGCTGGTTAGCAGCCAGCATTGCTCGGGATAGCTCGACCAGGGTTCTGTTCATCCTTTCCGCTACTCCATTCTGTGATGGTGAGTATGGTGCGGTAAGTCGATTTTCTATACCTCTTTCTTTGCAATATTTTTCCAGTTTTTCATTAACAAATTCTTTTCCACAATCAATTTGTATACCCTTCGGCTTCTTGCCTTGTGTTTCTAAATGGGTAAGGTAATTTATTACCCCCTGTGCTGCATCACTTTTCTCTTGAGGCATTCAATTGTGACGAACCTTTTAGCATCATCCACAAATAGGAGATAATAATATTTGCCATTAATAGATTTGATGGCGTATTTTCCCCACAAGTCGATGTGGGTTAATTCTCCTGGTTTCGTGTTTCTTTTTGTCGACTTCAGAAAAGGCTCCTTATTTTGCTTTGCACTGATGCAAGCTTCGCAATCTGGTTTAGGACTATTTTCGTCGACATTGAAACCGATCACCAATTTTCGGCTCAATAATTGTTGAAGTCCAGAATATCCTACATGTCCAAATCGTCGGTGCCAAGTTTCCCAACTAAGTGGTTTTACGTTTCCGACGAATGTTTGATTAATGGCAGGAGTTTTAGACGGTTTGCTTGAATTTTTTAATACCATTTTCATCTTGTATAAATGGTTATTAATTTTCTTTCCTTCTACAAGTTGTTGTCCGTCTTTTGTTGTGAGGATTAGTTTTCCTTGTCCTCCAATATATTTTCCGCCGGCCGCATCCCATCGCCCCAACTAAATTAAATTGTTTCGTGTTCCAGGCACATGTAGGATGTCTTCCAGATGAATATTAAAATTTTGATTATTGCATGTTGAAATTATTTCAACAGTTCCTTTGCCTGCAATTTTAGCTTCCAATCCACCTACCCCAGTTACGGAATTATTTTTCATTGGAGTGTATGTTTTGAAGGCTTCTCTTTGATGCGTGACATGCGATGTTGTTGCTGAGTCAGCCAACCAGTCGTAATAGATCAAACGCTCGTCCATTACGGCATCGTTATCGTTACAAGCATCATAGGAATCAAAATTATAATGTTCTTCTTGAGCTGAAAATGCAATAAATTCCTCCACAGCATTGGACTGTTCCACAGGTTTTATTTTCCCTTTTTCCTTATCTTTCTCCTTTTTCTTCCCCCAACAATTTTTTGCCTGATGTCCGATTTTTCCACAATTATGGCATTTATTGCCTTGGAATTTTCGGCATTTACTGGACCAATGTCCAGGGCGCTTGCAATGATCACAATATGGCTTCAGGGATTTTTTACGATCGGTAAGACGGTTTTCAAGGGTTTTCTCCTTTTGGGCGGTCGTCTGGATTTTAGCCAGGTTAACAATTCCGCCGGAGTTATTATTCCCGTTATTCCTATTTTGCCAAAGTTTATATTCTTCCCTTAATAATCCAATAAATGCGTCCGAAGTTAGGCGACGCTTTGGATCTAAGTCATTTGGATCATTTGTGTTTCTGTTGTAGGGCTCGACATATGTTTGCCAAGAGTTTGGTAAGGAAGCCGAAATGATCGATTTAAATCGGGTATCTGAGATATGGAATTCTATATTTGGAAACCTGTTGATCCGGTCTCAGTAAGACTTCAAGACGTCCAAATGCTTTAGGAGGTCGTCGGAATTATCAGCCTTTGTCTCATATAATAAACACTGCAGTTGATTAACTGTTTGATGTGCCTTGTTTTTATGAGTGACCGATAATGCGGTATACATAGCTTCTGCGCTTTGTTTTGATCCGACGTGATTTATTTGCAAGGATGAATCCGGTTGGTTTGTCTGTCCAAAAACATATCCCGTTATGTCACAATTAATAAAAACACGCAACATTCTCTCTTTCCATTCGTGCCAGTTTTCATCCGTCAAATGATCGCGATCAGCGATCTTGTTTACGTTTGAGTATTCTTTGGTCCGAATTAAGGAAATAGGTATTCTTATAACCGGATCAATCTCTGGTGTATTGATCCGTTGTCTGCGCTTTTCTTGTGCTCTGGAAGTATATACTCTTCCTGATCGTTTAGGGGTTTCTTGTGCTGGGGGTTCCCCAAATAATGATAAATGGTCGTCCTCTTGGTCCCCTTCATAATCCATGTCTAGTTCAGGGTCAGGGCCCATAACCTGTTGGGAATGGAGTGATGAACAGTGACAGGAAGAGTTAAGGACAAGGTTAGAGGATGAAGTTAATCTCAAAGGCTAGTGAGTGAGGGAGTCTGCCGCAGGGAGGAATGTTATTATCATCTCCTACAAGATGTGCAATATTTATACTACACAGTTAGGAGGTATAGTGTAATGCACTCCTTTAATATATAAAGGAGGTATTCTGTAATAGACCCCTGTACCAGTTAATAATGGAATAACTATGTCATATCCCCTATAACAGTGTCAATAATAGTGACATATGATATCATTGCTTGGTAAGTCCTAGACTTCCTGCAGGGTGTGTCATAGACACTCTATCCAAGGCTCTGTCTCTGATAGCCTATGATAGACATGGCTATATCTTGCCTATCCTATGATAGACATGCTGCAGGATGATTAATCCTGTAGCATGTGTTAACTGTGGATTCCCCTATATGTCTCTGCATGTGTTAACCTCTGTTAAACATGTGTTAATATGACTTAGCATATTCTGGCAATATTCCCTAGGCATGTTAACTGCCTTGGCTTGCCTGTATACTCTTGTATACATAATCCCAACATTTATGCTTTATTGGAACTTACTGAATAGAATCATTCAGTCTGGTATAGATCACTCGTGTTAACCTCTGTTAAACATGTGTTAATATGACTTAGCATATTCTGGCAATATTCCCTAGGCATGTTAACTGCCTTGGCTTGCCTGTATACTCTTGTATACATAATCCCAACATTTATGCTTTATTGGAACTTACTGAATAGAATCATTCAGTCTGGTATAGATCACTCTGCTGAAATGATTCTCTCTGATGTCAAGTACCAGGTGGAACTGGCCTGTCTGTCACCCAGAATGTACAGGATCAGCAGACTAAAACTGGTATCGAAGATGGTTACATTCAATTCTGGATTGATGACCTCATTGCATGTACCTGAATGTGACAGAAGGACCACCCTGCCCTGGGGCCATGGTGCCCCCCATTGAGCCCCCCACATCCTAGTTGAGTGGGGGGAAGGAGGGGGAGAGGGGTGGGATGAGGCTATGTCGTCGCCAACACATCAAGATAGTGATAACAGGAAGGTGATAGCCCCGCTGTGGCAGGGTCAACAGTCTACTGGTGATCTCATTGACAAGGTCATCACGTCGCAAGAGATGGGGTACAATGAGAACGGTACAAGGGGACTTACAGCAGCCCAGGATGCTCCAAGGGAATGAGATTTGGAATGAGTGGATCTTGATACTGGACATTGGAAGGGTTGGGCATGTTTAGTGAGTAGGGACGTGCCGCATGGTTATGCAATGTGCTGCCAATTGAAGACAATGGTTTCAGAGGTGTTGTTGAAGACTTGGAATGGGTAACTTGATGGACAAAAGTTGTTTGACGAGTTTTGATGCGTCGTTGATGGGAACAGGTGGGTGGGGAATAATATGAACTTGCAGCCAGTACATCCAATATCATGTATCAACTAATGCTAGGTGGCTAACTAACAGTATACATCCAGAACCCCTCTTAGCTGACCAGCCTCTTAGCAGACCTGCTTGGCAGTGTAACCCTACAGCTCGTTGTGGTGCCTTGTTGTGGTGCCTGTGATGCCCATTGTTCGGCACCCTCCATTCGCTGTTGTCGCACCCATCCCGCTCACTGTTGATGCGCTTAGTCCAAATTGGATTGCGACATTGTTCTTGCTGACTCATGATGTTTTTTTATATACCTATGTTTGCCTCCACTTGTTCAGTTGAGCACCCATTGTTCAGCACCATCTTCACTGTTGTCACATCCACCCCGCTCACTGTTGTCGCGCCCATTGCACGCTGTAATGTTGGGGGCCCAAATGTAATAAAATCTTGGTATGGCTCATATGAAAACAATATACCATAAGAGAAAGAAAATAGGAACATCAGTGTCAAGAACATGTTGATCAGCCAAAAAAGGCAACAAACAAAAAAGAACACATCCTTCATGGCTCGCGAGGCTTCACAACTGCTGCAGAACCCAATCCACATCTTCCACTGCACGAGACCAGCCTAACGAGTCCTCGCGATGATCTCCAAGTGTGGTTCCCCAGTAGAATAGTGCAACAACGATGCTGGCAAGCCATTCGCACTGCGCTTTTGCAGAACCAGTCCCTGCCCAATTTCCAGTTCTGCCACTGCACCCTCACCACTGTTGTTAGCCCATCTCCATTATGTTCATTCAATGGCTCCCATGCATCAGTCTTCTTTGTCGCTGTCTTGATTTTGCACCCCGTTCTTGTTCTCGCTGACATCACTGACATCACTGTCATCTTCCATATTATCGTCATCATTGTCAGAATTGGCATCCAGGTCATCGTCATCATCTGGCTCATTGTCCCTGGTGTCATCCTCCCCGATCTCATCAAGCAGTGTTTTCCAAAGAATTTGGAAGTTTGAGGCAAGCACCACTTGTAGTTGCGCTTGCTGGCTTGCATACGCGCTAATTCCCTCTGCCATAGCTCGATCCAGACAAACTCCTAGCTCCTGTTGTGCTAGCCACCACTTCGACTTCCACTCAAGGTATGTCAGTGTTCTCTGCATTTCCTCACGTATCAGAATGACCTCTTCCACAGCTCTTGCTGATCGTGCCCTACTCTTGGCCCATTCAGACCGGAGGATGTCAGGGTTGTCATTTTCTGGGGATCCTGCACCATCCACCATAATTCCGGGGGTGCGCCAGATCCATGAGAGTTCCTTGTGCATCTCCCCGGTCCCATCCCTCCTAGCCTGAGCTTGGGGTAAAAGGTTGATGCCATTGGAGTGTCGTGGAGCGACCCTCCAGGCCTCCTGAGCATGCCTGTGAGCCTTGTTTGGCTGTGTTTTGCAGTAGCTTTAGAGCTTAGTCAGCATGTAGCTTGTGTAGAGTCAGAGCAAGTTCCAATCATCATTTTTGCACGCATCCCCAGGCCTTGAGTGTCAGCTAGGGCCACTCCACCATCTTCATCATCTGTCATTGGATGGCCCTCCTCGTTTTCCTCCCTTCCATCTAATGCCTCCAGCTCATCATCTTCCGGTGTGCCCTTTTGATGACCAAGTTTGGGCTTCGGGCAGGCATCAGAATATGACCTGATATCTGAATCCAAAAGGATCCTTAGTGACTGCTCCCAAGGTCCCCCTCCCACAAGCCGGTACTTCACGGCCCTCGCTGCACGATACTTGTCAGCAAAATTCCGGGCATGGTTGTGAATGCGATCAATCACTGTCTGTGATCGAGTTCCTTGGTGTTGGCCCCGCATGTTCTTGTTCTTGAACTGGACCATCCTGGTTTTGATTTGAAGGACTTGTCACAAGCCATCCAAGCTGTCTTTACACTGAGCTGTCCTGAGCTTGTCCTCCATCGTGGGGAGGTTAGCCATACAAACAACACCCTGTCGTGTGGCCGGTATTCTCGATGGAAGCCAGAGCTCCTCGTCTTCTGGGTGAGGGCTGGGATTAGGCAAGGTGGGCTCCGTTCCAGTTCAAAACTGGAGCAGGCCTGGCATGTAGATGGTCTGTATCTGCTCCCACATTTGGATTTGGGAGCGTAGCACATTTCATTGTTCAGTCAGCGAGGCGCTTTGACCTGTTGTGACTCCCTGGCTCCTATTCTTCGTCAACCGCTTGAGATGGCACCTACAAAGCACATAAGCGCCAAGCCAAAAGCATCATGAGTCAGCTTACTGGGCCTCTTCCAACTCCAGTCCAAGAATCAGGAAAGCCGCTGGGCTAGTCTTATGTAAAGCAACCCCTCCGTTAGCCAGCCGATTCTCCTCGTCATCTGCAAGTTCCCTTCTGACCTCAGCTGCTGATACACCTACATGACAATGGGCTAAGTAAGTGATTCAGGCAAAGTGCAGGGTAGAGAGCTTACAATTATCCTTGACATCATATGGTGATTTTACGGGTTTGGGGTATGGACTCTCCTCCCAGGTGATACATGAATCCTCCCAAGATTTTACTGCATCCTCCGGGATGGTCGACGTGAAACCTCAGTGGCCCTCCACCTGCAGATTGCAATCGCGAACAGCTGCCTTGTATTTACAGATCAGAGTAGCTCCTAAGGGATTAATGCAGGTATGCTGACTGAACAGTTTACGCACCCATCATTACATACTTTGACAAATTCCAAAATCCGAAATGGTCATCCAGCACGTTGTGCTGCCAACCTGGCCCCTGAGTCTTTGTTGCATTGCCCAAAGAACCATGTGCTGACCAAATTCGCTCAGGACATTCGCTGCCCGTTGACCCCACTCCAGGAGCAAAATTGAATGAATAACAAGCATGGCCCTTGCGTTCATGTGCTGGCTTGTGGAGTTTAGGAATCAGAGGGTGAAGGGTGAGGTCGGATGGAGGTTCGATCTCTTGAGGCCAGTACGACTGGATGCGCACCTGGAGGTTTTTGAACCACTCACATGCAATGTTGTAGCTGACATCAATGTGGTTGATTTGTGTGCCTTTGATGGCAGCACCAACAAGATAGTCCATATTGGAATACCTAACTGAAAATCAGTAACCAATTGTTAAACGAGCAAATTGATGTACCGTTCTCCCTTTTGTGGTAATATCATCTCCGATATTCCACATGACACCGCCCCAACACCCATGTAGCGCAAGCCCTGTACTTTACACTCCCCCACCTAGTCCGAACGGAACGCTCGGAATGCTAGGATTCCGACCAGAATCCTAGTCAAGTCCTAGCACACTGCTAGGATTCCGTTCGGACTGCTAGGATTCCGTTCGGACTGTTGAAATGGGTGAATTCCTAGCAGTTTGAAGTGCAAATTCCGAGTGAATTCTGAGCTCAGTCCGAGTGAGTCCGAGCAAAAATAAAAAGTTTGCCAAGTCCCATTCCTCATGAGTCCGAGTGTTGTCCGAGCGGAATCCTAGCAAAGTCCGAGCTCAGATTGAGAAAAATAAAAAAGTTTGCAAGTCCAATTCCTAATGAGTCCGAGTGTTGTCCGAGCGGAATCCTAGCAAAGTCCGAGCTCAGATTGAGAAAAATAAAAAAGTTTGCAAGTCCAATTCCTAATGAGTCTGAGTGTTGTCCAAGTGGAATCCTAGCAAAGTCCGAGCTCAGATTGAGAAAAATAAAAAAGTTTGCAAGTCCAATTCCTAATTAAGATACATAGAGTGTAGACAAACTAAACTAGTCAATATTATCACCTTTATCATCATCATCTTCTTTGTCTTCAATATTACTTGCTTTGCTTGCTTGTTTCTCAAGTACTAGTCTTGTGTGATAGAATAGCATAACATGTAAGAACCAGTTAAAATTGCTTGGAGTCATTCTTTTGAGGATTGATTCAAAGCCACCCAGCCAGGAATTCAGCTGTTCACATGCCTATATTCATTTCAATCAGCAACTTATAAAATTATTACTATATCATAAATGCCATACCTGTGTATTAAAGGCTCGTTTATAGTATTGCTGACCTTGATTATCAGTATCCACAATGACAAGATTGGGGGCAGAGCCATTCAATGGGGCTGGATTACACCATTTTCGGCACAAATAATCGGTTGTGCGATGGTTGATGTAATGGTAGGAGTCAACTATAAATCGTGTTGTGTTTTTCCATATTGCATCCCAGCTACCATTGGTTATGGCTGTGTGAAGTACCAGACAAGCCTTGTCAATGCAGATATAGTCCGGCCATGACTCTTCATTTGGATAAACTGATTCCAGGAATGCCAGAATATTTGTTGGTGATTCTGATTTGGCAAACTTTGCCCATGCAATAACAACAGCACATGGTGCACATATTGTTTCTACACAATAGAAATGGTTTGGAGTAAAATAGTTGTCTCTTTGTACCTCAGGAGTAGGCTCATCATGAGGTTGTTGATTGGTCTGTGCTACTGGTTGCCAAGGCAAGCGTTCCCCCAGTCTTTGCAACATTCTTCTAGCTCCAGCCATAGTATGCTGATTATGTCCTCGAACATGCCTATTCCATTGAATTTGATGTCTTTCACATGCTTGTGTGCCAACAATCTTTTGGGTATTGCAACCATGCACCCGGCATTTAGATCCATGCAAGTTCTCATGTAGAGCACAAAATGATCCACCCCGAGAATTTGCAAGTTCTGAAGTACAGTCATCATAGGCACAATGCTGAAATCCCAATTAGCTGATATCAATAAATTTAATAGCATACATACTGGTGGAGATATAAGAATCCCATCTACAACAACCATAGTTGTATAAGAAGTGTGAGCTGATGGACTATCAACATCCATCTCCTGATCAGTGGTAGAAGCTGACTGCAGTGCATGTTGTCTTGCTTCTTGAGCTGCCTCAGCTGCTAAATCAGCACCTTCTCCAACTAGTGCAGGTACAATTCTATTTTCATCCATCCCTACAAGTGCTGCAGGATCATCCCCAGTAATTATATCTGCAGTACTTTTATATGGTTGAGTACATTCTTTACAAGAATGTTGGTCTGCAGCACAAATGACTCCATTTTCACCTAAGACAGAAATGCTTGTCTGGTTACATCATTGATGGCAAGACCATCTTGAAGTTCCAGGTTGATGTTACTTGCAGAAGCAAGAGTACGGACAGACTCTTGAACAAATGCTTGCCAAATGTGACGCCGAGAGAGTTTTGTGGAATTCCCAGAATCAAATTTCCAGAAACTGTTATTCCAAAATTCTGTATAAGCAGCAGCAGATGAATGGAAGCTATACATTCCATTTAGAACTGCATTTGAAAAAGCCCAATCAACCCATATGCTCTGTCCGACCTTGAGATATTTTGCAGAATTCAAGTATATTCGGATGTTTTTATTGTCATGTCCAATTACACGTTCTCTATCTGCCAGATAATTTGTTTTGCACTTGGGACACCTTCCAGTAAGGACTTGAACATTTTCAAATATGTCAGAGCCTTTAATCAGGGTAACTCTTGGTATATCCTGTATTTTGGTTATTTGGAGCAAAGAGCGGGGGTTGCAGCTGTTGGTTTCACATACCACAGCATTTGGACAGATAACTTGAGCTGCTTGAATTGATTTATGGGAAATAGGCTTGAGGTTCCCTTGAAATTGTCCATTTTTATCATATGGATATAGATTCAAGACTTTGGCTAGCATATCAAGCTTTTCTCCAATAGCCATAATTTTCATATCAGCATTTCTATCATTTCTATCCTTGAATAGCCTTTCATGGTCCTTTCCTAATTTTTCCTGCAATGCACGTGCAAGACCTCTTATCCAACCAGAATCTGTAGAGCGAAGTTCATCTGAAAATTCTGGATTCTGTTGTCTTGCATGCAAGCCCAACAAATCAGAGTTGTCTGTTATAGTAAACAGGACAAGAAGAACTTGTGAAAGTGTAATCTTGGAACAGAAGTTCTCTTTCACAAAGTGACTGAACACCTTGAATGGAATATCAGGAAACGGGCTCTCCTCTGGATGTGCAGCAACTCCTGGTACCAGAGCAAGTATAATAAAGTACCAGATTAGATGCTGAGATTGCACAATGTTTGAAATGGCAAAAAAACACAGATGACAAAGGAACCATAAACTAAAAAAGAAATTTAGAACATGCACCAAAGTTTATTTATCTACTTGACTTGCTTTTTAGCACTACCATTCCCACTTTTCCCCTCCCCCTTCTTCTTCTTCTTCTTATTACTAACATTCCCTCCAACTTCTTTCACAACTTTGCCCTTCTTTTTGCCCTTCCCATCTGCCTGTTCCAAATATGCAGTCAAGTCTTTGAAGTTGTAGACCACTTTCTCTACCCCCCACACATCAAGATCAGAAGGTCGGTTTCCTGGATCACCTTCTAGCCACTCCACCATAAGAGGATGATTAGAAACCTTGGAGAAACATTGAAGTGTGAGTGGAAATAAGACTTTGAAACAAAAAGTTCAATCAGGTCCACAGCAGTTAACTTGCTGCCAATCCAGGTTCCATCAGCAACCATTTGGTCATACACATGAGATGCTTCAAGATGTGCCTTGTGCTTCTGGTATGCCACATGAAGACCACGATCGGCGTGATCACAAAGGTAAGTAGGAACACCAAGTAAGCCCAGTGTTACTTCTTTAGGATTCACAGAAGGGAGTCCTGAAGTAGCAGGAGTAGACGTGCGTGACAGAGAACCTGAGTGAGGAAAAGGAGTGGTAGCAGTACTTGAAGATCCAGGATTATCATCAGTCTATAATTCATATTTGTGTAAGGTTAGTAAAAAAAGTGAAATTAAATAATAATGGACTTACAATGAGAAGTCGCAATATATCCTGGCCATTATCATGTGCCCACAGTACATCATCATTATTCTCAAGAGCAGTTTCAAATCGACCTTTCACAGCCCAAAGATCCTCTTCATAAACAAAAACACGACGATTGAATTCTACCAAAAGGTGTCAAAAAGCAGTAGAGTAAGACTGAGCATGCTTACTGCGAACTGGGGAATAATTTCTTGCAAGTGTTTGCAGAATTGGCTTGAGGGTGGATTTTACCTCAGATGTAAGTGACATGTCAGGCTTGTGAGCCTCTGGGTCGCGATGCGAGGTATAGACATGCACCCTACCCTTACGCAGGCCAGGCTCAAGCATAGCATCCATATCATCTGCGTGATTAAAAACATTCCCCCGTGCTCTACCACGAAATACTCCACCTGTCGTACGTGAAGCACCTTGCAATGTGTGACAAGGTGGACTGGTTGGAGGACTCGCCATCCGAATATCAACATCTAGATTAATAATATTTAAACTATAACCTAAATACATTAAAACCATATTCAACCTACCTTTGTTGACTATAAATTATAATGTAACACATAAGCACAACATGATAATAATAATAATAAAAACCCGTACGTTGATTAGAAACCTCGCCAGTCCCAGCAGCAGATTGCATAGAGTTGGGGATAGTGGCAGTAGTGGCAGCAGTTCGCAGTGCAGTGGCAGCAGCAGGGGTGTTCATAGCATCCTCGGCACCTTCGTTGGGCTTGCTAGTGGCATTGACGGCATTGGCCTGGGCGTTATCAGCATTGGTGGCAGCAGTACTGGTGTTGGCGGCTTCGTCGTAGTCGCCTGTGCCCTCGTTGTAGTCGCGGGTGCCTTCCTTTTGGTCATCGTCGCCCTCACCCTCGCCACCCTCGCCCTCGTCGCCCTCACCCTCGTCACCCTCGTCACCCTCGTCACCCTCGTCCTCGTCCTCGTCTTGGTCGTTGTCCTTGGCATTGGCTTCGTTGTCAGTGGCTTCATTGTCGGTGGCTTCGTTGTCGGTGGCTTCGTTGTCGTCGTTGTTGGCTTCGTTGTCGTCGTTGTCGTGGGCTTCATCGTTGTCGTTTTCGTTGCCGTCGTTTTCGTGGTCATCGTTTTCATTATCGTCGTTGTCTTTGTCTTTGTCTTTGTCCTCATCGCTGTCTTCGCCGCTGTTGTCCTGGTTCTTGCTCGTTTGTTCATTGGGCTCTGGCTTGCCTGTAGCGGGCTTGGTGTCTGATCGGCGTGTTCGGGAGCTGGAGTTGGTCGGTGGTGGAGGCTTGAAGCTCGTTTTTACGGAGCGTGTGCGTTTGGGCGGAGCAATAGGGACCCCGCTATCAGTGAGCACTTGCTCAGTCCTGTAAAATATAAAATAGTAGTTGTTCAAAAAGAAAGAAAAAAAAAAGAAAAAACTCACGGCGTGAGGTGAGTTGGTGTGCTGGCAGCTGCATCTTCGCGAGCTCGAGTAGCCGCGGTTTTCCTACAGAATAGGTCAGCGAGGGACGGGGCCAGCAAGCAACGGGGGGGGGGGGGGCAAGCAACGGGGCAGCGAGGGATGGGGTCAGCAGGGGACGGGGAAGCAAGGGTCGAGGTCAGCAAGAGACGGGCCAGCGAGCAACGGGGAAGCGAGGGATGGGGAGCAACAGGGGAGCAGGGGACGGGGTCAGCAAGGGACGGGGCCAGCCAGCAATGGGGAGCAAGGGACGGGGTAAGCAAGGGACGACGGGGTCAGCGAGGGACGTGGAAGCGAGGGACGCTGTCAGCGAGGGAAGGGGTGATGGAGGAGGGCACTTGCCTGGGCACCTTCGCTTTCTTCGTTGGTTTCTTCCCTCCCTTCTTTTCACCTGCTGCTCCGTTGATTTCTTTGTTTGTAGCCGTCGTTCGAGTTTTTTTCGTTGCTGTGGCATCAGCATCGGCTGCTGACGTGGCTCGCTTGCGCATTGTCGATGCAGTTGATGGCGGGGGCGAGCCGTTGCGGCGCAGACCGCTTCTGGTCCTCGGAGTGTTGGTATTCGCTCGGGTTTGCATGTCGAGGTGGTGGTGAGACGTTGGAAATGGGGGGGTGGATGTGGGTGATGGTGATAAGAGACGTTGATGATGTGGCGATAAGGGACGCGCGGCCAGGCTATGTTTACCCACCCTAAACCAGGTTGGGCCTGACAGTATGTCAAGCCTAAAGGCCCCCATACCAACCAAGACCTTACAGCCTAGTGGTTAAATGTTATGGTGTTGCTTACAATACTTACCTGTGAGTGTAAGTGTTCGATCCTTTGCGCGAACATTTCTTTTTCCTACATATTATGTAATGATATATAATAAGGACCAACTATGTTCGGTCTGTTCCTAATGTTCCTAACGTTCCGTGTGGTTTCTGTGCAGAGTCCTAACAGACTCCACGCTAGGAAATCCTAGTCCGAGCACTGTTGCTCGGACTCTGCTAGGACTCCGTTCGGACTGAACTCGGACTAGGAATGGAAATTTAGCAGGCTTTTCTGCCAGTAAACTTCCTAGCTCAGTCCGAACGGACTCCTAGGAATCCGAGCGTTCCGTTCGGATTCCGATCAGGTTAGGTGCGGGAGTGTAAAGTACTCCGCAAGCCTCGCGAAAATGCAGTACTCACTTTTGCCAGTGCCACAAAGCTGACGCAGGAACTAATCTAAGCTAAATGTCAGTAGATACTAATGTGCAAGTGGGAGGAGTAACCTCGTCAGCATCCGTCCGGCTCAGAACGTATGACTCATATGGCCCACGTGTGACAAAATAAGCCAAACCAATGCTGAGTCCTGGATCTGTCGAAAAGTTCAAGACAAGCTGGTTTTTGAGGCGGAAGTTTGCGTCCATGCATAGGATATGAACATACAAATATCTGACTCTACTTGAGTGAAAGGAATGAAAAGATTGAGAGAAAACACACTGAAGATTCTCAGGCGCGTCCTTCCACCAATCTGGAATGTTGATTCTGGGTGAGGACAGGAAGGGCAAGGAATCGCCAGGTCTCCAGGCTGCGTGCCAGCTATGCCGCTAGGATCATGTCCATAGCCTGCCCTCTTCAGCATCTTCAAATGCTGCCATTGCAAAGCCATCCTCAACAAAGCACAGTATCGAGATTTCAGCGTTTGCACCCCAGTATTATCCGTCATCTTCTCCAACATCTGATAGAAATGGAATGCCAAGGCTTTACAGGTGAGAGCTAGGAGATGGAGGGCCGAGAGTAGATGGAAGCTGGCGCATGTCTTGATGAGCAGCTGAGTCACAGGGTAGAATCCCCAGCATAAAAGTTGAAGGTACTTTGCTTGCGCACGTTCGCACCCACAGTAATCAATCGAGACATTGTGAATCCCGTTGGTGTGAAGGACTTGGAACCTAACAGCACCCGCAATCGGGTTCGAGCACTGCATGCTTATATGACCGAGCTGGAGACGTAAACCGAGCAATTGTAACAACACTTTGCGGAGCGGCTGCAGCCAGTGTCATCTAATGCAACAGTCTTGGCAAGTGAGATCAGGGAGAAAGCAGTCCAAACACCTGTGGACGGGTGCACTAGGCGCCTGCACACCTCGTGCAACACAGTCCCGACACAGCTTCTTGTCCATCATGTCCCCCCTCCCCTCCCAGCAAATCAGCTTGTCCAGGTATGACAACCGGTAGTTCTCCTTCCAGAACACGTGCGGTCGACACTTGGATGCGAAATCAGCAAAGTAAGCATTAATGATGGGGGAAGACTCACCGAGACCTCGCTCTTCTTCTTTTTCACCTTTGATCGGATGGGCTGCAACCGAACCTCAATGGTTTCCATTACTGGTGCATCTAGTTGTTCATTGTACCAATCACCATGTGGATCCAAGGCAAACTCGAGGGAATCTTCTGGCGCCCAGGATTCCCCCACAGTCCATGTTGTCCATCCTTTCTGTGGTGAGCGAGGAGTTTCCACAGCTACTCACCCATTTCGCTTCAGATATGTCTTGCATGCCTGTACAATCTCAAGTCCTTCACCAAGCATACACTTGTGGGATGGCAGTGAGGTATGGCAGCCGCACAGGTTCCATTGCTGGTGGCGGTCACATGGCATCATCACAAGCCAATAATTGGCAACGAGGTGAAGATTTAAAGTACCCAAGGACTTATTGTACTTGTCTTGAATGTATTTGAATGCTCTCACCTGTGCCTTGACTATACTCCGGCAAACCCAGATACATTGGTACTGCCTCTGCTCCTTTTGGGCTGACTGCCGCTTTGATCCTCAGGACCATCAGCCACTCACTTCAGGTTGCAAGCATCCAAACCCAACAAGTTATCAACTGCCTCATCTGCAGTTGGCCAGCTTTGGGAAAAGGCAATGTAAAATGCTTGCGCCAGCTGTTTGTGATCTTGTAGTTCTAATTCTTCAGTTAACCCATCAGGGTGGAAGGGTTTGTCGAAATGTTCCACTAGCCAGCCTTTTGCATATAGGATCCACTGCTTAACTGCCTTGAGTGCGGACTGGATCCATTGATTGAAGGCAGAATTGTCCATGAATGCAAAATCTTCGCCAATATACACCTCAGCTACAAACATGGAATACTTGGCGTCACCACCCCATACAACACCATTGGCTTCAAAGCTCTCATCAAAAACCCAGGACATGATGTAACCAAGTTTCTTTATGTTGTTGTGGTCGGTGTATCGTAGGCCATGGTAGAGAACCAAGAGTACAAATGACTCAAGATCATCCTGGAGCCAATGGCATTTGCCTTGTTTCTGAAGGAGAAGTGTGGAAATGAATTGCCAAGTCCCCTAAAAAGTATCTATCAGCCTGTCAGCTGCAACAATGACAGGATCAAAAACATACCGTGAGTTCATGAATCTGCGGGCCTTTTTCAATGTCTGCTATGCTCTTTGCCAAGTCCCAATCGTTTAACATGCCACAATTCAAACCCATGAGAACATTTTTCCCGCTCACATTGCAATGGAGAATACCGCAGAGTTCATACGCATCTTGATGGGCTAAACACAACAATAAGCATCGTGACCACGACATATGAAAGGCATACCAATGTATCCATCACAAACAGCCAGCATCATCTGCTTTGTAGACATGAATTGAGAAAGATGGCTCCCAATGAAGTTGCCGACAAATCGATGGTGAATCCTTTCCACAATTTTACTGAAATCGGATCCACACCTCCAAGAGCTGCCAGCATCGCCGGATGTACAATTATTTGTGAGTGTCCGATGACCTTCGATATCATCGCCACAAACTGTTAGGACAACGCTAACCACAAAGGATCAATGGTAGCAGATAACCTAAGAGAACACGACTAGTGTCTCTAGGTGTTTTATTCAAATATATATACTACTATACATGAGGTAGCCGTGTGTTACTGCGGGCATGCTTAGACCATGAGTCGTCAGCAGGCGCAGCATCCCATGCCTGCAGCGTGAGGTGCGCAGCTTACATATGCCTACCATGAGTCCAATCGTGTCTAGATAAGGCCATGTGTGTACCGTGTGTTGTACCTACCCTTAGCCATGCACTCGATTGTAGGGACCTTGCACCTAGTGCATGTATATAAAAGTGTCATCATGTCTAAACAATGAAAATAATAGTATTAATTGTCTTTGGAAAATCGTACTCCTGACATCACCCCCTCTTTAAGGCTCGGATTCCAGACGAGAAATTAATCCCTCCGGTGTCTCAGTGAAGTTTTTGTACGGGCGGAATTGAAAGTGCACCAGGGATCGAAGGCGGCACGGGGTGGTGGGGTGTGAGCGGTGAAAGGACGTGATCGCATCCGCTGCATGTTCCAGGTTGTTGGCTGGCTCCCAGGCTGTACTTTACACTCCCCCACCTAGTCCGCGTGGACTCCCAGCTGTCCGCATGGAGTCCTAGTAAAGTCCGAGTAGTCCGCATGGACAGCTCGGACATCATGCGGACTGAAGAATTGATCCGAGTCCTAGCATCTTGGAACTGTAAGAAGTCCTAATGATGTCCGAGTTATCCTAGCTGGTCCGAGTAATGTCCGAGTAAATAAAGACTTGGTGAATTTTTTCATGAGAGTAAGATCAAAATATTGGTGTACCTGGCAGGGTTTGAACCCAAGGCACTTTGATCAAGATTACACAAACTGGGCACAATTAACCACTGTGCCAAATGGGCACACAATATTAATATTATTACTACTATTTATTACCTATTCCAAATACATGCTAGCAATAAAAAAAAAGTTACCATTGCTCACATCGAGCAACGGCACTCAAAGGGTGTCGTTGCCCCCCCCCTGTCCCCCATTCCCTCCCCTTCCCCGTGCCCTTCCGTCACCCTCGCCTATTGCACCCCCTCCACCCTGCGAGCAGTCACTCACAGCAGTGGTGAGGGGTGTTCTGTCGCGCTGGCTGTCGTGTGGTCAGGCGTCTGGCGCGTCCCCTCGCTCTGACAGACTAGTACTTATATTGATTAAAATAGAGTATAAATAAAATAAATATGTATGAAATAAAATTAAAGGGGAGGGGAGGGAGTGGGGCGCGGCGTGTCGCCATCATTGCCCCCCTTCCCTGCCCCCCCCTTCCCCGTGCCTATCCCCCCGCAGTGGTGGTGGGGGTGCTCTATTGTGCTGGGTGTCGCGCCTAGCACGTCCCCCCTCCCCTAGGGTGTCCCCCTGTCCCCCGGCGCGTCCCCTTCCTCCCATGGTGTCCCCCTGTCCCCCCCACGTGTCCCCCCTCCCTCCTGGCACGTCCCCCTCCATCCTGGCTTGTCCCCCTCGGTCCTGGCTTGTCCATCTCCCTCCCAGTGCATCCCCCTCAGTCCCAGCGCGTCCCCCTGTCCCCCAGTGCGTCCCATCGTCCCTGGCGTGTCCCGTGCGTCGGTGGGGGTTGTCCCTGGCTGCTGGAGGCTGCTGGATTGGTGGGCGGTGACATGGCTGCGGCGGGTGCTGGATCGGTGGGTGGTGGTGATGTGGCGGCGGTGGGTGTTGGGTCGGTGGGGGTTGTGGCTGGGGGAGGGTGCTGATTTGGTGGGCGGTGACGTGGCAGCGGGTGTTGGGTTGGTGGGCATGAGTGGTGGTGGCGGTAGGTGCTTGGTCGGAAGGGAGGTGGCGCTGGGGTGACGTGGCAGCGCTGGGCTAGGGACGGGGCAGCAGAGGGGAGGCAGCACTGGTTGTTGTTGTTGTTGGGCGCATCTGGGAGGTCCCTGGCACCTTCCCTCACCCCATGAAGCCCCCCACCTCCCAGCTAAGTGGGGAGGAGGGGCGGCGCATTGTTGCATACAGAAGGAAAAACTGAAAGAGAAAAAAACATTTTATTAGCTTTAAATAAGAATGAAATAGATTTTAAAATACTTAACATGGGGGCACCCATGTTGCGCTAGAGGGAGGGAGGGGTGGAGAGGAGAGGGAGGCTGTCATCGTGATGGTGGGTGGCAACGCGTGATTTGGCAGTCACAGGGTGACGCATACCGATGTTGTGATGACAGTGCCCAGTAAATAGGCATATGTTGCCCAGGCTCATACAGCCTGGTAGCACAGTTGTTATATTACTTACCTGTCACACTCATGTGGCCACAAGGTCCTGGGTTCAAATCCTTCCACTACATTACCTCTTAAATAGTGACTTGCTAGGACAGTCCATGCGGAATCCGTGCTAGGAATTTCTAGTCCGAGTTAGTCCGCACGGACAAAACTTGGACATCACTTGGACATCACTTGGACTCGGAATGGAAATTTGACATTATTTTCTGCCAAAAAAAATCCCAGTGAAGTCCGAGCGGACAGCTAGGATTCCGCGCGGAGTCCGTGCGGATTAGGTGGGGGAGTGTAAAGAGCTCCTCCCAGATGTTGTTTTCCTCGGTATAGCCTTGCCACTTAACCAGGTACTGCAACTGGTTACGACGCATCCGCGAATCCAGTACCTCTTCCACGTGGTACTCCAACTCTCCATCTATCTCTACAGGTGGCAGTGCTTCAGCTCGCTGTCCCTGGATCTCCGGAGCCTGATATGGTCAAGTTCAAGAGACGTTGATCACCAGGTGGATCTTGATAACGCGTGGGAGTTTCACGCAAACGGCGTTGGTGGACGTCAAATCCGTGATGGGGAACGGGCCGATTCGCTTTTTGGCGAGCTTGCGTGAAGGCCTGTTCAGCTGCAAGTCCTCGGCTTCAATCCAGACCTTTTGGCCAACTTGGTATTGCGGTGCATCACCTCTGATCTGATCTGCGTAGCGCTTCATGTTGTCTTGTGCCTTTGTCAATGCAGCCTCAGCCTCCTCATGCACTCTGTTCATTTGCTCAGTGAAGTCCTCCGCGGCTTCTACCTTTCCTTCTTGTCTAGGCTCAAATCCCATCCGGGGGTTGTAACCATAATTAGCATAAAAAGGCAAGATTTGGAGGGCTGAGTGGATGCGATTGTTGTACGCAAACTCCCCAAGCGCTATCCATTCTGGCCCTATAATTTACAAAGAGCCTCAGGTACTGTTCTACGTCCTGATTGACTCGTTCTGTCTGTCCATCAGTCTGCGGGTGGTATGCCATAGACATTTTTGTTTGTATTTTCAATAATTTATTGAGTTTGCGCATCAGCACAGCAGAGAACTGTGGGCCCCAATCTGAGATGATTGAATCTGGCAGCCTGTGGTAGCGCCACATGTTGTCCTGGTATAATTTAGCCAGTCCTAACGCACTTGTTTCCTCCATTGTTGGAATCCCGTGCATCTGCTTCTTGGCCCGATTGACAACTATCAAGAGCGCATCATATCCTTACGCTTCTGGTAGTCCTGTAATGAAGTCCACAGAGATTGCTTTCCACTATGGTTTACAAAACTCAACATCTGGTGGGGATATCACAACATCCGAATCAAAGAGGGCAACCAATGGAAAGCAGCCTTCAAAATGAATAAAGGACTATTTGAACCAATGGTAATGTTCTTTGGATTGTGCAACTCTCCCACTATGTTCCAAGGCATGATGAACAACATCTTCAAAGACATGATTGACAAAGGATGGGTCGTCATCTACATGGACGACATCCTCATCTTTTCTAAAGGCAAACAAGAACATCAATGGTGGACACAACAAATTCTACAACAATTACTTGAAAACGACCTATACCTCAAACTGGAAAAATGCAAATTCGACGTCCAAGAAGTCGAATTCCTTGGACTGATCTTCAAACCGGATCAAATATTGATGGATCCCACAAAATTAGCAGGGATCAAAGACTGGCCAGAACCAACTAATGTCAAAGGAGTATGATTGTTCCTAGGATTCAGAAACTTCTATCGAAGATTCATCGGGAGGTTTGCCGAACTAGCGAGACCACTGAATGATCTAACCCAAAAAGATATTAAATTCGAATGGACAGAAACATGCCAAACATCATTTGACGTGCTAAAAGCCAAATTTGCACAGGCACCGATCCTGTCAATGCCTGATCCAGCAAGACCCTTCACAATCGAATCAGACGCTTTGAAATTCGCTGCCGGTGCTGTACTCTGACAACAAGGCACTGATGGACAATGGCACCCATGCAGGTACATTTCACATTCACTTGATGCAACTCAACGGAACTACAAAATCTATGATTGAGAACTCCTGGGTATCATATGCACCCTAGAAACCTGGCGCCACTACCTTCAAGGGAGCACACACCCAGTAACAATTCTGTCCGATCACAAAAACCTGACATATTTCCACACTGCCCAGAAGCTGAATAGGAGACAAGCTTGATGGAGCCTATTTTTATCCAAATTTGAACTAAATCTTTTGCATGTGCCAGGATCACAAATGATACAATCCGACGCGCTATCACAACGAGAAGATTGGAATCAAGGAACAGAAAATGACAACGAGAATGTTACACTCCTACCTCCAGAAATCTTCATGAACATCATCGACACAGACATGCAGACAGCCCTGGTTCAAGTGACAATGAAAGACAAACTAGTTGCGGACACAATTAAAGCACTCAAAACATATGGAACCCCACCAATCAAATCCAATCTGACAGATTGGGAAGCAAAAGACGGCTTAATCTTTTTTAAGAATAGGTGTTATGTACCACCCGACACTGAACTCAGAAAAAAGATAATCAAACTATACCACAACTTGCTACCATCTGGACACCCTGGACAATTCCAGACAATTGAACTGATCCGCAGAGACTATTGGTGGCCAGGAATGACTGTGCTGATCAAAAACTGGGTAGAAGGATGCGCCAAATGTCAACAAATGAAGGTTATTACACACCCAACAACACCACCGCTCACGCCCATAAGAAGCACCGCAACGTGCCCATTTGCGCTCATAACAACTGATTTCATCACAGACTTACCCCTCTCCAATGGATTCAATTCATTAATGGTCGTGGTAGACCATGGTCTTACTAAGGGGGTAATTTTGATCCCTTGCAACAAAAAGATTGATGCATTAGGAGCTGCGGATGCATACTTAAAAAACATCTACACCTGATTCAGACTACCTGACAAGATCATCTCAGACAGAGACCCCAGATTCGCATTGAAACTTTACCAAGAACTCGGAAAACTCCTCAGGATCAAACTCGCAATGAGCACTGCCTTTCATCCACAGACAGATGGAGAAACAGAATGCGTAAACCAAGAAGTCGAAATCTACCTCCAAATGTTCTGCACAAACAACCCTGAAATATGGAGAAAACTCCTTCCTACTGCGGAATTTGCCCACAACCAATGCACGCACTCGATGGTGGAACACTCCCCATTCTACCTCATGATGGGATACGAACCACAGGCAAGACCCACAGCCTATCAGAAAAGCAATGTACCCACAGCAGAGCAACACCTAATTCAATTATTCAAAGCATGAACCGAGGCACTTGCAGCACACAAGCTAGCTCGACAAATCATGGCAGAACGAATCACACGGAAGTTTACCCCCATTTGAAAAAGGACAGAAGGTGTGGCTTAACTCGAAGAACCTAAAACTGACAGATGTAACAAGGAAACTCTCTCCGAAATGAGAGGGACCCTTCCCCATCAAGCAAGTTCTGTCGCCACTTTCCTACGAGTTGAAACTCTCCCACCAATGGAAGATCCACCCCGTTTTCCATGCTGCTCTTCTCACACCCTATCGTGAAACCGCCGCCCATGGTCCTAATTACCTAAGGCCACCCCCTGATCTGATCAATGGACAAGAAGAACATGAAGTAGAGTTGATCATCGCCCACAAAAAACCAGGCAAAGGACATGTATTTCTGATGAAGTGGCTAGGCTATCCCATGTCAGAAAACACATGGGAGCCTACAGATAATTTAAGAAATGCTGCAGACCTCCTTGCTGCATATAAGGAGAAGAAATGCCTCTAAACCGACCCAGCAGATCCATCCGCAACCATCACCACTGAACAAACATGTCTGACCTCCCCTCCTCCCATGCCCTCAAAACCCTAAACATCCTTCCTCCCCTCACCGAATATATGAACAACTACTTAAAAGACCCTGGAAATCACACCAAAATCCTCTGCAAAGTACACGACCAACCACTTGAAGAAATCCTCTGACAATTTGACCTCACTCTCGACACTATTGCAAACCTAGAATGACTCGCCCACAGTATGATGTCTCAAATGTTAGAAAAAGGAATGGCCTCAGTAGTTAGTAATTATGAATTAAAGTATGCAAAGCCCAACACCTCCACTGCCCAGACACAAACTCAAGTAGAAATAGTCTTTGCAGGTCCAGTTGCAGCAATCGAAAAAAACCGGCAACCCAACCGGACTGCAACCGTGGGCAACCGGACTTCTGGTTGCAGTTGGGCCTCATAGGGGTATTGCGTGGTTGCAGTTGGCCATATTTGAGAAGTACTCAAACCGGTTGCAACCGGCCAGTTATCTACTTGTATATACACTAATATATACTATATTATTTACTCATATACTTATTTTCTTAGCGAGGTTGGGGCATGCCCAAGTGACAATGGCAGATGGGCAAGGGTTTATATACCTTTGGCTCATTTGCATGTGTTTGCACATGTGTTGTGCAAGTATAAACGATGACGTGTCGCGACACGTTTGTGTTTGCACATGCTTGTACTGATGATCAAGATGCATCATCTTTTTTTTTCAACCATTTCAACTTTTCCCCCACGACGACCACCTCTACGACGTCCGCTGTCCTCTCATCCATCCCCCCTCTCGTTTGCCATCCCCCCTCTCGTTTGCCATCCCCCCTCTCGTTTGCCATTCCCCCTCACGTTTGCTGTCCCCCCCACTTGTCTGCCATCCCCCCCCCCCACTTGTCCACTGCGCCCCCGTCATCCGCCATCCTCCCCCTCGCGTTTGCCATCTGCCCCCTCGTGCTTGCCATCTGCCCCCTTGTGTTTGCCATCTGCCCCCTTGTGTTTGCTGCCTGCCCCCTTGCGAGTCGCGTTTGCTGTGCCCCCTCGCGTTTGCCGTCTGCCCCCTTGTGTTTGCTGTCTGCCCCCTTGCGAGTCACGTTTGCCGTGCCCCCTCACTTTGCCATCCCCCCCTCGTGTTTGCCGTCCCCCCCCTTGTGTATGCCGTCCCCCCCCTCGTGTTTGCCATCCCCCCACTTGTCCACCATCCCCCCCTCTCGTCCACCATCCCTTGCCTCAACAGCGAGTATGGCCACCATTGTCAGTGTTCCCCATCCCCCCCACCTTGAGGGGGGGATTGTTTTATTTATTTGTATATTATATTATATTTTAAATTACAGTAGAAAAGTAATATTAGTAGTCAGTATGTATTGTAAGTGACTATGTAGATGTCGATTGCAGTTGGTCCCAACCGACTGCAACCGACTGTAACCAGGTCGGGTTGCGACCGGTCTCAACCGGTCACAACCGCCTGAGCAACCGACACCAACCGGTTGTACCCAGTTCGGTTGTCGGTTGGTACTTTTTGATGCAAATGACCAACCGGTTGGGGTCCGGTTGGGGCCGAAATGGCTGAACAACCGGACCCGACCGGACTTTAAAACTCTAAGTAGAAATGCATGCCTCACAAATGCCCCCATCTGGATCTGCGACCTCCTCCTCCTCCTACCACCTTCGAAAATCAGCATGAACCACATCCACCAGTGCCTGGCGGCCTTCTCCCCTGAAATGAGCCGATCAACCTCCAACCCCATTTTATGTCCAAAGCATGACCCTGACTGCTAACCAACTGTCCTCCGCAGTACCACCCCATATGAAGAAGGAGACCTGTTTCAGGTGCAAAGGATTAGGGCACTTTGCGCCTTATTGCCACCTCTTCACATGCGACGTTTGAAAAAAACGAGCACCTGGACGTTATCCCAAGGACTGCCCCCGAAACAAAAAGCGATCAATCACCCCTGATCAAGGACAAACTGGAAGTGAAGAAGAAGAAGCGTACACAGTGGCTGAATATTTCTCGAACTTCAATGACAGTGCTTGGGCAAATTTGACTGGCGAACCCGGGCCAGGGTTGTTCCATCCTTATTAAAGAAGAGAAATTCATTGATGTTCCCCAGAGCCAAAAGTCATCCCACACCAATCATGACATACATGCAAATTATCACCCTTGCTCTCAGACTCTTCTTCTTTACTTGTTGGATGATCCTCCTCTCTCTCTCTTACATCTCTATTCGTGAAACTGAGTGATGACATAACATCTATGAGCTCAACAAAATTCTGTCTCACATTTCTCTGACACCATCTTTGAATGCCTTGGTTGATCCAGCCCCCACCACCCACATCAGTATGCCTGCTCCCGTCTACATCCCACCTGCACCACAAGTACCACTGCTGTCGCCACCTGTTCTTCTTCCGATCAGCAAAGAATTATGGCTCTATCGACTGCTCAACAAGTCCACAGATCAGGTAGAGAAGGGTTTGAGTGAAGCGAAGTTGGAAACTTCAAGGATAAGGGGGGGTAGTGTTATAATTTCCTTTTACATCTTTTTCCTTCTTCGTCATGGCAGTGCTTACCTAGGCTCGTTTCTATAACTAATCCCCTTATCTCTGACTCGTCTTCTTGACTCACAGGGCAACACCTGTATTTCCCTTTATATTAGACACCAAGTAGATAGCTGTCCATTTACCTCGTACTCTACAGCTTTGCATAGCCATAGATACCTTACTGACTCTTACAATATGTGTAGACACGTATTCAACACGTAGCCACGAACATACCTATATAAACTGTAGTAGACAGAGGTCAAGGCTCCTTAGCTTGACCTTAGGGAATTTGCAGCCTTACAACTGCTCTTGAACGCATGACTCGACCTAAGCAGAAAGCCTCTGACTTAGCATGGTATAACTTAACAATGAAAGCCTCGTCATTGACGAACTTGATAACTTGTACTTAGTAGTTGAGGCTCTTGCCTTAACAGTATCCACATTTCGCATAGTATCTACTTTACTCTATTCTGTATAAAAAGTCTATGTAAAATATTAGAAGGAGAGATCTCTTCTCCCCCTTTCTCAGCACTAAGATTTCACTTCTCATCTCCTCTCATGTTCAACTGCAAAGTTGACTCACAACTTATTCAAATATTGTTACTGCATTATTAGACTGTGAACTATTGATTACCTTTTATTGCAACATTTCACTAATCTTCTATACTAACTTCGCATTCTTCACACTTTGTTTAGGCTGTACATTGTTGACAAGAGATATCACAGAACTCCACCCTTGTATAAGAAGGCCGGTTCTGGGACCCTTTAAACTAACTTCTCCTTTTTTTTTAGTTTTCCAGTGCCTCTTTGCAGCTAGGAACACTAGTAACACATCACCAGCCAGAATGGACTGGAATGGACCAGAATTTCCAGAATTTCCAGAATGCGTGGAGGAGTATAAATTACAGAAATATACGAGGGTAGAAATGACGCCAGATGCCATTGCAGCACTTGATCACTATGCCATGCTTATATGCTTCAAGGAATTCATCATTGAGGATGACAGACCACTGGGCATGATACAGTTCACAATGACAGTGCACCATAAATGCACTGTTCAGTCCCTTCCCCCCAATATGCTCCATTGTGAAGGCTTTGAAACTGTCTGGGAGCTATCATCGAAAAAGACTCAGCTACCTACCTTAAGGCCAATGAAGCTAGCCAGCTTACTGTCTCCAAGTAAGCGATGTGTTTGAATGCCTCACAAGAGGGTTTAGACCTTCTATCCTTCGACTCATTCCCTATCCCAAGATAGACAGGCCATAATTTGGCATTACTGAAAGCTGTGAGCTGAGTACCATCTGAAGCAAACATGAGGCCAGCTACAACCCTCTGAAGATCAGATCTTGAAGCTTACTGTGAGCCTTGATAAATGCTTCTGATGTGTACAGTTCCTTATAGACTCTGACAGGCTTGGATTCTTCTGATGGTTGCCAAAATAGCTCATATGGTTCAAAATGAAGGTGAGGGTGACTGGAAGGTTGAATGATTTTCTCCTTGATCACTGATACCAACTTCTGGTGATGAAGGGTACCTGCATCAAACTCCTTTGGCCCTGGGTGCAGCATTGTTTTGTGGAAGGGAACATTGATCTTGATTGGTGTTTTGATCCAACCCCCATGATCTTCCTTGTCCTCCCAGTCACCTTCCTTGTTTGAGCTGCCCCCAAGACCCCTGCTCAAATGTGCATTGATGCAGCACCAATTCTGTCCTGCAACATCCTCAGGATGAAACTTGGATGTCTGACTATCTGTATGAGGTTCTGGAAACTTAAGTGTGACTTGTTAATTCCATTGTGCCAATACCACTCCTAGAAAAAGTCATATGATGATTGGTTCGGATACAGATAGTAAGAGTCAGGTGGAGGTCGGAAGGGTTGGGGGATGGATAGAATGAGTCACCTGGAGGATTGGATCAAAGGTTGGGGGATAAATCCATCAAGTTGCCAGATGTAATGCGCTCCTGGAAGAGAGTATAACTCTCAACACTCAGGAGACAGGACCAGCAAAACAGGAATGTAGTAGATATCAAAAGTAAAGAACAATACACTGATGATTGTACGATAAGCATATGGTCATGTGACTATGTTATGTAAGGGAATCCCTTACACCCGCCCAATCCCTAAAAAAATTTATCTCTCTGCACATCTCTTTTCCCAAGTCTCCAGTGCCTCAGAATCCATCAGTTCTCTTCTCGGTAGCCACAAGTCCAACTCTTCTCCATACCCCAGCCATCTTACCAAATACTGTATACCTCGTCCACGTTTCCTCTCATCCAATATTCTCTCTATGTAGTATTCCGTACTTCCTTCTGAGGTCACGATAGGCCCTGGACGTGTAAGCACTCTGCTCGGAAACAGATTATCATCCTTCTCGTTGTGTATCTTCAGAAAGGTTGTAGTTTTGTCTCCTCTGTGGTTTGGAATTCAAAGTGTGTAGTTTGACGTCTCTGGATGTGCCACCATGATTTTGTAAGGCCCATCCCATCTTGGCATGAATTTCGCCACTCGGCCACTCTTCCCTTGCATGTATTCTCTCCGCCTGTTTGTAGTTGCCAGCATCACACGGTCCCCCACAGAAAAGCTCGGCTCCACATCCCGGTCCTTATTTGCGTAATGTGCCTGGGAGATTTTGGCAGCCAGCAATGAGTCCTTTGCGTCTTGGATATCAATCTCCATTCGTTCAATCATAGCCCTTGCTGCGGCCTCCTCAGGAGATGTGTCTGGAGGAGTTGCGATGATGTGGGGCATACCCTCTCCACGCAGCTGTGGTGGAATAAGTCGAGGGGAATGACCTGATTTCAAGTTGAAAGGTGTGAAACCCGTCGACATGTTGATAGTGTTCATAATGTCAAAACGGACCTTTGGTAAGGCCTTCACCCAACTGGTCTGTTTACGGTCCACGTAAAAGCGCAAGCACTGTACGACTGTCTTATTCGTTCGTTCCGAAGCTCCATCAGTTTGGGGGTGATACACTGTCGACAGTTTATGTTTTATCCCAGCAAGCTTCATGAGAGCCTTCCAGAACCTCGAGATGAATAGTTTGTCCCTGTCTGTTATCAGTTCACTTGGGCATCCATTCTCACAATACCATTTGTCGAAAAAAATCCCAGCAAATGTCTCTGCAGTCATATCCGTTCGGCACGGGGCCAGTTGAAAGTCGGCTCCCAGCCTGTCCATCATTGTCACCAGCCTGTCGAACCCCTCATCCTTTGGTAGTGGGCCCACAAAATCGATCGCAACTGATTCAAAACGTTCATTTGGCACTGACAGAGGGTGTAATGGTCCTGCTGGTCGACCTGTCCGGCCCTTGTTACATTGACATGAAGCACAAGAGGGCACATATGCATTGAACAAATCTTTTCGCATGTTCGGCCAGTAAAAATCTTGTCGGAGTGCTCCATAAGATTTGTCGTTCCCAAAATGCCCCAGATTGTCATGTGCCAGTCTGTACAGGTTTTCTCAAACCTCTCTGCCGTTTGGTACCACCAGTCTTTCCCCAATGAAAAGTAGTCCATCTCTGAATGATATCCCCAGTTTCTCATTGACAAGGCCTGCCTTTAGGTCCTCCAGAATACCAGTACACCATGAATCCTCTTTATTCCCTTATTGCTTTTATGATTGAATCATCACTCCGGATCTCGAAAACACTCGCGACGAGGTCTTTGTCGTCCTCTTCCTCTGGAAATCTTGACAAGGCATCTGCCATTGTGTTGTCTGGCCCATTTATGTATTTGATGCTGTACTCATACTGTGACATGTATTCCATCCACCTAGCTTGTCGTCACGACAGGTCCTTTTGCATGTCGAAGTTTTCCAGAGTTTTATGATCCGTGTAGATGTAAATGTGTGAGCCAAGCAGGTCCACGCGCCATTTCCGCAGTGCTCTAATGATCGCGAGCATTTCCTGTTTGTGAACTGGGTATTGTAGTTCCGCGCCTTTCAATGACCGACTCTCAAATGCGCAAGGTCATGCCGTTTCCCAAGATTTCCCAAAAGATAGAACCGCCCCAGTCCGTCGTTTACTCGCATCACAGGTCACATAAATCTCATTTTCTCCTGGATTTTCATGGTCAATTGTTGTTAAGCATTTGCATGACAACACCAGTCCCTTTATAGCTTCAAATGCTGCATGATGGTCTGTAGTCCATGTTGGGAAGTTTGAATTACATTCCTTCTTTGTCAAAGAAGTCAAAACCGATGTGTGCTTGGCCAGTGCTGGGAGGAACATGGCCAGGTACCGCACCAACCCTAAGAAACAACGCACTTTTTTTGCGCTCTTCAGTACTGGCCACTTGAGAATGTGTTCCACCTTGGTCCCGTCGGCCTCAATACCTTTCGGCGAGATCTTGTGGCCCAGGAAATTGATCTCCGTCGCAAATAGCATCGACCTTTTTAGAGAGCAGAATAGCCCCGCATCCCTTAGCGCATCCAGTACCTTTTGTACGTTTCTCTCGTGTTCTTCCAAAGACCTAGACCAGATGATAATGTCGTCCAAGTATACGTGACAGATTCGGCCAATATGTTCTTTGAGGGCCAGGGTCACTTGCCGTTGATGAGTCGCTGGTGAGTTTTGTAGTCCCATGGGCATGACCACCCACTCCCAAAGCCCAAATGGTGTCAGTGTAGCTGTGTACTTGATATGGTCTGGGTTCACCAGAGTCTGAAAGAAAGAATTTGTCATGTCTATCTTCCCCCAGATCAGCCCTTTCACACAGTCCACTAGGATATCCTCCACTCGGGGCAAGGGGTAGTTGTCTGGGACCGTGACATTGTTCAGTGCACGATAATTGTTAACCCAGCATGGTAGTACACTCGTGTCCGCCTTTGGAATGATGAACGACGGTGAGGCGAACTCAGATGATGACGGTCGAATATGTCCTGCTGCATGGTGCTGTTCAATCAGCGTCTTCCAGGATGCCCGCCATTTCCTAGGGCATGTATATGCACACGCTGTCCTCACTGCATTCCCTGATTTCAGCTCGATATTGTGGTACACATCCCTGGGCAGTTCATTCACGTGCGGTATATCCTTGGGAAACCTGTCTTCATAATCCTTCTTAAGTCTTCTATCTCATTCCAGAAGTTCTTCCAGTTTTGCCAGTTCCACAATCCTAGCCTTCACTAGTCCTATCACGCAGGGCCCATTCACTGTATGTTCAGAGAAGTCAAATCTATCTGGTTTATCCTCGAAATGGATTATCATCTCTGCAATCATTTGGCCCATGAACTTCTTGTGTTGAGCCCGGCCACGTCCTATCGACTCTCGTTCCATTCGGCGATGTTCCTTTGGTGACAGAGCAGGGTTATGCTTTTGACGTTCCACCATCGGAGGGTTCAGCAGGTCGTAATTTGAGTCTTTATTCACAGCAGTACGGAGTTCTGCGTTGACAATGATTCTGTTTTTAACAAGGAAATCTAGCCCTAATATAATGTCTGTTTGAAGTCCAGGGCATATTATAGCGTCCGTAGTACACGATCGCCAGACATTATCGGTCGAGACGAAGCGAAGTCGGCAGTATTCATACAGGTTTAGAGTTGTCTTTTCATTCCTCTTGCTAACCGCCGTTGATATAGTGTAGGGTTTGGCCAGTTTTTTGATTATGCAACCTTCCACGACTGCAAATTCCCTAGAAATCAGAACTGGAGGTGATCCGTGGTCAATAAGCGTCTTAATAGGAAGCTTGGAGCACCCGTTTGATGACTCCACATAGCATGTCCACCACAGGTGACTTGGGAGATCAGAGGGAGGTACATACTCATTGTCTCCTGGGGCGGCCTCATCTGAGTCCCATTCATCTCGGCTGTTGTCGAAAATTGTAGCCACCATTGTACTTTTCTTCTTCTCGAATGTGCTCTTTGCTTTTGTAGCGTTCGCTGCTGTAACGTTCTTGCAGGCTTCCAGGTTCAGCCTCTCTACTGTGCAGTCTCTTGCGAAATGGCCCGCATAAAATATATGGCATTTGTAGCACCCTCAATGTTTGTCCAGTAGCTTCCGTTCATCGTCCGTGAGTTGTGGGATTGTTGTCGATGGTGCTGATGTTTCATTGTTATTACCTCCCCTTCCTGATCGTCCGCCTCCGCTGCTGCTCCCCGCCTTTGAACTCGTCTTTCCTTGGGCCATAGCCATCTTCAGCCACGTAGCCCTCATCTCTCTACACTCCTCATCCAAGAGCTGGACACGTTCGATCCATTCATCTAAGTCAGCCACACCGTCTAAGTCCTTTCGTTTCGCCCTGTATGCAAGTTTAAGAGCTGTTCCTAGTCGAGGTATGAAATGTGTCTTCAGCTTGTTGTTCCCAATGTGATAACTAGATCCTGCTGCCTGGAGCTCCGAATTTGCATTGCAAACTTTTGTGACCCATGTCAAGAAAGTATCTTCCCCCTGTGCTGAGATCTGTTCCTCCACCAGCTTGTCCTCCCATGATGTCGGCAAAAACTTTTTCTTTATTTCGCTCATGAATTCCTTAAAGCTGAGGGTCACCAGCCGTGCCTCTTCCGCATATATCCAGGCTTGGATGTCGGTTCCCTCAAAATTGTAGATAATTTTCGTGACCTGGTCTGTCGCGTTGATGTTCTTGGTAGAGAAGAATCTGCAGTACCCATTTTGAAATGAGCACAGGACGGAGATGCTGATTCTGCCCATCGACAAGATGGGCGCATGTGAAGGTGAGGACTGGATGACCTCTGCCCTCGCATATTGTTCATCGCGAGCCATTTGGGGTCTGTATCGGTTACTAGTACTGGGCAAATCAGACTTGGAGCTAGAGTCGGAGCTAGATGTAGGTTGGGTCTGGGTTAATACGGGCGTTAGTTCTTGGATGTGTCGAGACAGGGCATGTGGGTGGTGGCGATGGTGTCAGTGGTGGCAGGGACGGAGATGATGAGATGTGTCGTTCAGGGCTGGGGTTATCGGTGCTATGTTCTAATGAGGTAGGTGCGGCCTCAACCTCGGATCTGATACGCGTTACTCGTGTCCGCGTCGCTAGTACTCGCAACGATGACGCGACGGGAGGTGTGACGACCGGATGTGGATCGTTCCGTGCCCTGCTACGGGTTCGTGGTCCCCTGGTCGGTGACGCGACCCTGCGCGAGGATTTCTTGGGCAGTTTGTATGCGCAATGAACAGGATCTTGTACGTTCTTGTTGGATCAGGGTGATCACGGAGTAACTCAGGAATACGTTCGTGTTTAAAGAAAAGTGGAAGAGAGTATAACTCTCAACACTCAGGAGACAGGACCAGCAAAACAGGAACATAGTAGATATCAAAAGTATAGAACAATACACTGATGATTGTACGATAAGCATATGGTCATGTGACTATGTTATGTAAGGGAATCCCTTACAGCTCCTTGGGATTGTGGTCTGGGAAGTGTGTTGTATGATACTGTCAAAACAGCCCAAAGATGTTGTGAGGAGATCTTAACAGCCTTCTGACTCAAAAGTATGGAAGAGGGTTCTTGGGACTGGGAAAATGCTGGTACAATGGCCAAAGATGTGGCAGTCCCAGGCTGAGCACAATCAGGCAAATGGTGTGCAGGTAACAGAGGAAGGGCTGTTGGGGGCTCAGGCATTATATCCTGATAATGCTTGGGTAATTACTGATGGTCCCAGTGACCCCTGCGCTTGGCAACAGATTGATTCAAGTCCTTGTAGTTTACAGACAAACTCTCCTGTTTCTATCATAACATATAATTAGTAGCTTGGGGAACATCATCCACAGTACCCAGTTGGACAACCTCATTTCGGGATGAAGGACCATTGGCTGCTTGAGTAGTGTGGACCTTTTCCTCGCACTTTCTATGTCTCAAGACTTTCCAGAGCTCCTTGGCTTTCCCCAAAGCACCAGACAGTTGTTTTTTGGCCTTGCAATCAGGATAAATAGACAGAAGATGAATGACTCTGAGTCATTTGCTAAATAAGGAATAGGCAGCAGACAAGGGCCATGGCATGGTGTGGATTGGACAGTAACTTCTGACTTGGAGGTCCGATGGCTTGAGGTGAAGTTGCCCACAAGTTCTTGACATTGAGTGACAACAAGTCAAACCCAATTTGAATACAGGTGATGAACAGTCAGACCTGGCTTTCCCAGAAAAAGTAGTCCCAGAAAAAGTAGAGATACAATCAGTTGGTGAAACAAATGAACTAGCAGTGGTTGATGACAACAACTTGAAGTTGAAGACATCTGAGTCATGATGATGCACTGCCACCACTGTAAGTTGGATTGTGAACCAGCCTAAGCATCCCAATCACATCATGTGAAAATTTAATTTGATGCAATGTGCATTCAACATGCCTTGTGTCAAATGAAGTACATAGACCCAAAAAAAAGAAAGGATACCAGCAGGCCTAAATTCTTGTGTAGGGGCCTGTCACAATAAGATTTATCAATATTTATTATTTCAGTGTATATATTAAGCTATATACCTTGCACATATGTGCAAGGGAGGCCAAGTAAAGATAAAACAAAATAAGAAAATGTGCCCCCAGCTCAGATTTCATGCTAAGGAGGGGGATGTGGATGGCTCTCCCTCAGTGCTGGGGCTACTAGTCATTGTCAGTGCCCCTGCCGATGGTGCTTCAAGTCCCTCCTTGCCACTTGGTGTAGTTGTAGCCCATGGTCATTGGAGGCTCATGCTTGCTGCTGGTGGGGTTTCATCCTGCCAGTGGTGTGCACCCTTTGGTGGCAGCTCCCTGCCGTCATTGGGGGCTTGTCCTTGCCAGTGGTCTCTTGCCATCCATCATTGGGGGCCCACCTCTCCAGTGGTGGTTCCACTTTGCCACTAGTGGTCCCACATCATTGTTGGGGGCTCCTCACTAGTGGTGGGTGCAGGTGCAGTCCATCTCAATTTTGAGGCAAAAACGGGTGGTGTGGAAGTAGGTGCTGTCAGACAGTGGTCATCTCTGCATCAGGGGATCTCTTTCCATGCAGTTGGGCCCTCATCATTGTGGCAGGGTAATATGAGCTAGGCAAGGTCTGTTGATGAAAGTTGTCATGTCGCAAGAGATGGAGTAAGTGCAATCACAGAGGAGTGGCACAATACATGTTAAACGTGTGTGTGTAGTGTGATCAAAAACAATCGACACATGATCAATAATGAGCGCATGAAGGTCTTGGCCCTGATCAGCTGATTGGTGATAGGCTTCCACCAAGTATGGGCAGAGAAATCACATTTTGCCGTATTCTAAGGTTGCAGGGTGACCTTCCTCTTTGTTCCATTTCCCTCCATTTCCTTCTGAAGCACATGTGAATGCCCATTAATAACTATACTTACCTATATTTCACTTTTATGGACTTCATACACTTTGCAGCCACTTCATGGAGTTCATGAACTGACCCACTTCTTACTTACCTGGGTTGCCAGTAAGTAGTTAGTGTAGGCAGTCTGTTAGCGATGGACATGGACAGTATCCACATTTCGCATAGTATCCACTTTGATTTAGTTAGTATAAAAAGTCTATGTAAAATATTAGAAACAGAGATCTCATCTCCCCCTTTCTCAGCGCAAAGGTTTCAACTTTTGTCTCCTCTTGTGTTCAACTGCGAAGTCAACTTGCGACTTATTCACTGTGTTATTGCAACCAAGAACTGGGACAATCCTAGTTCATTGGTAAAGCACTTTTCATTAAACTGTGCTATTAGACTGCAAACTACTGACTATCTTTATCACGACGTTTCACTAAACCTTTTCTACTAACTTTGCATTCTTTGCACTTTGTTTAGGCTGTACATCATTAACAGCAGACATCACAGACTTCCACCCTTGTAGAAGAAGGCCGGTTCTGGGACCCTTTAAACTAACTCTTCCCCCTTCTAGTTTTCCAGTGCTTCTTTGCAGCTAGGAACACTAGGAACACATCATTAGTCAATGTTCAGAGTACTAGGAGGGACAGAGACTGATACTAGGGACTCAAGTACTTAACTTTGTTAATAAACTTGTGATTTTGTTGAGATAAAATGACTTGGTGGAAATTTTGAGTGTATGACAAAGGATACAATGCAAAAAGACAGCTCCATTCAAAGGTGAGAGGTCACCTTAAATACAAAATTGTAGTAAACTATGGGCCAAAAACTGCTTGCATGTGTTCTCTTGCATTGAGCAGTTCAAACAACAAAGGTGGCAAAGAAGAGATGCTAATGTGTTAATTAAAATCAAAGGTTCAAGAAGTTGCCTAGATAAACTTGATCTGCCTGATCGTCGCCCAAGGGATCCACCATCAGGGATGACTCAGAGAATGATCAATCGTCATGATGCATCTATTTTCATAATGCAACTTGCCCCCTTTCAAGTGTGGAGCATCCTTGTCAAAGTCACTTGATCCTACTGTCCAATGGCTTTTCCCTGTGACTCAGACTTTGGCTCACCAAGGAATAGAATGAAAAAATGTCAGCTATAAGAACTAAAAAATGCGCTGAAGGCTAGATGTCAGAAAATAAGTAAAGAATTGACAAGTGAAAAATAATAAAAAATAGATGTTGAAAATATAAAATCATAGAAACCGAAATTGAATAGGCTGCTACCTGACTGGGATTTGCCAATGTGCATTGAGGGATGTAGGTTGATCATGGGTCAACCAGCACTCCCACATTGTTGTACTGGGACAGGAGAACTATGGGAAAAGATGCATTGAGGACAGAAGTAACAAGGGCTGACTACTAGGCTGCCACCAAATCATGATGGACTGGAGTGGTGATAGTGTGATTGATGGCAACATGGTTAGGGTTAATCATGGCCGCAGTTTGCCATGACCCTAATGGATGTCTACAATACATACTTATAATTTGATATTACCAAAGAGTGTGCTCGGAGGACCAGTGGAGCACTGGCAGGACTGGCTTATGCCCAGGTATGTTTGATCCTATAATGTGACAAATCTGAGGGCATGTCTGAAATGGGAACTTGAACTCTGGGATCACTATGGCAGCAACTTGCAGCTCTAAGTCGCATGGTCACCATGACATTGCAAGGACACAGCTCAAAAAAGGAGGCTGATGAAGTGCTGAAGGCTCATAAGTAACTTGAAGGTGAAACAAAAAATATATATTTTAAAAATGTATATGGTCACTTATGTAGATAAAAAAATCCAATTATATATTATATCTCTTGAAATGCAAGGCCATGACTGATCTGAGTCATGGGGGGCATCATCATCAGTCCCTGTAAGCACTGGCATTATCCTGCGTGACTCTGTTCACCTGTGCTACTTTGCAGGCTCTCCCAGTTCTGTTGCTATTCTGTTGCTGTTGTTGTAGCCGCTGTTGTTGTAGCCACTGTTGTCGCTGTTGTTTGGTCCCTCTCTTTCTTTGTGGTGCCAGTGGATGTGGCTTGGGTGAAAGTGTTCAGGTGTTTGGCATGCGCTGCTTACAATGTGCAGAAGAGCACAACTCGGACAGGTGACCTCTACTGGGCGTGGCTGCATGTATTTGATGCACTGGGACACTTCAGACAGTGGCCATTGTGTGTTGGATTACTTGAACACACCTGATGATGTCAGCCACATCCCCGCAGTGATGTCATAGTGATCGCCGGAGTCACTCCCAGAGTTTCCAATTCCCATGGCATTCTCTGGTCTCAAAAAAATTCCTAGGTTTGATTGAAACTGCATGCGAAAGGCCAACAATAGGGGGTCAACTGGTTATGGATGTGGCAGGTCACTGACTATGTCTGATTGGTGTGTGTAATATCATTGGCCTGGATATGAAAAATGAAAAATTGTTTTTCATGGCTTTCCTCAAAGTTCATACATGAATGGATCTCCCTCAGGCTGTGAATTATTTCCTGTATTGCCTAACATGTTGGCTAGGCATCTGTCTACTCAGTTTCGCCTCATGAGGGCATGGAAAAATGGAGGAAAAATCAAACTATGAAAAGTGCTTGAAAATATCATCTTTTTCCGATCCATGGGTCTCCAGAAAAAGATTAGGACCACAGATGACTTTAGAATCAATATTTAGATGATAGATCTAACATATTTAAGGATTTTATGAGGTTTTGAGGAAATGGGCAAGGATCAAGATTTGTCCTTTCATATCTGGGCCAATGATAGTACTAGATATTAGGGCTGAGCTGCACCAGCAGTGCCACCTTGTTTCTTGGGATGTGGTCTATGGACTTTGCAACAACAACCACAAAATGTGCCTGCAGGAAAAAGTGTGACCACTATCACAACTGAGTGACCTTGTTTTACAAACAAGGTGACATCTTTTGCTCAGCAACTTCAAGTTGTCAACAGTCAAGCTTTCTACCCGCAGGCCATCCACTCATCATTGCTGCTTTGCAGGAGTGTCATGGCCCCAGTTCATTCCCTTGCCCTGCTATCTCTCACCTCCTGGATTATCCCCTGTAGTACTATGTACATAGTATATTGTCCCACGAACGTGGGCGGAGCCAAGAATCATTTGCAGGAACTAATCAGGCATCATTACTATATGTGGCTATCAGGTATCTTGTACTACTGTAATGCCACATGACAGGCATCATGATATGATATTTGAGATCATGATCATGATCCTTTCAAAGTCCCAGGGTCCCCGGATAACAGTGTGTGTACTTGGGCCACTGGTCATCTTTTTTCACGAAAATAGATCACCCACATCATCACATCATCAGGCCCTGAGTAGCAACCATGACAGTGACTCTCAACTCAGCCTGGTGATATCATCAGATGAGTTGGAGTTGAGTGTCACTGCTTGTCATAGTACATTGAACACTCCACCATGGTGAGCACTTGGACATCTTTGAACTCAAACCACACCATTGTTGGTATGATAACTTGAACTCGCTCAGCACTTTCCCCATGATCTCTCTCAACTTGAAGTTGTACCCACCATGGTTCACTTGAAAGTAGTCCCTCCATGTCATTGTCGTTGCTATTGCCACTGTCACCAGGATTGTTTATGTCTACTAGGTGAACTTCCCCCACAGAACCTGAGCTTGAATGTAAACATGATGATGGCACTCAGCTTGAAGCCACCGCTGAGGAATTCCACAATCTGTGCTTACTTGTTACCCTCACTACAGCCATCAATAATCCCCATAACCACTTGATGCTTGTACTAGGTAATACCCCAGCTGGATCAACTGACCTCGACAAGCAGAGTAGCATCTTGCATGCGATAGCCTCCATTCTCATGCTAGATCATGAGATTCTTGCCTGTATGTCTGATGCTAATAACACTCACTCTGGGGCTCTTGTTGTTGTGCAGGATGAGTGTAGTAACAGCAATGAATTATGTGACATCCTGGACATGGAGGATGAACATGGCACACCATACCAAATGGACATGCCAGTGGGAAATATGAAAGTTACTACCATCACCAATCCTTCTCAGAATGATGTGACATTGGGCATAAAATATGGCTGCTGCAATTCAGTCTCCCCTAGCATCAACCACTGGCCCTCCATACTGGAGTCAGATGCCAGTGGCTGGTATTACCTAGACAAGTAAGTATCATACAGACCTCCTCTGCCATGGTTTCTCACTGACAATCTGAAATTTAGAAAATTGTCACTACCAGATCATACTGCAACTGTTTGCAGCTACCCAAATTATTACAGAACTGTGGGCGTGGAAATTACCAACCAGGGACCACATTGCCTGCTCCAATCAATTTTATGCATATCTTACATCAGTGACTTGGAGGAAGAACCACCAGCATGTGAACCATTTGTCTACAATTGATCTGATTTGGCAGTTAGCTTCGTGTCAGACTTTGGAACTGCTACAGGACATTGGTTCTGTGCCTGCTTTCAATGAACTCAAGCCAGGCTGAGATCGCAAGCTGGCAAGTCGTTTACAAGACATATAATCAGGATCCACCTGCCAGTGCACCATGTTTCCAGACCTTGCTGGCAAGGTGCAACAATGTGCCACCAGTCTTATATCACAAGGACACCATTGATGAGTTCCACAATCTCCTGGTCAGCACCCTCATGATGTATGTTGGGATGCTCCAGGCCCTCTTTTCACTCATGGAGACGCATGAGGAAGCACAGTGGCTAAAGGAAGTAGCAGAGAAGCAGTGTGTGGCAGAGAATGTGGAAGAAGTAGTACATCAGGACAGATGGGCACATGAGAAGGCATGGGAATAGGAGAATTCTTGACTCAAGGAGCTGCATGATGTTGTGAGCATTGTGTCTCTTTTGGCTTGACTACTTTCTTGCATTCTAAATTCTCAGGCACTTGGATATCATCTTCAGTTCTGGATTCTGCACGGTCACCATACCCATTGTTGGTATTACTGGACCTTGAGCAGGAGGAGTTTTATCTCAAGTTTGCAGCAAAATATCAGATTTAACCTGTGAAGCTGAGCTGTCAGGTGAAAGGCAAGGGTCATAAAAGCAGTACAAATGATGCTGAGGGCATTCATGGTAATAACCACACTGCTTTGGTAAAGGAAGAGGAGGAAATGGATGCCATGGCTCATGATGAGGAGTTAGAGCAATACCATTATAATGCAGACATTGATGGCCGGGCTTCTGTGGTCTGTGGATGGCTGAAATCCCTTGTCTGCCACTACACTTCAAAAGGTATTTTGGAGCACCAGTGTACCAAATCCAGATATGTCTCATTGCTGTGCAGGGCCAACAATGGCTGGTCTCAAACTGGCTGACAATGAAGCAGACAATCTTGTCTGCTTACCCACCTGCCAATGCCACCTTCGCTGAAAAAACTATTTTGGTGCTTGAGGAGCATATATGGAGACTGACTGAACATACCTCTGAACCTACCAAGCACCAGAGAATCCCTCCCATATTCTTGATGTTCAGAAAGCTTATTGATTCCCAGGAGGTGTGGCAGCATTTTGTGATGCATTGTGAAGCTGCATTAGCTGCATTCTCCAATATGGATCACTGGCTACTTGCAGTTTACCTGGTGTGGAAGGAGCAGCTTGCAATGGTATTTTAATTTTGTCCCACCTGTCTTCATTGATTTCTCATTACCACAATGTAGAGTCTGAGTTTGAAGAGACTGGCAGTTTCTAAGCCTTTGTGTCCCCCTTGCTGGGACTTGATGGAGGTGATGAGAGGTTATGAGGTTGATCAATTTGTAGCCATTCTACAGTTTATCCTCTAGAACTTCCACCATGGCTTTCCCTGAAAGTATACCAACCAATGGTGGAGAGGTTTTGGGGATATTTACAAGTCCAGCTTGACTCTATGCTTTGTCAGACCCAGTGCAGTATTCATTTCAGACACCACCACACTGTCTCTACTGCCTCAGTGGAAAGTGATCCTGCCCTCAGTATCATCACTGATATGAGTGACAAGTCAGTCTTCAGCGGCACTGCGGTGCCTAAGGATGGTCTTGATTATATGGCTCAATGTGCTGCTAGTGGCTTGCAAGTAGATTGAACTGTACCACCTATTGTCATTACTTATGTTGCATGGTTCTCTGGCAGGTAACCTCAGACTCTGTATTTATTGCTTGAATTTATATGTTGCATTCGGATTAGTGAATTTTGACAGTCCTTTATATTAGGGTATCATATTATTTCATCATCCAAACTTGAAGTCCTCTGTGACTTATCATGATGGTTGTTAGGGATATTTAGGGTTAAGGCTAACCACAGCCAGGGTTAACCCTAACTGTGACTTCAACCTCTGAAGGCTGAACTTCAACTTGAAGTTTGCCATCTTGAACTGTCACCATTGCCAGTCCATATCACTCTCTACTTTGTGGGATAGCTGGGTCTGACTGTTCATCACCTGTGTCACAGTACTAGAAATCATTGGGTTTGACTTCAAGTTGTTGTCTCAACATTGAGGACTTGTAAATGACTCCAAGTCAGGCTTCATCAACATCCATTGGACTTCCACATCAGGGTTCCTGAAGCTAAATGTGGATAGGGCACGGCATGGGTAACCCTCGGGTATATTTCTTCATACCCTTACCCGTACCCGTGAACACCGTACCCGCACGGGTAGGGGTACAGTGTTACTGCGGGTTGTGCGGGTTACCCATGGTTATTCACGGTGTTCAGCATGAATATGTATATTTAGATAATCTAATTACTTTATCAAAAGAGAAACCCCCCCCGCTCGCATTTGCAGCAAGGGGGGGGGTGGTGGTGGAGAGGGAGTCGTCGTCGGCATTGCCTAGAGCCAAGAGATAGCCCCCTCCAACTCGTGTTACACACGAAGGAGGGGGAGTCGTTGTTGTTGCCTACAACCACAAGATATCCCCTCCAGCTCGCGTTTGATGCAAGGGAGGGGGTCGTCGTCACCGTCGTCGTTGCACAGAACACAAGAACCCCCCCACTTGTGTTTGATGTGAGGGAGGGGGTCGTCGTCGTCGTCATTGCCCAGAACACAAGAAAAATCCCCCACTCGTGTTTGGAGCGAGGGAGGGGGGTTGTTGCCATCGTTGTTACTCGCGTTTGATGAGAGGGAGGGGGCCGTCACTATCGTTGTTGCACAGAACACAAGAAGAGCCCACCCACTCGCATTTGATGCGAGGGAGGGGGCCGTCGCCATCGTTGTTGCACAGAACACAAGAAGAACCCCCCCACTCGCGTTTGATGTGAGGGAGGGGGTTGTCATCGTCGTTGTTGCACAGAACACAAGAAGAACCCCCCACTCGCATTTGATGTGAGGGAGGGGGTCATCATCGTTGTTGTTGCACAGAACACAAGAAGAACCCACCCACTCGCATTTGATGCGAGGGAGTGCACAGAACACAAGAAGAACCCCCATCGTTGTTGTTGCCCAGAACAAAAGCCAAACCACCCCACTCGCATTTGGAGCGGGGGAGGGAGGTTGTTGTCGTTGTCATTGCTTGTGCTTGATGCGAGGGAGGGGTCGTCGCTGTCATTGTTGCCCAGAACAAAAGAAAATCCCCCACCCACTCGCACTTGGAGCGAGGGAGGGGGTCGTGGTTGTAGTTGTAGTCGTCGTTGCTGTTGATGTTGGTGTTGTTTGTGATCAACAACATCATATGATCACGCACATGACCGGCTGTCAGTACCCATAAACCCGTGGGTAAGGGTACGGTGTTGCATGGGTAGGGCAATGCCATACCCGTACCTGTACCCCTGCATACCTGTAAGCAGAAACATACAGTGTTACCCGTACCCGTGCCGTGCCCTAAATGTGGAGGACCTTAAAATTTGGTCATTGTGCCGTTGTCTTGTCTGTACCTGCAATTCTAATGGATATCACCAGACTCATCAACTTGAAGATGTCTAACATTCTTACAACTCCTGAGCTGCTAAGATACACTAACAAGATATAGTGACTCAGGAAGAGTTCACATAGATCAAGGCTCAATATATTATGTAGAGCGAGTGATCTGGTGTAAACTAAGGTACAAAATGGAAGAAGCTGGTTTTATAGGACTGGCAGAATCCGAATCTAATAGGTACAAACATGATCCCCCTGTGTTCAGTGGGGATCACTACACAAGAGCAGTAAGTTGTTTCTTATGCTTCTACCTGAATTCCTCACTGAAGATGTGTTTTCAGAGCACATTATAGCAACAGATGGCAAAGTTGCAATGCTTCTTTTTGACAAAAGTTATTTTATCACCAGTCCTAACCAAAATTGTATCCCAAAACCTCCTCTGGGCAGTAATTATAAAATCTTTTTGCATGAAGACAGCCTTTATGGAGATGATGATCCTACTCATTGGCCACAGCCATACAACACTGTTTATTGTCATCATGGTGCTATTCCCTGTCCTGGTTCCATTTCTGCACATGCAGTGATGTGGTGGAAGCCAACAATGTATCATTTTGTACCCTACTTGCATCCTATGCTATCTATTCAAGGTCTGGGAAAACTATTGGAAATAAAACTCACCAAGCTCCAGTCTTCAGTTTCACTTCTGTTTTACCACATCACTGAATACATATCATGCACCCCAGGATCCCAGATTGCCTCTATGTTAGGTCCATTAATGAAAATGTTACAACATGGACTTGCTCATCTAGAGTCTCTATGGATGAATTTCAGACAGATGTCATTCAGTGTGACTGACGTTCAGAGGTGTTGGCTCAAGATTACTGCAATCCTTGATTACATGATAGTCTTCAAACCTCAGATGGACTCCACAGCAGTGCACAATCCACCACATCCAGTTGCAGACACTGTAGGGGTTTTCACAATGGATGTTCATGTTGCACAAGACTTCTTCCATGCTAGGCTTCCATGCTGGCTTATAAGGCCTGCATTGGTTTGGTCTGATATAAATATTTGGGAGGTCATTTCACTTCAGTCCCCTGCTGATTACCTGGTCCTCCAGCCACACCACATCTATTGCCCCCCAGTGTATGTAGGTCCTGCAACGGCACCTGAAAGGTATCATGCAGTCTTGAGATTCACTCATGCCTTTCTCAGGTACCCAGACCCATTTAGTATCCCTATTGATAGGGAAGATGCTCCCATCTCATCAGTTTTGGATATGGGTTCACATTTGTCAGCCTGCTCATCGACCCATTGTGCAGGTTCCAAGTCTATGCCTGATCTGGGTAATCAATCATCTGTCATTAAGATTTGAGAGAATCGGAGTAGAGGGCTCCACCAGATGGCAGTGTCTTGCAAAACCATCTTCTACTAGATATACCAAATAATGCAAAATGGCTTGACCCTTAGAAGAGCATTTTTCAATGTAATCTTCTGACTAGAAGTTTCAGAGTCCTTTACACTCCCCCACCTATTCTGGTCAGATTCCCCGGAGTCTGGTGGACTTTTTTTGTATGGTAATTCCACTGTAGCAATTAATTCCGGTAAATATATTATTGAATTTTATTATGGAATCCCTGGAATCTACCAGAACTCAAACAAAGCCGGAATAAGCAGAATACCTGGGCACCTGGTCACATGCCCGCCTACTACCCATGACCCACCCCATGCACCTGACCTTCCCACATCACAAGCCTAATAATACTGAGTGATGTTGTGCCTGCCTCAGTATTATTAGGCTTGATCTGGTCTAAACTCAACACCAGCATTAAAACCTTCCCCAGCTCACATCTAAACTTCACAAATATAGTCCCTACAACCTAGTTAGGTAGGTCCCATTGGCACCCGCTATCAAGGGCGGCCTAGTGCTTCCTAGCACCTACCTTCCCATCCAAACAACACTCAACGTACTGCCACATCACTGCCGTGTGCCATGCATTGTTGTCAACAATGTCCCCATCATTGCCACTGCTGTCCAGCATACAAGTATGCATCAACTGTTATCTAGTGAGTACTAGTTCTGCTCTATATGCACAAATGACATCTAAATGATGCCCTACTAGCTGGTACATCATCTACCATCAAACATGATGTTGGCTGCATCGCTGTCTTTGCTGTTGTTGTCTAATGCTACTCCTGTCATCTTCTATATTTCGTATCTGGGTAATTTTCGGCATGCTATATCTAGATAAGAGCTAAGGAAAGACCCTGCTAGGCCCACACATCCCTCCCACAGTCTCTTCTGTCACCGTCGCTGCACACACCACTCACAGTCTCTTCTTGTGCCATTGCTGTCGTCAAGTGCGATGCCAGACATCTTTGCTGCTTCCTCTCCTTTCTGCACAACTTCTGCCTTTCTGCTGCAGTCACAGCCACCCCATTGGCACTGTCAACTGTGATAGTGAACACATGGCAGTGTCAAACTGCTCTTTACCACTGCAGTATTGATTCCCACTGCCGTTGTTGAGTAATCTTCTTCATCCTTCTTCTCAATGATTTGAGGGTACTTTCTCAAGCATAATATCATAGTAATTCTACCATACTCATAGCATAGGGACATCAACTACATAGGTATCTGCATAATATACCATATTTGATTATGAAGAAATGAGGGATATTGAGTTAAGAAGTGGCAGGTGCTCCAGAAACCATGTGTGTGGATGACAAAGCAGCTGGTGCAGTAGAAGAAGACAAAGCGGCTGTGGACGCAAGAGTAGGTGGCTTGCTGGCAGACAACTTGCTGGCAGACTTTGCCAATGAAGCAGCTGGTGCTGCAGAAGATGATGAAGCAGCTGTGGAGACAGGAGTAGGTGCTGGCTTGCTGGCTGACTCTGCAGATGTGGAGGGTGAAGCAGCTGGTGCTGCAGAAGATGATGAAGTGGCCGTTGATGCAGGAGTGGCAGGCATGCATGAGGATAACAAGGCAGGAGAACCTGAGTGTGTACTGGATGCAGCTGGGGTGTTCTCTGCATCAGATTCACTATCATCTGAAACCCATGCCCTCAATTTCTTTTGCTTCTTCTTCCGGATATCATTCTTGTTTGATGTGGAATGTTTGGATTGTGGGCGTTTTTTACCATAGTCAGAATGACAACGGCGAGGTGCTGGTGTATCAACTTTGCTGTTTGAGACCTGCTTGTTGTGCTCCAGATCCAAGGCCTCCAGCTCTTGCACACTTAACTTCTTCCAATATGTTGCACCAGAATGCCACCTCTGGAGCAGGTCTTCAAGGTCAGACAATGAATTTGATGTCTCGCTGAGGTTCTGAAACAGGATGTTATCAGGCCATCCCTCAATGATAACTTGATGTCGCTTTATAATGTTCCACCAGTAATGCTTCCATTCCATGCAGACTGACTCATCACCTGTTACCAATCCTAATCAAGGTAAGTATGTTCTAAAATTGAAGGCCAGCACCAGGCAGTAATTTACACTGCCCCATATGTTCCGCGCGGATCCACGCGGACTATGCGGACTCCACATGATTTGCATGGACTCCATGCTAGTCCGCACAGATTCCCTTAGGCTCTGTAGTTTTTATATAGATATTTAAATGAATTATCCTAATTTACAAACTCTGGGGTGTCCCCCCCCCTTGTCTCATCAGCCCCCCCACCCTTGTCTCGTCGGCCGCCCCGCCCTTGTCTCATCGCCCCCCCTCGTCAGGGCGGAGCCCCCTCGTCTTGTCCGCCCCCCCCCCCCCTCGTCTCGTCGCCCCCCCCCTTCATCTGGGCATCCCCCTCGTCATTGTTCCACCCGCCTTCCACCCCATGAGCAGTCGCTCGCGAGGCTGGGGGCAGGTGGTGTGTCGTCGTTGGGTTCCCTCCCCTCGCCCGTCGTCCCTCGTCTCCCTGGCATCCCCCCCTTCTGTGGTGTGTCCCCTGTCGTCTGGGTGTCCCCCCTTCAGCTGGCGTCCGCCCTGGGGCGTCTGGCGCGTCCCGTGCTTCCCCTGGTCGTCGGGACGCCGTACGGTGGTGATGACATGGCACTGGGTGGGGCCGCTCGTGACGTGGCAGTTCGGGTGGGTTCCATGCACCCCTGGGGCATCTGGCGCGTACCCCTCCCCACTGGCGCGTTGCCCTGCTCCCTGACACGTCCCCTCTCTCCCTGACGCGTCCCCTCTCTCCCTGACGCGTCCCCTCTCTCCCTGACGCATCCCCTCTCTCCCTGATGCGTCCCCTGTCGCCCCAGTGCGTCCCCTCCCTCCTCGCTATGTCCCAAGTGCACCCACCCATCCACCCCATGAGCAGTCGCTCATGGCGGTGGGGGCGGGTGCTGCCTCGCATGCGGGTGGTGACGTGGCGCAGCTGGTGGTGTCGGTGTCGTTGCTGGTCGGCTCCTGTCGGGGGGGGGGGCGATCATCGCGGCTGGCTGGTGATGGTGACACAAAAGTGGAGCCCCCCGCACACCCCGCGGGCAGGGGCTCGCAGGGCTGTGTGGGGGGCTGTTTGGGCGGAGGGGGGAGCGGGAGGGCGGCGTCAGTGATGTGGCAGCGCAGGGGGTGCGTTCGGGTCTTACCTCGCAGGTACCCGACTCCACAGGCCTCCCGGGACCTCCCTCGGGCTGTCCTATCCTCCCCTGAGTCCCCCCCTCCCAGCTCAGTGGGGAGGAGGGCGCGCCGTTGGGGGGCCGTTGTTGCATGTACAATAGAAGCAATGAAAAAAATTAGTTAGCTTAATAAAAAATGATTAGAACATAAAAACACTTACTATGGGGGCCCCAGGCCCCCAGAATGGTGCAGTGGTGGAGGGGGGGGGAGCCGGAAGTGGGGGGGGGATGGGGGCCATCGTTGCATGGACAGTAGAAACCCTGGAAAAAAAAGAATCAGCTAAATATTAATAAAAAACTTAAATATGGGGCCACAGGGCCCTCTATTGGTGGAGTGGAGGAGGGGGAGGGTCGGAGGAGGGAGGAGGGAGAGCGAGGCGGCGTCATGGGGGGTAGTGGTGAGGGTGATGAGCTGGCAGTCACGGGGTGACGTTGGTGACGTGGTGACAACGGTGCCCAGTAAATTGGCACATGTTGGCATGGCTTATACAGTGACGGTCTGATTACAGTCTGTTTGTCTAGTGGTTAATTGCTTACCTGTCACACTCACGTGGCCTTGCGGTTGTGGGTTCGAATCCTCCTGCCCCCCCTACCTTTTAGAGATTTACAATAATAAAAATATTAATTATTCATTAAAAAAATTAATTACTCCCTTGGATGGGCTTGGACGTCCGAGCTGTCTGACCTGTGCTGTACTCGGTGTGGTAGGGTCAGCTGCCCTGCTCGTCAACTGACCCTTTCCAGAGATTTTATTCCAGTCCTACTGCCAGCACCAAAAATCAAGAGTCATCGTATACATTTCCCTTTACCATACCTTTATCAATATTTTGTGTTGCTAACTCCATTTAATTATTTTCTAGTTCATTGACACTGTATCCAAACGACGCATCAATTACTGATGGATTGGTACAGGATTTTGATGCTTTAATTAACTTTTTATTTTTCCTTCTTGGTAAAAGTTAGTCAACATCCAGATCGACGGGCCAAACAACTGGACGGTAGGGTTGAGAGGCTTCGCTTGGTGGCTCTCCGCACTTGCTGGGGTCACAAGTCGCGTTCCGCAAATAGAGACTCCCATCAACAAGCCTTTCCCCGAGTCATTCCCAGCTGAGAAGCTCCGAGACGAGGATTTGGCATGCTTATTTTGGGTTTCATTACAGTTATTTATCAAGACTTCTTTTCTACTTCATCTATCTGGTTGTTTGGTCCCTTCGACGCAAGAGAACGCGTGCGATGGGGTTGTTTGTAGTCATCTACACCCGCTTGTACTTAAGGTGCTCTCCCACCTGTTGAATGGAGATATAGACTTTACCCCCACTCTTTTCGTTCCCTTATTTTTAAGTGTCGTCGCACCCAACTGCTTCATATTTCCACTCTTTTTCCCATTCTTGCTTACCCCATTCCTTGCGACGTGACGACCTCGTCATTGGTTCCCCAATAGAACCATTGACCCTGCCACATCGGACTCGGACAGAATAATTCCGTGGAATCCGCGCAAAAAGAAAAAATCCGTACGGATCTGCGCGGACTCAAAATCTGGAATTAAGCAGGACTACAAGCCAAATGAATTTCTCAGAAGTCCGTACGGACTAACTCGGAGTCCGTGAAAATCCGCGCGGAACATATGGGGCACTGTAAAGACCTCGCACCAGGGCATCATGTTGACATACTGAGGTTCTCAATAACAATATTACACACATCAGTGTGCAGTGCTGCAACTCGCTGTTGATGGTTTTTTGCCATGCCTTATACACAGTGGATTAGTAGAATGCATGGGCATGAATACTGTCTTTCAAACCATGTATGCCCTGAACAGCAAACCCTTCCATCTTTGCTAAAAAATCCTGCGTATCAATTTTCATAGTGCCCTTGAGAAAATTTTCAACTCCAGGTGTTGTGAATACAACACCTCTCAAGGGCAGGTCAGTAGTCCCAGGCAAAACAAACAGCATACTCTCAACACCAGTATCTGATTTGAGGTTATTTAGTGGTCAATCCAAGCAACATTAGTGACAGTTTATGTTTTAATACATGATTGCACCAAGAGTTTGTGTTGTGTCACTGATTCTTGACTTGGCGGACGAATGGAAAGATTTTGCTACTGTAGCCTTTTCTTCTTTGAACTCGTGAACAAGTGCCTTGCGGTCTCATACCAACATCTCAGCATACTCTTCCTGAAGACTTTGGGCAAGTGCTGGGAGAACCTCTTTACCATGGCATGAAGACACCAAGTCAGGGACTAATGTATTGTCAGTTAGCTGTTACTTTGTATGGTATCACTCACAGTTTTCTTTTTCTTGAGACTTTTTCCAGGTGAACGCATTCCAGGCACTGGTTTTTTTGTGCTCAGTATGTGAGTGTTGAAAGCCAGTATGGAGCTCCATCTGAATGCAGTGGACACTTTTATGGTTTGAGGTAGCAATTTCTTCAGTGAGCTTGTCAATTTTCTTCCATGTTTCACCCAATGCATCCTTGTACTGCTTCACAGCCAACTGTCAGTGGGCATTCAGCGCTGCATGGGCCTCTTTGCTGAGCTTTGGATGCTGGATCTTTTTTTTGACGCCTTGTGTTGTCCTATACTTGGCAGAGGTTTGGTAGAATTGCACTCACATTTTTTCAGGTAGGAAGTTGGGGGAGTAGGCTACATCCACAGCAGAAATTATAATAGAATGTCCTAATTTTTTCTCACATTGTAAATCTGCTACAAATAATTCACTAACTGAGCAAGTCCAAACTTGGAGCTTCAAACCAATGGTGTGGTGAGTTGGGCCCAAAAATTTGGTAACAGGGTCAGTACTGTTGAATCCAATAAGCAAAGGGTAGATCTTGGTCATGCAAGAAATTATACCCATACAAACTAAGCCAAGTTGAACCTGTAAATTACAGCAATCCTCAGGTTTGTCAAATTTAGCTTCTAGAGTTTAGGCTGATAAAATGAACAACACAAAAGCAGGGTATACTCCTTTTGGAACACTAGGGTATTTGATGTGGATCACCTAGTAAAAAAAAGCCAAGACGACGGCAGTTGGAATGATAAATAAAAGTAGAAAGGTAAACTTTAGATCGAACAATGTGGAGACCTAGGCCAATAAGTGAGCCATCTGGAGAAATTCATTGAAAACAGAAGAAAAACCTGTAAATCTTGATTCTGACATCCAGAGATATCAGCCTGCATTGCTTTGGCCAAGTTTGCAGCCTGTTCATAACTCAATCCCCAATGAGGTGTCCTAAGGACGGATTCCCAATGAGAGCTGCATATGTTACAAGTCAGAACATGTAAACGGGGAACCAAGCTGTCGTTCAACCCAAACCGGTTGATGACAGCATCTGTCTCAGGTCCAATACTGATTATAGCACCTTGGAAGCCATCAGCTGAACTTTGACGTGGCGCTGTGCCTTGGTTATTATCAGAATACAGCAAACTAAAATCAAGCCACCTACCCCTAGTAGAAGATGCAGGAGAATCATTGTATCCAGATGCAGCAACAGCAGCATGTTCCCACCATTCCAAATCTGAATCAGAATCATTCTCAGGGTTGCTAGCCTTCTCAGAGGATGTGGCCAGGGCAAGGGTAGGGACAGCCTTCATGGAGGATGTGTCCGGGGTGTGGGTAGGGACAGCAGTTGGGGGAGAGAGATGGGAGTCCATCTGATGGATTGCAATGTCTTGAGTCAGGGTTCCAGCAGGACAGCATTGTGCATGGATGTAGGGTCCATCTTTCATAACCGCGTTTGAGAGATATGAATTGCCATCAACTTTGATGTATTTTCTGGATTCTATACAAGTTAGGCTTTTTTGGGGGCAGTAAAAACAGCAAGGCGACTTACTCGAAGCAGAGGGAGGTTCAACTTGCTCAACAAGGCAGCGCCTAGCAAAACAATGCAACCTCAGCACCAAAAGTCTGAACCATGAAAGCAAGGTGTTTGCTTAGTTCTTTTCCACCCTCCTTCATTTTGTGTGGGGAAATATATGTGTCAACAGGCTGATGCCCAGGGCAACAAAGCACAAGAGTGATCCCACCATCAACTCTATCAAGCGTAGCAGCCTTTTAAATTTATAATAAGTAGTTGTGAAGCAGAGCACAATCTAATTAGGACTTACAACATCAAATAGGTTGTGAAGAGTATCCTTGAGTAATGCATTGACTTCCTTCTTCTCCTCTTGAGAGGAACCCCAGGCCTTGATACCATGAAGGCCAACATACATAGGATGAAGGCCACTAGTAGTCCTTGTCAACAAGTAATCCTTCGTATGTTGATCGTGGCATAGCATTGCATGAGAGCCAGCACTGCACTCACCACAAGAGAAGGTGAGGCCATGTGTTGAGATGAATGCACTTGAAACACCAGTAGGATTGTAGAGCCTCAAGTTCTTGGTCTGAGATGTGTTGAGCATAGCCATTGACAATGAAGGGAAGTAATGAGATTGTAAGTCTGCCCCTGCTCCAGACTCACTACACAGACAACTGCACCCCAACCTCCGGAGTTTGCACAGCCACATCTGGAGACCTCACTACACAGACAACCATGCCCCAACCTCCGGAGTTTGCACAGCCACCTCCGGAGACCTCAACACCATTATCCCCAACCGCTTCCAGAGTTGCACAGCCACATCTGGAAACACGCAACACCTCAGGAGTTATGTGATCACCTCAGGCTCCGGACACTTGCACAGCCACCCCATGCTCCGGACTCTGCACAGCCACATCCGGCAAACCCTCAACTCTTATCCTATCACTTCCTCACCTAGATTGATGTGTACCTTCTCTTAATTGCACTCCACCTGATGTGACCTTCCTTTTTTGTGCATTAGGCTTGATCTGGACATTTCCTCTCATGGGATGGAGCCCATACTTATACCATCCCTTAATTCTTTTTCCTACCTTCGTTCTCACTTCCATGCAATGAAGGTATTGTCATATTGATTTCTAAGTACTGTTTGTAACTTACATTCTCACTTCTGTGCAATGAAGATATCTTGACCCTGTCCTTCCTGATCACCTCAGTGTTGGTTGCCTGACCTGGCACCCTTCCAGAGATCTTAGTACATAATTTGTTATAATCGTTGGTACATAGTTCAGCGATACAATTCAACATGGACAAACATTGACAAGATTAGCATAGTAACACATACATAATGAAAACCTAGCACTATAGCCTGAGTGGTAATCAGTACATTGCAAAATGATGATGGAATGGTGATTGTACATGCAAGTAATATTGAATACTACTGAATCATGATGACGATTTGGATGATCACATGTCGATCACTGTTAACATTTAATTGGTCAGTACTTCAACTTTGCATGCACTATTAATGGCTTGTAACAAAAATTCTACCACAAAGGTTGATTTGAATTCAATTTAATTAGTGCTGACTCTACTGAGCTCAAGTGCTGATTTTTCTCGATGCCATTATATGTGAATAATATCGAATACTATTGAATCATGATCATGATCGGACTCGTTGATCACTGTTAATGTTAAATTGGTAGTACTTCAAACTTTGCATGCGCAGTCCTGAGTCAAGTTTGCGATGACTTTATATTAGAATCCTCAGTTTAGACTATACAAGCAATCTTCATGACTTTTCTTGATGCCATTATATGCAAATACTATGGAATACTATTGAATCATGATCACAATCACACTGGCAGTTGATCACTGTTTAACATTAAATTGGTAGTACTTCAAACTTTGCATGCACAGTCCTGAGCCAACTTTGTGATCTGACTTTATATATTGCAATCCTCAGTTTAGACCGTACAATGATGATACTCAGTCCGAGGAATCACCTGGAAACACACACCAAACAATAGTCCTACTAGACCAGAGGAAGGGTGCAAGGTGGCTTTGGGTTGGTGTTTGACACAAGGCAAGAAGGTAAGAGAGTGAAGGGATAATTCGATAATAAGACTCTGGAATTGAGCTCTGTGCTCTATATGATGAGGGGAATTGATTTATTGTTTTCTTTTCTATCTACTAGATGTCTTATATAGATATTCTAAGTGGGGCCAGGGAATAGAAGTGGGTGAAGAGGACCCAAGTAAAATAAAAAAGAATCAGATGCCAATGAGAAAAAAAGGGGGGAGGGGTAATGGAATAAGGAGCGGGTAATGGAATAAGGAGTGGGTAATGGAATAAGGAGTGGGTACTAGATCATGAAATCTACCTGGTGTAAGAGGCTTGTCTCCTATCCAAAAATGCGTCCAGTGGCTTGTCAGGCAGGTGAGAGGGAGTGGACAGGATGATGATGTGATCCTGGGAACTTTGTCATGTGACCAAAATCATAGGACTGTTGATAATACTGTTCCTTGCACTAGAACCTTACACCATGATCTCTAACAACATTTCTCTTGTCCTTTTCTTCTTCTTCATCCTCCTGATCATGTGCATCTTGATGGCCTACCAATGGAGACATGCTATTGTGTTGGGACGATTCTTGTCAGAGCTCAACACAGAAAATTCGCCTGTTGGGGGAGATGATCCCATTGTCTTCTGTGATCTGTTACGATGGAGCCTTGACTGGAGTGAGTGAGATGTCTTCTTCCTTTGCCAACAATGAATTGAACAATATCAAGTGCAACCAGAGGACAACATGGTGGTGACCCAAGCCAGGAAAGAAGAGAATGAGGTGGATGACAGAGTGGGCCAAGAGGTGGAGGTTGATATAACTGATGTGGGAGCGAACGATGAAGAGTTTTGAGGCTGCATAGTAGCACAAGTATTGGTAGTAATATGTGTGAGATCCTATAACGATTGTAGAATGTGGCATGAGGAGATGTTGATAAAAATGTGAAAATGTGATGGTTCAGAGCTTTGGACGCTCCTGATACCTATCAACGAGCTGCATTCTTGTCAACGCATCTGATGGCGAGCAATTTACATCAGAACATTAGCAACTGATCAACTTCTAGAAGTCAAATTCTTATTTGAACTGTCTAAGTACTCCAAGTCCAGTCTAATTCTAAGTCAATCTGTAATTGTTAATAAAAAATCAGTTATCCTTTCAAGCACATTGTCACCATCCTCAATGTCCTCATCTCCAAAAGGTATGTCTTGTCCCCCTGTCTGCTGCTCCTTTTCCACTGTCCCGACTCTGTCTATTCCTACCATCTCACTATCAGGATTTCTGTCTCTCATGAAACATGATGTACCGGAAGCTGCTGCATGTGTGCCAATTCCTTGTAGTCCTGTGAAGGATGCAGCATTCTCAACTACATTGAGACATTGATGATGTAATTGATTTACCAAGTTTTGTAGCTGCCAGGATTGGTGCAATTCTGTGGCTAATGGAGGGTCTAACAAACAAAGCTGAGAAAGGATGTATTGGGATCAGGAAGTTGAGCACAAGATGAGGACGAGGTTTTTGAGGTATTGAGTTTAAGTCAAAGATAAGGGAGTCTGCCACAGGGAGGAATGTTATTATCATCTCCTACAAGATGTGCAATATTTATAATACACAGTTAGGAGGTATAGTGTAATGCACTCCTTTAATATATAAAGGAGGTATTCTGTAATAGACCCCTGTACCAGTTAATAATGGAATAACTATGTCATATCCCCTATAACAGTGTCAATAATAGTGACATATGATATCATGGCTTGGTAAGTCCTAGACTTCCTGCAGGGTGTGTCTTAGACACTCTATCCAAGGCTCTGTCTCTGATAGCCTATGATAGACATGGCTATATCTTGCCTATCCATGATAGACATGCTGCAGGATGTTTAATCCTGTAGCATGTGTTAACTGTGGATTCCCCTATATGTCTCTGCATGTGTTAACCTTTGTTAAACATGTGTTAATATGACTTAGCATATTCTGGCAATATTCCCTAGGCATGTTAACTGCCTTGGCTTGCCTGTATACTCTTGTATACATAATCCCAACAGGATGTGTGTCATATGTGTAGTTTCATTGTGGATGGAAGTCCAAAGGCATCGAATTTCAATGTTCAGTCGCGTTAACTCCTCCTCTGCATGGCATAGTTTAAAATACTTTACTGTTGCTTCACAGCAAGTAACTTGAGTCCATGGCTGGTTACAGATATCAACTCTAGAATGCCATAGAAGATCAAACTCGCCCAGAAAACTGTAATCGACGATCTGCTGCCAAGATAGAGATGGAGGAGGTGGCATCAATTTTGCAGCTTGTACATTGTAACAGTTAAGCACATTCTTAATTGCATCTGAATGACACTGGAGAGCCTTTCCAATTTGACGACAGAGTTTGTACCCTATTGTAAAATTAAGTAGATCACCAAGAATTGATAGATGTACTACCATACCTGTACCCAATGTGCTCATTTTGGTAAGCTCAAACAATCACATGACTAATAAATGCTCCAACTCATCCAGTGCTTGCTCATAGTTTGTCTGTACTGTCTGTTGGTAAAAAGACTGGTATTCCGGTGATGTGGATGACCAGCGTTCCTCAACATTGAGGCTGTTCTCAAGAGTTTTGACATATGATTCTGCATTTTGGAGCTTTGAGTACGCTGTATCAACACGCCATCTGACTTACTTGAGTGATCATGACGTGAATCTGGCCTGATGTGATTGTGGTAAAAATGTTGTTTGCCATAGCTCAGGCATCATTCCATTCTTGGCTATGTTGGGTTAGTATCTATGCATTTCCAATCAAAAAGTTCACACCTGCACTGAGAAAGTTCATTGAGTGCCTGGACATACTGTATTTTCAGGGTTGTCATGGGAGATGTCTCCTGCAAATGAAGAAGATATTTTCGCTCAGCAACCAAGTACTGGTTAAAATCTTCATCCATGACTTGAAGTTCAGTCCATAAGAGCTCGAGTTCAGTCTTGAGAGACTGGACAGCTTGAACCACTTCTCAATAATGATTTTGAATAAACTGACCTTTGAAACTGGACCAGTCAGTCGTTGCATCGTACATAGTCATGAAAACCCATACTCAAATTGGCATATTTGTCCTGATCCCAGAAAGCGAAATGTTCTTCAATGGCTTGATGGTGATGAAATCGGGTAGCATATCGAGTGCCTCAGGCAAGATCATTTGATGATGAGAATACATGTTCGCATCCCTCACCTTCAGAATGACTGGTACCTTTGATATATAAAGGGTGCCACTCAAGCTGACAAGCTCGATTGTGAGCATGGCCATGGAATGCACCAACCATAACACAAAACAAAGAATGTTTGACTTTCTCTGACAAGCTACTGCTCTCAAGCATCTTTGAGAATGCACAGCCAATATTGTAAGCACAACCAATTTTACTGCCAAGGTTGTCAATCAGCCGATCAACAATTGCTAGCACATATTTGGCTCTTGGCCCTATATCAGCACAGAAACAAGATTGATGACAGAAAGGTTATGTGCAGCTCCCCACTTTTTATCATGTTGCACACCAGTAGGACCAACCGATGATGGCATGAAGTGATGAAGGTACCAGACTCATCAAAGAGGGCAAACATCTTCTTTCGCTCTTCTGGCCCTGCATTTCTCCATCCCTCAATACACCCCAGGCTGGTCCCTTCATCTGCCACGTCTTCCCAATCATCAGTGGGGTTTTCCACCACCGGTATTGCTGACTAATCAACATTAGTGATGCAGTAATGCAACGGTTAAATCCTTACCTGGGGTTTCACATCATCCTTGAACCGATTTACTTCCTCTGCCATTAGCCATCGATCCAAAGCAATAGTACATGAATCAACATGATCATTCGTATTCCAGACAGATGTACCAATGCATTTTAGCGAATTGTTGCCATCGATAGAAACAAAACATGAAGTTCCAATTCGGGCTCACCCTCCAGGTTATAAAAGCAGCAAGGACAAATCTGTCTAAGCCGAGACATGTGAGTATCATGTTTGAGAGCTGCATCAAATTTCTGGCCAATCTGTCAGCATATCTCCAGATACACATCAAAAGCAGTGGCAAATTGAGTGGCAAAATATGTGTTGAAGGTACCTGAATTTAGTGTAAGAACGAATATGTGGGAGTTTGATTGAAATACATTATGCATGTGGCACAGCATTCTACACTGGGCTTTGACACTAAAACAGGGACATGTTTGGTGAGACTGCCGATATGCTGCAAGGGTCCTGATGGAGAATGCCAGGGTAGGTTGTACTGGAGAACGGCTGAGATATCCATATTGCAAAAGTGTCTCATCTGGATACAAGGTTCCAGGTACGACTGGAAATGATGAGGGCCGTCAAATTGATAACAAACCTCAGTAATTGACAAGGAAGAGTTCTAAATATACAAAACATATCAACAACCTCAATCTCTACCAATTGACCCACAGTGGCACCATGGGCTTGCTCAGGAATCTTTGGCACCCTTCCCCTTCATCACGGTGGCAGGAGTCAAGGTACGCACCAACCAGCCGGGTCATCTGAATATCCCACTGCTCCGTTTGGATCTCTATGCAATTCATACAGTTTTGGTGATCTACTCTTCGGCTATGGCAGCACTTGGAGAATAAAGGTAAAGCTATACATTACTGTCCCATAGATTCAGCAAGGCTTGCCGAAACATCCTCAAAGACCTCATGCTCACCACCTTCATGGCTTATATCAAAACCTTCCTCCCCAGGTGGAGCAGTATATGAAATAGCCGCAAAATCATCTAGTGAATGTCCAGCATCATTGTCCATTTCTTTAATAGCATCGCGTTCCGCTTGTGAAAGTTCTAGATATCAAATGATCAGCTAGGTACTGTACAACTTAACTGAGTCATACATTGGATTGATCTTATTCAATGCTCCACATCAGCTGCTCATCAGACCACTTGCTTTCCAGACTGTAGAATGTCTCTTTGCCTTTTGTGGCCATGCCGGAAGCCATGTCAAATATCTGACTTTGTAAGTCCCTGGTGTTTCGACTGCTGGGACATGAGAGACTCAGAAGATATTGCAACAAGACTGATCGTCAGTCCAAGCAAAAGCAGTTAACCAACAACAAAGTGTATCATTAACATAAGAGAGTAATCATATGACTAAAGCTAACAGGCAACATCTACATCAGAGATCAGAGATCTGACAGCTGATATGGGATGGGTTACATATAATACTTCTACATACTCAACCTCCTGGGGTGAGAAGAAAATGATGTTGGGGATGACTAGCTCCTTCATAAGTACAGGTGGTGATGTGTGGCTTGGAATGAAAGGCCAAGGGAATTAGAATAGGTTTGCAAGGGAGAAAATGTGAGGGCAACATGCTTGGCAACAGCACTTTAACTGTGGGCAGGGTAAATGACAGTGTGGGAATCAAATGTTGCAGTGCTAAATGAGCGGCTTGTGGACCCAGGGTGGACAAAGGTGCTTGCAGCGATGTCTGGACATCATGGTTAATAATGGCAACGAAGTAACTAGAGTGGAGGGAATATAGTCTTGTAATAATTGAAGGCAAGGTGGCAAGTACAGTGCAAAGTGAGAGTCGAAGGGTAAAGGAGTGGGAAGCTGTGAAGATGTTCAGCATTGTGCTTGATGACAGTGGTGGTGGAAGAACAGCATGGCAATGAGAGCATATAATGGCAGTGGGAATCAATGTCGCAGGGGTAAAGAGCAGTTGGGCACTGCCACATGTTCACTATCGCAGTTTACAGCACTGATGAGGTGGCTGTGACTGCGGCATAAAAGCAGAAGTTGTGCAGAAAGGAGAGGAAGCAGCTAAGATGTCTGGGATCACACTTGACAACAACAACAGTGAAAGAAGAGACTGTGAGTGGTGTGTGGGCCTAGCAGGGTCTTTCCTTAGCTTTTATCTAGATATAGCATGCCAAAACTTACCCAGATATGAAATGTAGAAGATGACAGGAGTAGCACTAGACAACAACAGTGAAGACGGCGACACACAATAGCGATGGTGACAGAAGAGACTGTGGGAGGGATGTGTGGGCCTAGCAGGGTCTTTCCTTAGCTCTTATCTAGATATAGCATGCCGAAAATTACCCAGATACGAAATATAGAAGATGACAGGAGTAGCATTAGACAACAACAGCAAAGACAGCGATGCAGCCAACATCATGTTTGATGGTAGATGATGTACCAGCTAGTAGGGCATCATTTAGATGTCATTTGTGCATATAGAGCAGAACTAGTACTCACTAGATAACAGTTGATGCATACTTGTATGCTGGACAGCAGTGGCAATGATGGGGACATTGTTGACAACAATGCATGGCACACGGCAGTGATGTGGCAGTACGTTGAGTGTTGTTTGGATGGGAAGGTAGGTGCTAGGAAGCACTAGGCCGCCCTTGATAGCGGGTGCCAATGGGACCTACCTAACTAGGTTGTAGGGACTATATTTGTGAAGTTTAGATGTGAGCTGGGGAAGGTTTTAATGCTGGTGTTGAGTTTAGACCAGATCAAGCCTAATAATACTGAGGCAGGCACAACATCACTCAGTATTATTAGGCTTGTGATGTGGGAAGGTCAGGTGCCCCATGACCATCTGTGACTGCCAGCACACAGGCTCTGAGTCATGACCACCTACCACGACCACCATCCCCCTCATCTGACGATGCTGACACTGCCGCCACCACCGCCCCCTCACCCCACTCACAGGCCACTACTGCTGCCACTACTGCCGCCACCACCACCACCACCACCACCCCACTTTCACCTATTGGTGCCACCACTGCCCCCCCTTCCATCACCTATCGGCACCACCACTGCCCCCTCTTCCCTCACCCATCAACAATGATGCCACCACCTCCAGTCCAAGGGTATGGGGGCCCCAGGCCCCCCACCAAGTATTTTTATTATCACTAATTCTATTTTACTAATATACTTTTTTTTAGTTTGTTTGTATGCATTCAATGAGCTCCTGATGTGCCGCCCCTCTTCCCCACTCAGCTGGGAGGTGGGGGGCTTGATGGGGGTACTATGGCCCCCAGACCATGGCCGCCACATCATGAGCTGCACCCCCACCAATGCCACATCACCACCACCTGAACATTGCCCTGACGACCAGGGGGGGGGCGGTGCCCAGACAAGCGAGGGGACACATGGGTGGAACGATGGCGATGCCAGAGCGCACATGCCACACCCACAACCACTGCCATGAGCCATCGCTTGTGGGGTGGAAAGGGGTGCTATGCTAGTGGCACTGGCAGGATGAGTGGCACAAGGGGAGGGGAGGGGGATGGGCAGGGAGGGAATGCGACACCCAAGGCCGCGATGTGCCCCCCCCCCTCTCCATATACTAGTATTATATTTACTTAAAGTATTTTGTAACTAGGTAATATATATATATATATATATATATATTACAGCCAACACAATGTGACGTGATGTGATGCCTGAGGACACAACCACTTCCCCCCCCCTACACATTTATATGTAATGTATTTTATTGTGTAAATAGGTAATGAAGTAACAATAATATCCTGTACCAATAAAGGTGTCATGGCTTACCTGTTAAGTTGTTGGAAAATCTGTAAATACTAATCTGGAGGTCAAGGGTTCAATCCTGGCTGGTAACATCTTATTTTGAGTTTAACTTGGTGTTGCAAACTTCTTGTCCATTTGACCCCACAAGTCTCACTTGGAATAACTGGAATCTGGATGAAAAAACCGGAATCCACCTGGACTTTCCAGAGTCTGGGGAGTCCGACTGGAATAGGTGGGGGACTGTAAAACACTGAAGTCTCATTAGAAGCCTCAGTTGGCAAAAACCCTACCTCTACAGAGACCTGCACTGTGGGAGCCTGACTCATTTCCTAATGGAGACAGTGTATGAATAATTGATCAATGAAATTGTAGCACATGTTACAGGGTGTGTGTGTTGGAGATGTCTCAAATCATGTAGGCAGGCTAGTTATTATTCATACATACATCATCACCCTCACTATCTTGGAGAGCCTCAGATGGAATGACTTCCTCTTGCCCTAGTGCTACATATTCCTCAACATATCACCAGATGTGTTTGCAATGGCAACACATTGCATGGAATTGTGTGGCTTAATCGTTCGCATAGGTGCATAAGCCTTCAGCTAGTGCTAGGTCATTAACAGGAGTCACCACCTTGGCATGCACAGCCCATTGAGATGCACAAGTCTTGAAAAACAATTTTATATGTTTCATTTCTTCCTGCAGGAGCTCTACCTCCTCTGCCCAGTGGTCTGCACATGCCTTGCTTTTGCAGAATTCAATCTGAAGGTCTATAACTGCCTGTATTAGAACATTGATGTTGACAGCCAAAAGAACATTACCATCTTGTAGATACTCATCACCAGTCTCCAGAGTTCCCAGTTGCTTCCAGATCCAGGTTATGACGTGATGACCTTCTGATGCACCTGGTACCTTATCCTGGGACCTTGATTAGAACGTGTAGGTGCTGGTGCATCTGTTAATACCTTGATATCTGAGTTGTTCAGAAAGGGAAAGTCCACCTCCCAACCCTGCTGGTTCAATACTGGAGAAAGTGTGCTAATGGCATGGTGAGCAGCCCAGTATGTTGCAGTTGCCGCATACTTTCATCTCGAGGTGATTGACTAGGCCTTGTGAGCAAGTGTTCCTACACTGGCCCTGCTGGAAGCGGTCCTTATTGATGTACACATAAGAGCATAGATGGAGCTTGTTGTGGAGCTCCTGCAAAGCATCCTCAGCCTGTGCACGACGTAACTCCACTTCAATGAAGCAAAGACAGGGATCACACATGACCTTGGACACTAGGGTGATAGCAGAGGGCAGATAAAGTTTAATGTTTACAACAGGTTCTTCAGGCTGATCTGGTCAGGAGCTGTGCACATCTCGTTCAAAAAGCACATGCAGGCCAGGGATATAAAGATGCTGTATACTGATCCAAGAGAGGATCTTCCATCAAAGTAGAGTGTGGGCCGAAAGAATGCATCATGATAGCCAGCTGATGTCTTAATGATGTTAGCACAACAATGACAACCAGGCAAATGATAACATAGTGTTGCTCCTCAAAGTCCAGGCCCATCATTATCAATTGTGATGCTGATACCTCCTCATGCAAGACATATGCAGTGCTAGTGGCCATCTGCTCAGCCTCTTCAACTCTGAGTTGTTTACAAACAGCATCCTGCATGATAGCTTCAAATGATCATAAGAACATGCAAACTGAACAGGAGGATTAACCACAAACTTTTGAATCACTTCTCAAATGGATTCAGTTTCATATGGTCTTCTTCCCACTCACAAAGCTCCCACTCCCACCTATCCACACATTCATTTGGTAACCCTAGTACAAACTGGTGATGGAGGAATTTCTCATTGCCAGCCTCAGCAACTGCATCTTTTATCTTTCATAGCAATGATATCACTATAAAGATATTAGCAACATTTTGGGAGTAATGAAGATGCAACAAACCAATCAACGTTGTCCTCTTCCAGTTCACATCTCCAAAATGGTCATCTAAAGTATCTTGACAGTGGCCTGGACCCATCTCTGCTGTGCTGGTTGCCACTGGGCTGATCTGTGACCAGCCATGCTTGGGAGCTTCACCATCAGTCCTACCAACACAACAGTTGAAGTTGAATGAGAAAACAGTCTGACACGCCATACTATGGGCCAGGAGATGGAACTTGGGAACAAGGGACTTTCCATTGATGTCAGTATGCATCCAGTGGGGGTACTTCATCATTTGCTCCCAGAGGTGGATGCTCCACTGACATGCAATGTCATAGGATACCACAATCACAAGATGTTTTGAATGCTGGAGGCTTGAAAAAAACAAATAGTCCATATTGACATAGCCATTGAAAATGGCTCACCACTCAGTATTGACAGAAAAGCTGAATACATACCATTCACCAATCTGAAGATTGCCTACAGCAAGTGGCTGTTTTATATCATGCCTAGCACAGTCAACTGCACCTATACCAGTGGCCATGAGGCCTTTTGTGGACCGTTCAGCATTGACAGCATTATGGTTGGAGCAAGTGCTGTGCTAGAGTTGAAGCACTGCAATAAGCAGTCATTTTGTCAGGGATAGCAGGTCTTACCTGCTGGATTATCAGGTTGCTGATTTGCTGGAGATAAGTCTTGTACTTTGTTTCTGAAACAAAACATGACCAGCCATCACTAAAACTTGGATCCATGGTCTCACTTGATACATTTCTCCTCTTTAGATCTGTAATTTACACTCCTCCATGTATTCTGGAAATTCTGGTCCATTCCTGTCCATTCTGGCCAGAATTTCTGGAATATGCTACAGGACTTAAAAATGAGTCTGGAATTTCTGGATGGAATTTCATATAAAATAAATATAACAAAGAAAAGAAAAGGGGAGGATGAGGGAGTGGGGCACATCACTGGCCCCTCTCACCTATTGTACCCCACTCCAGCCCTGCAAGCAGTTGCTTGCAGCAGTGGTGGGGGGTGCTCAGTCACACTGGGTGCCCTGTGGTCATACATCTGGCATGTCCCTCACTCTGACTGAGTGATGTTTATATTAATTACAGTAGAGTATTGATAAAATTCACTCTGAGAGAGTGTTTATATGATTTAAAATAGAGTACTAATAAGTTACAATATATACAAAAGAAAATTAATGGGGAGGGGGGCACATTGTGTCAGCATCATTGCCCCCCATTCCCTGTCCCCCTCCTCTTCCATCATCCTTGCCTATTGCACTCCCCTCCACCCTGCGAGCAGTCGCTCGCAGCAGTGGTGAGGGGTGCTCTGTTGTGCTGGGTGTTGTGTGGTCAGGCATCTGGCGCATCCCCTTGCTCTAACAGAGTAGTACTTATATTAATTAAAATAGAGTATAAATAAAATATATATGTACAAAATAAAATTAAAGGGGAGGGGGGGGGAGTGGGGCATGGCATGTCACCGTTGTTGCCCCCCTTCCCTGCCCCCCCCCTTCCCCGTGCCCATCCCCCCGCAGTGGTGGTGGGGGTGCTCTATCGTGCTGGGTGTCGTGCCTGGCACATCCCCCTCCCCCCTAGGGCATCCCCCTGTCCCCCGGCACATCCCCTGCCCCCTAGTTGTGCTGGGTGTTGTGTCTGGCCCATCCCCCATCCCCCGGCATGTCCCCTCCCTCCCATGGCATCTGCCCATCCCCTCATACATCCCCCATCCCTCCTGGCACATTCCACGCATCCCACCTCCCTCCTGGCAAGTCCCTCCCTCCCAGCGTGTTCCCCTTGGCTCTGGGGTGCCCCCTTGGTCCTGGGGCATACCCTTGTCCCCGGCATGTCCCATGTGTTGTTGGAGGTTGTCCCTGGCTGGGGGAGTGTGCTGGGTTGGTGGGCAATGACATGGCTGCACCATTGTGGTGGTTGGTGGATCAGTGGGTGGTGGTGATGTGGCAGTGGCAGGTGCTGGGTTGTGGCTGGTGGTGACATGGTGGCGGGTGTTGGTGGGCATGACATGGCAGTGGCGGCAGGTGCTTGGTCAGATGAAGCCCCCCACCTCCCAGCTAAGTGGGGAGGAGGGGTGGTGCATTGTTGAATACAAAAAACTGAAAGAAAAATATATATATTTGATTAGCTTTAAATCAAGATGAAATAAAACTCAAATTAAACTACTTACCATGGGGGCCATAGGCCCCCATGCTGTGCTAGACGGAGGGAGGTGAGGGGGAGGTGAGGGGGAGAGGGAGGGGGGAGGCCGTTGTCGTGATGGTAGGTGGTGGCAACATGTGAGCTGGCAGTTGTGATGTGTCACAGTGGCAATTGTGGCCATGTGACATGCGTCCGGTGAGTTTGGTTGGTTTGGTTTTTCCTGGTTCAGGTAAATTCCGGAAATTCCAGTTCAAATAATTGAACCAGAATTATCCTCTACAGTGAGAAATACACTAAAAAAAAGTACACCCAGAATCTGGAAATTCCGGAAATTCCAGCCAGAATACATGGGGGAGTGTAATGTACTCCTTGAGATGGAAGTTCACATCAATGGCAAGAGAAAAGCTGTTGAGATATCTAAACAGCAGGATTCTGCTGATGACCAGAAATTTAATATTAGAATTACTGTTGTTTTGGTGGCTCTTTTTCCCAACCACTCTTGAGATTCAATCCAGGCTGTGGGCATGCAGGGCACAACACTGCACATTCCCCAGGTTGTGCTTCTGCAATGCCCGCAGAATCATAAGCCCTCATTGACTGCTTTAGCATCCTGAGGTGTTGGTACTCCCAAACCATAGTGGCAAATGAGCAGTATCGACCCTGAACTACATGTGATCAAAAGATTGAATGGGTAAGAGTGGCTATGTACTTTCGGAGTAGAGAGCCCAGTTGTTGGGATACAAGCCTATAATTGCTATATCCAGAGCAGTAATTATGACATTACTAATTACTGTTACTTCAGCATTACTTCAGCATTATATACTATATATACTATATGTATATACTGAGACAATTATTCCTGACCTCTGAGACATTCAGAGGAATGCCCCCCTTCATCCAAAAAGCCTCTAGTCAGCTTCCAGCTTTACCTCCCTACAGGTTATGGGCCCTGGCTTATTTTAAACAACCCAAAAATCTATTTACAAAGCCTTCTACAACATGTCAAGAGCCCCAAGCAATATTGAAGAATTTGTCCTGGACAGTGACAAAGAAAACCCTCAAGAATACGTCCAGGAGTATGATCAGGACTTAGCTGACCATATGGCATTATTTGGGCCGTCACCAGCCGCTTCCCAACATGCTACAGTGGGAGCACCACCAGCCACGCCCAAGGCGGGAATCCCGCCAAAACAAAAGAAGCCCATGATCCTTCTAATTCGTACCAAAGAATATTCTAACGTAAACAAGATCTCCGATCGGGATCACCTTACTGATGAGAATTGGCACAAATGGAGAGAAAGGATGAAACGGGTATTTATTAATTGTGACATCACTGGATATATTAACGGGGCCGTAAAACACCCAAAAGAATCCAGGGATGCCGAGGGGGCGCGCAACTGGGACAAGAACAACACCTGGGCACAGCAAGTTATAATACATAATGTTACCTCTTCGCAAATGAATCACGTCGGATCAAAAACTACGGCAGAAGCAATGTACTCTGCGCTATCTGCCTACTGTACGAGACAAAGGCCAACGCTACTGACGATCTTCTAAAGCATATGGACACCCTGAAATCTTACCGCGACTGCATCAATAAATTCCCTAATAAGGAATTTCATATCTCCGACACCCAATTCAAATCTATCATATCGGAATCTCTACCATCGTCTTGGCAAACTTATGTGGAGCCATACAATGGCAACGCAAATGATCCCAATGACTTGGACCCCAAGCGCCGCTTATCATTGAACACGTTTATAGGATTATTATGAGAGGAATATAAACTTCAGCTAAATCGGAACGGGAATAATAATGGAACCGGCGGGAGCGTAAATCTGGTGCAAACCCAGAAACCTACCAGTCCCAGTAAATCCCTGGAAAACTGTATTACCAAAAAGAAAACCTCCATCAAATCTTATTGCGATCATTGCAAGCGCACAGGGCATTGGACGAGCAAATGCCGAAAATTTGATGGGAACAAATGCCATAACTGCGGGAAATTTGGACATTACACGAAGAATTGTTGGGGAAAGAAGAAAGTGAAAGTGAAAGAGAAGAAGCCCGGGGATACTTCAATGATAGTAGAAGAACATATTACTTTCTCAGCAGACGAGGAAGGGCATAATTTTGATGCATGTAATAACAATGCCATAATTGATGAGCATCTGATCTATTATGATTGGCTGGCTGACTCGGCAACCACTTCACATGTAACGCATCAAAAAGAAGCATTTACCTCCTATGAATGAAAAATATTTCCATAACAGGTGTAGGAGGGAAAGAGGCAAAAATAGAAGGACGAGGAAATGTCAATTTAATTGCGACATGTAATGGAGAAAAATATATTCTTCATCTCAAAGACGTTCTGCACGTTCCAGGAATGTGGAACAATTTAATTTCACTAGGAAGATGGGACGCTGCAGAAGGAAAATACAAAGGGGGACAAGGGGAAATAACCCTCCTCAATAAAAATGGTAAAGCCGTTGCACATGGGAATAAAATCAATAATCATCTCTACAAAATGGAAATGATTATTAGAAACCCGAGTGACACTGCCAACAACGCTGAAAATAATATAACTTTCAGTGGAAATGAAAAATCACTCAGTTGGGAAACATGGCATCGACAATTTGGACATATCGGATATACTGGGCTACAATTACTACTCGACGTAAATATGGTAAAAGGATTTAATGTTGATCTGGCCACCCCAAAACCAGAATGCAAGACATGTATAGCCGCAAAACAACACATTAAACCATTCCCAAAATCAGTCAAACGGAATACTGAAACCGGAGAATTGACGCATATAGATTTATGGGGAAAATATGCCGTCAAGTCCATCAACGGAAAACACTATTATTTATTATTCATTGACGACGCCAAGAGGTATGTCACCGTCGAATGTCTAAAAGAAAAGAGTGATGCAGCACTGGGAGTAATAAATTATTTGGCCTATATAAAAATACAAGGTTGAACACCCAAGGGGATTCAAATTGATTGCGGAAAAGAATTTGTCAATGAAAAATTGGAAAACTATTCTAAAAATGGCATTGCAGAAAGAATGAATAGGACAATTGTCGAATTATTGCGCGCAATGCTATCCGCAAGTGAGCTCCCAGAATACCTCTGGGAATATGCTGTCATGCACGCCGCCTATCTCCCCAACCGATCGTATATGAAGCATCTTTGGAAATTAACTCCTTACGAGGGATGGCACAATGAACAACTGGATGTTTCACACTTATGCGAATTTGGCACACCAGTATGGATCTTATTACAAGGTCAGAAAAAGGAAAGAAAAATGCTTCCTAAATCAAAGCGCCACACATATCTTGGATACGACGATGGTGCCGGAGCAGTCAAATATTACAATGCCAAAACGTGTAATGTATTAACTTTGCGGAATTTTGAGCTATTGACTGGTACTCCAAAATATAAACCTTCTGAAGACAATACAATGGAACCCTCGATGTGCGAGGGGGAGTCTGATGGAGGCACGCCGCCGAGAATTCCAATTATAGAACCCGAACATAGGCAGATTGAGGCACAGCCACCCCCACAACTGCTGATCACAAATGATGAATCTCTGATCAGAGCTGCATCACCGATCGGAGAAGAACCGGATATACCGGAAATAGAACCTCGTAACACGGAGAAGCAATCCTGGAAGTGGAAACGAGTTGATAATAATGATTGCATTGATATTGATGAACCGTGCAAGACACGTGCAATGCAGAGAAATGAACCGCGACAAACACGTTGCAACCATGCAGTGTGACCATAGACTATACATAGATAGAGATCACGTGATCGTGTTGATACCCACATGTGTAGACACTGTAGCACAGAATTCCATCCTTGCCTTTCGACGTGTCTGATTGTGTCTGAGCATTCCGTGGTCTCCCCTGTGCGCGTTCTGCTAGAGACTGCACGTCTCCATCTGGTGACAACAGGGTTTTCGTTCTCATCTGCTTTTTGTTCTGTTTTGGCACTGTCTTAGTCTTTCTCCCTGTTCGAGCACCAGGCTTGTCCAGTTCTATCTGTCACGTCGCGTCGAAATCCCCCAGTCAACATACCTTCCACAAAAATCATGTCTATCGGCCGATTCTACAGTGATTTTGAACATGACGACCCCCTCGACTTCCTCTACAAGCTCGAGATGTTTTTTCCCTTGGACACTGAGGTCACTGACGAGCAGGTTCTTAGGCTATTTAAACTGCATTTGAAGTCCCTGTCATATGCAGACTTTTGGTGGAGGGAGCTACCTGCCACCAAAAAGGATACCTGGGAGCACCTCTGCATGGCCTTCGAGGCAGAGTGGCCGAGGAACACCCTCACCCACAGGAGTGGAACCCCAGCCCCCCCTGCACCTATGTCGAGCCCCCCCATTCCTACGGACGCAGCCACGTCGCCGCTGACGATGCCCGCACAGCCCCCATCAGCCACATCAGCAACACCAACTCTGTCACCAACCACCACCCCCAGTGTCGATGCCCCTCCAACAACGACCGCACAAGCCATCGTTGGTGCGCAGGCAGCCCCTGGCATCAACGAGGCTTCGGCCCCGACCTCTGACAGCCCTCCCCCGGCCCTGGAAGCCCCCCATCTGCACGACGCGCCCTACACCAGCTGCGCCACGTCACACTCGACGTCGGCGGCTCCAGCATGCTCAGAACGCCCCCCTCCTGCCCCACACATCTCAGACCTGACAACGCAGGTCTCGGACGACCCCCACCTGCCCGACGTCGCGCGTTCGACGACGCCGACCACCTTTGGCCCCTCCCTGCTGTCTGCAACCCCCCGCTCCCCTGCTGTACCCCCCGTTGCACTGTCCCCACCCCCTCTCCCCTGTCGACGAGCCACCGCGCCGTCAACCGCGTTCTTCAGCCGCCTCGAGCCCCCACGAATGCCCTGCTCCGCGACGTCACACCCTGCAGCTCCCGGGCCACCCCCTACATCCCCCGTGTGCACCCTGTTGAGCACCATGCCCCCGAGCCCCGTCCTGCTGCCACCCCCTGCCCCACCATCACCCAATGACACCCCCTGCCCACCATGTCCACTCCGCCATGCTCGCCTGCCACCAGAAAGGGACCGAGGCCTGTCATGGGACCCTTAGGAGCACTGTCCAGAGGCAATGCGGACGTTGCCTTCGAGGAGAGGCCGACATGCAACCATGCAGTGTGACCATAGACTATACATAGATAGAGATCACGTGATTGTGTTGATACCCACATGTGTAGACACTATAGCACAGAATTCCATCCTTGCCTTTCGACGTGTCTGATCATGTCTGAGCATTCTGTGGTCTCCCCTGTGCGCGTTCTGCTAGAGACTGCACATCTCCAGCATGGAGTTTGTACCGACTATAAACCCTTGTTACACCTTACAGAAGAGGAAGAAGCGAATACCTTCCTAGATAACGATGAAGCCTATGCAATAATTGCTGGAGACAAAATAAACACGCTCAAAGATGCACGGATCTCCCTTGATTGGCCAGAATGGCAAATAGCCATACAAAATGAATTGAACCTATTAAAGGAGAAGGGGACATGGGAATTGGTCCAGAAACCTCCTGACGCAATACCAATCGCAAACAAATGGGTCTTTGTCCGGAAAAGAAATAAACAAGGGGAAATTATAAGATACTGAGTGTGATTAGTTGCAAAAGGATGTGCACAACGACCAGGCTATGATTATATGGATACCTTCTCACCCGTAGTCTGGATGGACACGCTCCAAGCAGTATTAGCACTCGCATCAAAGAAGGGTCTAAAAATACAACACATGGATGTAAAGGGCGCATACCTCAATGGCACATTAAAAGAAGAAATATATATGAAGCAACCTGAAGGACAAGAAGATGGAACAGGCCGGGTATGTAGGTTAGTGAAACCGCTTTATGGACTAAAGCAGGCAGGGCGAGAGTGGAATAATGAATTTGATGGTAAACTCAAAATTCACGAATACGGACGCTTATTTGCAGATCCATGTGCATATATTTGAAGGGTCAACAATGACTTGGGAATAATAACAGTCTGGGTCGATGACACATTACTCTTTGCATCTTCCGATTCTATGATGAAGCATATGAAAAATATGCTCAGTACGGAATGGGAAGTAACCGACCTCGGGGAGCTGAGCAAAATCATCGGCATAGAAATTACGTGCCAAGACGATGCGATCAAGATATCTCAGGAGAAATACATTGAAAATATTCTCCACAAGGAGGGGATGCTTGACGCGAATCCAGTCGGAATGCCAATGGATCCCAATATTAAATTATTGGCGAATCTGGATTATAATGAACCCAACAGGAGTAATTCATATGCAAAATTATTAGGATGTCAACAATTCCTATCAAATTCCACACTACCCGATATCAGCTTTGCCATTAACAAGTTGGCTGCCTACACCGCTAACCTGGGTTTACAACACCACGGTGCAATAAAGCGAATACTCAGGTACTTGGCTGGTACAAAAACTCTCGGGATAATTTATAAATCCCAAGATGAGACTGAAAACAATAACCTCTTCCACGGATATGCTAATGCTTCATTTGCTAATATTGAAGATCTTAAATCCACAACCAGCTATATTTTCAAAGCGTCCAGGGGAGCAATAACATGGAAATCTAAGAAACAAACTATTATTGCGCTATCCTCTACCGAAGCTGAATATATTGCATTATCAGATGCTGGACGTGTGTTACGAACTGATCTTGTAGGGCGGGGTTACGACAGAGTTACGATGGAGTTCCGTGGCGGCACTGGACTTGGCTTCAATCTAAAAGGGATTGCGCCCTTCTCTACGCCCAATGTCCAATTTACAAGGTGACAGTAATGAGAGCGGAGGTCCGGCGGAGTTCCGGAAGTTAAGAGAGAGCGAGGACTTAGAAGTGAGAGAGTTGTGGAGATAACAATGCAATTATCAAACTGAAGTTACAAGTGATGTTATACTAAGTTTTATAGTAAGTAAGTAACCAGGGTAACTACGGCGGGATCAACGGAGCACTGAGTGCGCAGTAAGTAAGATGATCAGCAATGATAGATATGTGATATAAACAAAACAGGAGTAATTTGAAATACAATTTGAAATAGTCTTTTTGATACGACGGCAGCTCCGTCGGTGATCTGCCGGAGATCCGTCGCAGGCTTGCATGGGATATGACAGTATCCCCCCCTTAGGACCGAGCCTTCGAGGTCATGTGATGTTCAGATTCCGTATTTAGAAATTTTGACGTCCGCAGTTCTTCAACATCCAACCATCATGTCCAGCTCACAAAACACGTCCCTACCCGCCCCCATGTCGTCCGCCACTGAAGAACGCGCAAAGCTGATGGTGCGTCTCGAAGAACTTGCCACGCAGGAAGAGGCCGTGAAGAAAGCTGCTGGCGGAAAAGAAGGCCGCCGAGGAGAAGAGACTGTGCAGGGAAGAGAAGGCGCGTTGTCGCAAGGAACACCATGCAGAAAAGCGGAAGGCCGTGGAGTCCACCGCCAAGGATGACAAAGGGGTGGTCATGAAGCCGCCCAAGAAGAAGAAGAAGACCAAGGCGGTGGCAAGTGAGGCTGCTGGTAGCGGAGAGACCGCGGGGCCATTGACGGAGGCCCGTTGCAACAGGTAAGTGGTGTTTGTCACCACTTTTATTTCTTTTTTAGTTGATTTGTTTTAGGTGTCGATATGCCGGTCAGGCGTGCGTGAGGTCCGGCGGGACCCGCCGCCTCGCCTGCAACTACTGCTTCAAGCTGAAGCAGAAGTGCGAGGGCGGGGATGGCGGGGATGGCGGAGGTGGATCACAGGGACCACCTCAAGGAATTAGTAGGGTGGCTTGCATCAATCTCGAAGGGGCTGTCGGACTTGATGACAGAGCTGAGCGAGTTCCAGAAGTGGGGCGGAGAGACCGAGAAGGGGGATGAGGACTGGGTGGAGGAACTCCTGTACCCGGGTGAAGAGGAGGAAGTGGAGCGGGAGTTGGAGCGGCTGGAGGTGGAAGAAGAGGATTACGCCGCGTTCAAGGTGTGGCAAGCGGAGCGGGAGCCGACTGAGACCGACGGGGTCTCAAACTGGAGCGAGGAGGAGGGGGAGTTAGAAATGGAGGAGTAGTAGTAGAAAAAGAAAGTACAAGTAACATAGTACGTATGGAGGTCTGACGGGGACCGTAAAATGTATATACTTTGGTTTGTATATAGATAGATCGGTTTGTAATGTTTTTGTTTTGACTTTGTTTTCATTTTGTAAGTAAGGAGTGATCTGATAAGTAATGTTGTAAGTAAGATGACAGTTTTTTGAATCATAATGAAATGGCTTTGTTTTTCTTGTAAGTAATGACGGTGTTCGATAGGTAATGTTGACTTTGTTTGTTTTGTTGTACGTAGGGTGATGGTATCTGATGGCTTTGTTTTTAGTAAGTAATAGTACGGTATAAGGAAAAATGAAATGGCTTTATTAATTTTGAAGTGACTTTGTTTTATTGATGTAGGGTGAAGTTATTGTGGACCGGGTTTGTCGGGGTACCGTGCGTGGAAGTCCGCGACGGCTTCCTGGGCATGCTCGAGTTCTTTGGCAAGTAACCAGGACTGTTCCAAGTCAGTATTCTCGTAACCTGACCAGCGCAACAGGTATAACAATGGACACCACCGCCGCTTATCGAGTTTGGAGTCCAAGATTTCTGCAATCTCGTATTCAATTTCGTCGTCAATAGTGATCGGCGGAGGCGGCAGCTGAATCCGGTTAGGAATGGTGTTGACGGGTGCGGGTTCAATTTGTGATACGTGAAAGACCGGATGTAATGCGCGGAGGTGGTCCGGAAGGCGAAGGGTGAAGGAGTGTGTGCCAGCTTGGGCGATGATTTCAAAGGGACCAAGGTTCTTTTCTGACAACTTTTTTGAAGGCCTAGTAGTGCGGATGTTTTCAGCATTAAGGTAGACCTGATCACCAACTTTAAACGGCGGAGCGGGGTGCCGGCGGTGGTCCGCGGGAACTTGATAATGCTCTTGGGCAAGTTTGATTTGCCGGCGGAGTTCCGTATGTAGTTTGTCAAGGTCCACGACAAAAGACCTAGCCTTCTGGGAAGCCAGCTCGCGTTCAGGGTAGACGGTGATGTTAGGGTCATAGCCTTTGTTAGCGTGGAACGGTGATATGCCGGTGGTAGCGCTAGGCGTGTTGTTGTAAGCGAACTCGGCGAGGGGAAGGAGTTCCGACCAGTTATCCTGCTGATAGTTGCAAAAGATGCGCAGGTACTGTTCTAGTGTCTGGTTAAGTCGTTCGGTTTGTCCGTCGGCCTCCGGGTGGTAACCCGAAGTGAAGTGGATCTTCATGTTGAGGGCTTTACCTAGTGACTGGAAAAACCTAGAGACGAATTCAGAGCCACAGTCACAAGTGACATGCGACAGAACTCCGTGTTTAGAAAATACATGAAGGATGAAGAGCCGGGCGAGCTCCAGGGAGTCGATTTCGTCAACTGTAGGAATGAATATGCCCTGTTTAGAAAGTCGGTCAACGACGACCAAAACAGAGGTATAACCGAGGGATGGGGGTAAGTGTTCAATGAAATCCATAGAGATGGAGTTCCACGGCTTCTCCGGGATCGGTAGTTGCTTCAATAGTCTGTACGGCTTATGCCGCGGTGACTTGGCGCATTTACACGAAGTGCACATATTTCAATAATCCTTTACAAATGTTCTGAGTTTAGGCCAAACATATTCTCAGCGTACCAGTTGTAATGTTTCATTTTGGCCGAAGTGGCCTGAAAGGATATGATCATGTTTGTATTGGAGAATGCGTAGCCGGAGGTCCGCGGAGTCCGGGACGTAGATGCGATCATTGAGACGAAGAAGTCCGTCATCCCCAATTGACCAGGGTGCAGAAGGTGTAGTAAGGTACAAAGCTATAGCAGGTCCGATGGAAGAGCCGCACGGATGTCCGTGTGCAAGCTTGTTCTTTGGAAAATACCGGGCGGAGGTTATGCGGATTATCCGTGATGGAATCGCTATTTCCCCCTTTGCGGTAGACGTCCCATTGTCTAGTGAGAGCGTCGGGCTTCGTACCAAGTTTCCCAGGATGGAAGCAAATAATGAGGTTGAATTGGGAGAGGTACTCGGACCAGCGGGCTTGCCGCCGTGTGAGTAGTTTCGTGGTGGAAAAATATTCTAAGTTTTTATGATCAGTAACGACAGAGACCGGAGTTCCGCTACCTTCAAGGTATTGACGCCAATGTTTAAAGGCTTCAAAGATAGCTAGTAGCTCCTTGTCATGTGTGTTGTAATTGAGTTCGGGAGGTGTGAAGGAACGGGAGTGGAAGGCGACCGGGTGCAGCTCGCCGTCAGCGGTGTACGTTGACAGTATAGCGGCGAGCGTGCAGTCAGAAGCGTCCGTTTCGATGATCATAGTGTTGTCCAGAGTCCAATGTGCAAGGACCGGGGCATGCGTAACTTCCATGAGTTTCTGGAAGGCTTGTCGGCATTTGTCAGTGAAAGTCCAGGGGACGTTCTTTCTAGTTAGTCTGGTAAGGGGAACGGTGATATCGGAATACCCGTGAATAAACTGCCGATAGAAATTACAAAAGCCTAGGAATGATTGTACTTCCTTGATCTTGCGAGGCTCTGGCCAGTCCATAATTGTTTGGACCTTGTCGGCGGACATCCGTAGGCCCTCCGGTGACAGAATGTAACCAAGGTATTCTACAGTGTCGACATGGAATTCGCATTTCTGCGGAGCCACGTAAAGGCTGTGTTTGCGGAGTCGTCGTAATACTTCCTTAACATGCCTCTTGTGTTGAGACATGTCGTCGGAGTAGATCAGGATGTCGTCCAGGTAAACAATGACGGAGACGTCAAGCAAATCACTAAAAATGTCATTCATAAAATGTTGGAAGGCGGCAGGAGCGTTAGTAAGTCCGAAAGGCATTACACGCCATTCAAAGGAACCATAATAGGTACGGAATGTAGTTTTCCATTCCTCGCCATCGGCGATATGTACCAGGTGATAAGCATGTTGTAGGTCGATTTTGGTATAGACGCAGGCGTTGCGCGGGGTGTTGAGTAGGTCAGAGATGAGGGGTAGCAGATAGCGATCTTTTTTCGTAAGCTTGTTAAGCCCACAGTAATTGACGCATAACCGGAGTTCACCGCCCTTCTTGCTAACAAAAAGGATCGGGGCTCCGTGCGGGGATTTAGATGGCTGTATGAAACCTATCCAGACATTTTCCTCAATGAACGCGCGGAGAGCGGAGAGCGTTAAGCTCTGAGGCGGACAAGGAGTACATACAACCTGGCGGAGGTTCCGCCCCTTTCTCGAGTTCAATTTTGAGGTCGTAAGGTCGGTGTGGTGGAAGTGTGTCGGCCTTTCCTTTGCTGAATACGTCCGCAAACTCATGGTACTCCTCAGGGACTTTGGATAAGTCTGGCGTGTCCTCCACGACAGGCATGGCGGCTTTGCCGAAGACTACGTCGTCAGAGAGGGAGACCGAGAAAGTCTGGGAGCCAGAAAGGTGAACAGCACAAGCGTAAGCGGCGGCATTGATGATCAAAATGTTGATGGGTTTGGTGACGGCGGCGTATATCGGAGATTCTGCCGACGCGTCGGGTAGACACGGTTCTAGGGGAGATTTGTTAGGTTCTGGCAAGGGAATTGCTTCACCTGAGGATGTCAACGGTGCAGGACCTCTGTACCCAACCGTCCGGAAAGCGACTTGGCCATAGGTCCAGTCAATCAATGGATTGATTTGCCTAAGCCAATTTAGTCCAAGTATGGCGGAGTTGCTAGAGTCGAGCGGGGTAATGTAAAACAATATGTCGAATGACTTGCCAGTAGGAAACAAAACTAGCAACTGTACTTGTTGCGTTATCCATGTATTGGACGTTCCATCAAAAAGGCGGAGCTGTATTGGTGGTATAGTTGTCATCTGAGTACTGTGACTTGATACAAACGACGAATCTATGAAACAATGAGTTGAACTGCTGTCTAAAAGAGTAATCATAGTAGGGTCATAAATAGATGTTAAAGCAATTTGAAAAGATTTAGAGTCGAAAAGAGCGGCTGTGTTGAGGCGGACCTCCTTTGGTGCACAGTCGGTGTCAATGCAACCCCCAGCCCGTGCGGAGGCAACTAGAGGGTTGCTGACTATTTTTTTGAATCGGCGGAGGTCGCTGCAGGGGCCGCCGGTGTAGCGGTTTCCATTGTCACTGCTCTGCCTTTAGGATTAGCTGCCTTCCTACAATCCTTTGCCTTGTGACCCGCTATTCCGCAATAAAGGCATAACCCTTCTTTCAAGCGGTGGGCCCGTTCATCTCTGGTGAGCTTACCATCCTTCCTTAACTTGTTGGCTATCGAGGGCTTTGTTTTGTTGTTGCTGGAGCCGCTAGCATTGTTGGAAGTGTTGGAGTTGTTACCGGAGTTGGACTTCTTAGAGTTCTTGGATTTACCGGCGGAGTTTGTGGATTTACCGCCAGAGGTGGAAGCATTGTCAGTTTTGTTGTTGTTGTTGTTAGACTTGGCAGGGCGGGTTTCAAGCGCTGCCTTGTCCTTCTGCATCCAGTAGACTTCATTGGCTTCTTGGGCCTTGAGACATAATGCTGGTAATGTTGTAGGCTTGCCTCCTCAGAGGACTTCAACACAGATCTGTAGTGGAAGTCCATGGAAGTACGCTTCACGGAGTGCCGAGTCGTTCCAATCAACTCGGGCTGCCAACTTCCAAAATTTGACATTGTACTTGACGATGTGTGCTGATTCCTTCATTTTGAGTGTGTAGAGAGACTTTTCAGCATCTCTGACGGGGTCATGCCGGCCGAAGTTGGTCTCGAGCTTGTTGATAAAGGCTTCAAAGTCCCAAATCCAATTGGCACTATCGGTGTTGTCCATCAGCCCTGGTTCAAACCAACCAAGTGCTGCTCCCTTCAGATAAGAAAGAATGAATAGAATCTTTTTCTCATCAGATGCAAAAAGAGTAGGACGGTCACGGAAGTGAAGGTTACAAGAGATTAGAAAATCATGGAGCTTCTGCGGGTCCGTTCCGTCGAACGTGTCAGGTTTGCGTACTTTGACCTTTTCATTACGGGGTTGGCAGGAGGAGCGGATGCTGTCCAATAACTCTTGTAGTACGTGTAGGAATAACCGGTCATTGCAGGGCTCCGACTCAGGAATGGATTGATGCTCATCACCTTCCAGGTCATTGTCGTCACCATCAGGGTCATCAGGCCCATCAGGATAGCCATGACTAGGTTGGTTGTCGACCGGAGTACCGCGGGGAACCGGTGGTGTTGTTGGAGGTGGTACGTTGGGGTTTTCTGGGTTTGCGCCCAGGCCAGGAAAGATGTTCGAAGGTCATGGTGTAGTACCAAAGGTTGACAAAGGTCGGTGGAGGGTTGGTGAGGAAAGTCGGGATCTGTGCACTGCTTGCAATCCACTGCGGAGACCCGCGCGTTGCAAATTGGTAGTAGAGCGTGTACGCATAGTGACTGTTTGTGAACTTGACATAAGATGTTAATAGGTTCGTTGTGGCAGGGTCAATGGATCTATTGGGGAACCAAAGACGAGGTCGTCACGTCGCAAGGAATGGGGTAAGCGAGAATGGGAAAAAGAGTGGAAATGATGGAGCAGTTGGGTGCGACGACACTTAAAGGAGGGGGGAATGAAGTGAGTGAAAGGCCATACTCCATTCGACAGGTGGGAGGACACCTTAAGTACAAGCTCGTGAAGAAGACTACAAACAACCCCTTCGCACGCGTTCTCTTGCGTCGAAGGGACCAAACAACAAGATAGTAAACTAAAAAGGAGCAAGGAAGAGTCTATTTCGGGGTGTATTGATGAAACTTGGAAGGGAGGCTCAGCATAATCTAGTCCTCGTCTCAGGGTTTCACGGACTGGGAATAACTCAGGGAGGGGTCATCGTCGAGGCTCTCTATTGACAGTACATCGCCTGTGCCCTCAGCAAGTGCGGAGAGCACCCGAACGATGCCACTCGACCCTACCGTCCAGCTGTTAGACCCGTCGACTCGGATGTTGACTAGTCACAGAAAAGGAAATCAGACCGAGGTCCGGATCGTCGCTAAGATGAACTTCGTACCTAGGAGAAGAAAGATAAAGAATTAATTGAAAACTAGTAATTAACCCTTCACTTCCAAAGCCGAGCTGTCAGGTGCAAGACCTGAGGGAGCGGAAATGATGGCGGCACATGGCTGATATGTCGTGTGGGTGTAGGGTTGTCTTAGGGGAAGGGAAATCAACCTATAAACTAGAAATTAACTAAATGATATCAGCAACACAAAATATCAATAAAAGTATAATAAAGGAGAAGGTATACGATAGCTCTTGAGTATCAGGGCTGACCATAGATCTGGAATGAATTCCCTGGTATGGGTTAGTTGACGAGTAGGGCAGCTGACCCTACCACATCGTGAAGATGGGCGTAAGAAGTGTGAGTTTGATAATACTGTTATGAACTGATCTTGTAGGGCGGGGTTATGACATAGTTCCGACGGAGTTCCGTGGCGGCACTGGACTTGGCTTCAATCTAAAAGGGATTGCGCCCTTCTCTACGCCCAATGTCCAATTTACAAGGTGACGGTAATGAGAGCGGAGGTCCAGCGGAGTTCCGGAAGTTAAGAGAGAGCGAGGACTTAGAAGTGAGAGAGTTGTGGAGATAACAATGCAATTATCAAACTGAAGTTACAAGTGACGTTATACTAAGTTTTATAGTAAGTAAGTAACCAGGGTAACTTGAAATACAATTTGAAATAGTCTTTTTGATATGACGGCGGCTCCATCGGTGATCTGCCGGAGATCCGTCGCAGGCTTGCATGGGATATGACAACGCGAAGCCGTATGGCTAAGAAATTTATATGAAGAACTCGGATTTGCACAACAATTTCCCACAGTGATTAAAGGCGATAATGAAGGCTCAGTAATTGTAACTCAGAACCCTCAATTTCATCAGAGATCAAAACACATTGCTATCCGCTATCACTGGGTCCGGGATCTCGTGGCCAATAAATCAATAGAAATTCAAAACTGTCATGATCCGGAGCAAACTGCAGACGTATTAACAAAGGCTCTGCCGAAGCTTAAATTTACACGACATAGGGACAAGATGGGAGTTCAGTCAGGTTAACCCAGCAGCTTTCCTCGCGTGAGTTGGATTTTTTCCCAACGGGTTTTTTCCACCACAGAGGTTTTAATGCAACTGGAGAAACTTATTCCACCCTTGACTTCAGGGGGAGTAATGACAAAATATTTAACCATTTCACCCAGCCGTTGTGGACGGGGTTTCAGCCCTCTATGAGGTCGATCGGTCGGGTCGTCACGTCGCGCTGGCAAAGGTAAGGCTGAAAGGGGTAAACGTGTGACAAAAGTGTCAAACACGTGGTGGAAAGGAAAGGGAGACGAGACATGGAGTTCTCAATGAGCTCGAGAACCTCCAGACAAAAGTGTACAGAAGGGACGCGCTCGTGGATGACGCGTCGCGATCAGATTGATCGATGATCGGATCATGTGAGAAATAGACACGAGACAATGAGATCGAGGCTGAAGGCACTCGATATGAGAAAAACACACGTGGGCATGGAACGGGAGACAGTGGACTCGTTGGTCCAATCAGAAATGATCGAGAAAGGGGCCGTGGTGCCCTGTAACCGTAGAAACAAGAATACTTAACTCGGAAACTACACGTCATGTGTAGTTGTTTTGAGGAAAGATGGGGCGTCGTAAGGGAAGCTTATAGAATCCAAGAAAAGGGAGGGAAAGAAGTGTGTTCCATTCGAAAGGTGGGAGGACACCTTATATACAAAATATGAACACTAGCTATATGCACATGTGATCGCGCGCGTACTCTTGCACCAATCAGAACATGAGGCATGAATAATAAAATAAGAGAGAGGCGGAAATGTACAAAAAAGGAAGTGGTGATAAAAATAGAACACTCAACATAGTGGTTGTCGGTCCAGCATCATCAAGCCCTCCTCTCTGAACATCAGCTGTCAGGGATCACTCAGGGAGGGGACTAGCACCAAGGCCCTCTATTGACGAGACGTCACCTGGGCCCCAAGCAGGTGCGGAGTACCATCTGATGAGCCCCCTCGACCCTACTCATCTGACAGATCCGCTGGTCGAGTCAGAAACAACTAGCTGGGGGAAGGGGTACATGCAGAAACCAGGATCCTTGAAGGAGAGTCTGAAGAATAATCCAAAATGTTTGAAGAAAGGAAAATAAATTCAAAACCAAAACCCAGTCCTTCGAAGCAAGAGTGGAATCTTGATGAGAATCTTGAGGATGCATGACAATTGCTGAATCCAAGGGATTGACGTGTCAAGGGCTTTTGTAGATCTTCAGGATGTTGCTGACTTCTACCTGTGTCTCGAAGTTGGGGAGAAGGTTAATTAGATGTATGGATAAACAATAAAAGAAAGAAAGAACAGAATAATACAAATACTTAAGGACCCCTGGCCATGTCAAGGGTCCCGTGGGAAATGCCTCGGAAGTGGGAAGTCGACGGGTGTGTCATCTTCCCCTTCCACACCGTTCTAGGCTTGAGGGGGAGTGTTGGGATACAAGCCTATAATTGCTATATCCAGAGCGGTAATTATGACATTACTAATTACTGTTACTTCAGCATTACTTCAGCATTATATACTATATATACTATATGTATAGTATATACTGAGACAATTATTCCTGACCTCTGAGACATTCAGAGGAATGCCCCCCTTCATCCAAAAAGCCTCTAGTCAGCTTCCAGCTTTACCTCCCTACACCAGTATTGTTTGTCAAGTGTGCCAAAGTATTATAAAATTCAAATGGACATGCCTTGGATTCGAAGTTGAGGATTTGGAAGTGTTTGAGAACAGAAAAAGTCGACACTGTTTTTGGATGATCCACTGATGCAGGGAACCAGCCATAATAAAGAAGCTGAATGAGGTGTGGCTTTGATGTTTCACAGTTACAGAAGTCAACCCCAACCTTGTGGATTCCATTGATGTCCAGGATGATGAAGTCATCTCCTGGAACCAGCCCTACATTGCAATATTGCTCACCAGCTTTGTGGCCCAGCTGAATGCAAAGACCTAGTTTCTTTAGCATGACCTTTTGAAAATGCGAACTATCTGTCCAAAACTCCCAGTATCAGGTCAGTGACAAGGGATCTATGATGTGGTGACTGGATGTGCCTCAACACAGTGAAGTGGGTTCTGCTGGTGACCAAGTATCATGCATGACTTGCAACATAGATCAGCGCTAACACAGTCAATGCAGCAGTATATCACCCCTTCATTGCATCCACAGCCATGACAAGTCGCCAACATATAATCACCCTGCCCTTCCCATCTTAGAAGCTCTGTGAGATATGTATCATGTTCTGAAAGCAATTGATTAATGGGGTCCACCTAATAGAGAAATGTTTGAAGCCATTAAGAGACTATCAACAATTTGTACTCACATTAGTTCTCATATGTTTAATGGTAACAAAATCTTCATTCAGGCATTCCAAGTATGCAGGATCTAACTGGAGCTGAGTCCAATCTGCAAAAGACTGAATGTTCTCAGAGATATTTCCATCTGAAGTCAACAGAGACTGAATGGCCTGGGATGGCTCAGAATTCACTGTGACATGAAGTTTCCATGAAGAGGATGTAAGGGTCCCATTGGGCAGGCATTGGTAATGAGTTATTGGGACATGGATGATTTCACTAGGACCTTCATCATCAGCAGGTATTTGTGTCCAACAAGGCTTTGCCATATGCTTACTATGTTGCATAGAGGAGGGCAGTAAGCAAGGAACAATCGTCTTCATTGTTGATTTCTCACCTTGTGGCTTTCACTTCCACATGCGCTCTCATCACCAGCTGCCTGGCTGAGCATGACATAATGCAAATTCTGCCATAGTGAGCACCATGTCCTTTTTTTTTTTTTTTTTTTTTTGTTCAACAATATTTAACGTGGTGCACGAGCGCAGTCCACGGCTATCTACTACAAGCAGGCAGCGGGTATACGACGTAAGTTGGAGGGGAAACTACAGCCCCGAGAATGCGCATGAGCGCGAGAAGGCTGAGGTGGACGACCGCAGTCTCAACCTCGTAAGCCAAACAACAGAAAGAGAGCGCTCAGGCGCCTCCCCGAACCAGCCCTGCCGGAACTCCCCCCAGGCCCTACTAAGCCAGACCGCCCCCCAGACCGTCCCCCCTCAGCGGCCCCTATTACCTGTGCGCGCCCACCGACGCAGCGGTGCAGGAATGACGATTACAGGGCTCCCCGCGAGTCGCCCAACCCACTAGCCATAAGGCCCAGTGGGGCCCGAGGTCCCCCGGTCGCCCAGGTACAACCCCACGCCGCTTAGCCCCCCCGCGCACGGGAGGGTACCCACCATACGGTGGGCCCCCTGACCTTGCCAGCGACGAACCCAAGGTTCGGCGTTACCAACCAAGAAGAAGCCCGGTCCGTGGGACAGAGCAACCGTTCAGCCCCGAAAGGGGCCCCGACACACCAGACGGGGGTCATACGCCCTGCGCGTACCCCTCATCCTGGGTCCCACCCCTCGGGGGGGGCAAAGGCGAACGCTCTGGGGTTCGCCTCCAATAACTCCACCAGGTCCGCGATGAATCGCGGCGCCTGACGGTGTTTCTTACGCTTCACGTGTGGACACACGCGGAGCAAGTGATCCCGATCTTGTAAGGGACGGGGGGGGCAGGAACAGCGATCTTCCTCGCTGGGAAAGAAGCGAGCGCGGTAGCTCCCAATGGGGGCGTGCGCCGTGATGCACCGGCAGAGCCGAGCCGTCAAGCTGCAATCGAATGCAGTTTCCTTGAGCCAAGGCCCCATACCTGAAGTAGTGGGGAGTGCTGGGCCCTTACGCTGGGCCCTAAGGTCCAGGAAGTTTCGACCTCGGTACTTGGGGTCCGCAAAGCGGGCCCTCCAGTCCGTTTCGGCTGTCTCGGTAAACGAGGCGACTAGCCAGTTACGGGTAGTGCGGGGGGACGCCCCCAGCGGAACCCTGAGCGATGCTGCCGCATCATGAGCAAGTTTATGGACCGCCCATTCCGCTTTGGAAGGGACGAACCACAAGTGGATGGAGCGGTCCTGGACTCTGCCGAGCCAGGGGCGCAATAACCTGCACGCTCTGATGGCATGCTGTTGCCCTCCCTTGGGGGAGCAATCCGCCCACGTCTCGAGGAGAGCGAGGGAGTCGGTGAAAATAACCATCTTGGTGCAACCAGCGGCGACCGCCGCGGCTGCCCCAATTTGGAGTGCCATGTGTTCCACGTCGGACGCAGAGGCGCGTCCCGCGGCTGTGATAATCCGGCGCACCTCCTGGTTTCCTCTGAAGACCAGTGAGGCCGCTACGGCCTGGTGGGCTGTTCTGGGCACCGACCCATCACAGCTCACGACAAGGGTGGACTGTTCGGATCTGGCCTCCGCCAGTACCCTGTCCAGTCGCCCGGTATATTCTTTGTATTCGTCCGACCCTTTAGGGGGCGGGCGGTGAAGGTTGACACGATCTCCTAAGAGGTCGACGAAGCGAGCGCCAGGCTGACTCTCGGGGCCGTAGGCCTCAAAAGTCTCCGTGACGGGAGCGCAGATGGCGACCGCATCCACCGCGGGGGATATCAGTTTTCGCCGCATAACAGGCGGGAGGTCCTGCAGGCACAACCTGTGCCGGGGGGCGTCTCCCATCAGTGGCCCTTCCAGAATGGCTCTGAGAGGGTGTGTGCGCGTCAAAGACGCTGTCCTAAGACAGCTCTTGTCGGCCAAGCGCCGGAGCAGCTGGGGCATGGGCCACAGCGCTGCGAGAGTTTCCATCGCCCCGGAGGGCGTGGTACGGAAGGAGCCCGTGATCCAGCGCGCAGCGGTGTGCTGCATCTGGGACAGGGCCTTTACGATTCCCTTGGTACGAGTACCGTGGCAGAACCAAAGGCGGAGACCATACGTCGCCACTGGGATGACGCACGATCGGTAAAGTAGGCGTTTATTCGCCGGGGATAATCCCCTGGTCGAATTGCCTAACATTCGCATGGCGCTCACCGTTGTGAACGCCTTGGTGGTGTAAAATCGGACGTGCTCTTTAAAGGAGAGCTTCCGGTCGAAGAAGAACCCTAAATACCGCCAGACTGGTTTAGGGCGTAGGGGGGTGGCTCCGGTAAAGGGAGCGACACCCAGGTCGATAGGCGGGTTGGCCGCCGAGTTGGCTCGAGAGAAGTGGAACACCTCCGATTTGGCATGTTCTAATACCAGACCGAGGGCTGTGAATAATCGGAATACTTCGTTGTATGCCCCGACAAGCTTGGGGAGGTTGTCCTCCAAGCGTTTAGACTGGGCGATGAGCACCATGTCCTTTTGATTTCACATTACTCTCACCATCACTGATAGCCCTAGAAGTTTACAACACCACATGGCGGATGGATGACCAAGGAATGGAAAACACAAATTATCAGCTTTGTGTCACTATGGAAATAAACAGACAGATGGACATGTACCAAGCCAGTAATAATCTCACCATGCCATATGCCATGATCTCCATAAATTTTTGTGTCCATGCATGTGTAATGGTCAAGACATTGTGGTGAAAAATTACAACACTATATGATGTAGTTAGACTGAGGAACAAAGCATGTGTCAATTCAGCCTTACTGTACTTCACCCTAACATGCAAAATTTTCATGTCGACTGATTGTCTCACCATTGCCAAGATGTCTGCAACTGTACAAGATGTTCTGATCAATAGTAGTGAAGGATATTCCATCCACACAAAATCTGCTTCAGACCAGCACTGATGTCAAAGTGAGTGTGAGCAAGAGTAAGCAGCAGAACTAGATGAGGAGAGGCAATCAATATTGATGGAACTGTAATCAACAGATCCAAGTCACAGGTCACACTGGTCACATGTTCAATGTTTCACAACAATTAGATTCTAACTGACCAGGGATTAACATAGTTTAAATGAAAAGGCAGAAAGGAAGATGTATAAGACTACAAAGTAGTTAATCCTCATCAAGGGTAAGGTCAATAACATCCAAACACTCATGGTAAATAAAGGCATGTTTGGTCATAATTCTGCCACATGAACAATGGGAAAAAAGGTTAGCAAATTGAAAAGGGTTAAGCCCAACACCTGTGTGTGAGTCAAGATCTATCAATAAATTCAAGGTAGATTTTTGGCAAGCATAGCAATTAGTCACAGGGATCATGTATGGATCCCGATCTATATTTTCAAGGTACAACATGCATATCAGTGTTGTTAATGTCAAATTTATGTCAAGATACTTACTAGAATGATGCTGGATGTGGGATACTTGGGAGAAGGAACAATGAGAAAAAAGATGCTTGCCAGTTGGTGAATCATCCAGCCCTATTGAAGCTGCTTGTGTGGGTGAAGGCAAAAGAAAAATGTTTGGTAGAGTTCAATGTACCAGCATCATTGCTGCTGCTTTCAGGTGTTAAGGTGGTAGGACTGGGGTTATGCAGAGTTTGCAACTCATCTAAGTGCGATAATAATCAGATGGTGACAATAAATAAACATTGCAAAAAAAAAACCATTGGTGGTGAATGGTGAAAGTGCAGCTGGTGTTGACTGTAACATAGCAAGGTGGGCTAGCTGGAATACATTGTCTGCATATACTTTACACATTGTTCTTTTATACACACAGCTGAAGGGGCAGGGGTGGCAAGTCACAATATTGACATTGATCCATTTAGTCATAGTAAGCTTGTGAAACTTTCAAGTTGGCACTTGCTATGCACTATTGTTACTTATGGCCTAGTGCAAAGGGTGAATAAATACTTTTTCCAATTTCCCACTGGCATGTGGCCCTTGCACAGATCAGCATCAGTGTGAACATTTACTGAGTAGTAGCCTGAGTTGCAACCATGACAAGACTAAATGATCAGTAGGGAACCTATGGCCTCCATCCAAGGTCAGACAGACTGTTTTACGACTGGTTGCAATCACATTTGATGGTAAGAAATATGTATGCTGTTGCAAATGTGTCATAAATTTGTGATAGCTGGTCACAGTGGTCGCATACCTTTAAATTGGTGATACCTCACTTGCTAGATAGGTCCCCTTTCTCCATGACTCCTGCTCCAGATGCTCCAAAAAAAACAAAACACTGTGAGCCTGGTAGGGTATGAATTTCAGCTGTTTAAGTAACAAAATAAAAAATATCTAATATAAATGGCTGAATATATGGTGGATGAATTTGGGATTAATTTTCATACTGTAATTTTCAAACCTCAAATGGATGAAAGTCAGACATATTTTATTACAGCTTTTTCATAAGTGAATAAGATGAAATTTCTTCTTGTAAATGAATGAATTATAGGGATGGTTTTAATACCATAGACTTCAAACACCAAATGGATGGAAGTCAGACATATTTTATTACAACTTTTTCATAAGTGAATAGGATGAAATTTCTTGTAAATGAATGAATTATAGTATACCATAGATTTCAAATGTCAAATGGATGAAAGTCAGACATGCCTTATTACAGGCCTTTCAGAAATAAACAGGATGGAAATTTTAGGAATCTGCATGGGTAACCCACAGGTACTTTTGAGCATGCCCACACCCATACCCACAGGGGACAGGCCCAGGAGACACTGGTGTTTTTCTTTTTTCTTTCTCTGGCCCACCCCTATGAGCGCCTGCTTGTAGGGTGGTTTGATAATTGTAATTAGGTATATAATCAAATAAATACATTTTTGTTAATACTACCTACCCCTCACAAAACCTGTACCTGCCATGACCTGTGGGTTGCTTGCTTGTCGTTTCCCCTCTCCCCATCTGGTGATGTGGCAGGTTATGTGGGGGGCCTAGATGTGGGTGATGGTGGTGTCCCCCCTCACCCATGGAGCACCCTGCAAGCAGTTTTTCACAGCAGTGGGGGATGCCAGGTGCTGAGTCACATTCATTGTCAACAGTTTAAGTAGCTGTTACAGAAGTGATGATCACGGCCATTATATTCATCAGATTTGGAACTGCAAAAATTTGCACACAGCATCGTTCACACAACAACCCCACATGATCGCCTTGACAATGGAAGAGAAGTTGTCCTCCATTAGGATGATATCTGAGGCTTCCTTAGCGACCTCTGTTCCCACAATACCCATCAAGAAACCAACATGAGCCATCTTGAGTGCAGGACCATCATTGGTGCCGTCACCGGTAACACCGACAATCTCCCCAATGGACTTGCAATTGAGCACCTTGACCAGGATCTTCTTGTCTTCTGGAGATGAACAAGCAAGAACCTGTAGCCATGGAACAATCTAGACCATCTCCAACTGGCTGAGCTTCCAGAAAACAGGACCTTCCATAATGATGCCGCCTGGTGTAAAGATACTGCACTGGGTCATGATGGATCAGGCAGTGAGAGCGTTGTCGCCTGTGCACATCTTGACCTCCACTCCAGATACTTAAAAAAGTTAGTAACAAAAACATGAAAGGAGAATTTAAAAAAGCATACCTATGGCCCAAGAGTTGTCGTTGTCATCTCCCTCATCCCATTGTGGTTCTCCCCTCCATACCATTGTGGTTCCTCTTGTGTTTTCCCTCTCGTGCATTCCATTTGTTGTTCCCAGTAGTTACAATTAGTATCTAAAACATTTGTTAGTAAAATGAAAATGATTTGAGAAAAAGAAAAAAAAACATACCCGTGGCCCAAGAGACGTTGACAACATCTCTTGGGCCTTTTTTTATTCAGTTTCCCTCATCCTTGTCGCCTCCCAGTCATCAGTCATTGTTCCATCATTTTGCTGCTTCTTTCCAGGAGTGAATGAATCTTGGCAATGCATTTAATCTCAGTCAAGGAGAGGGCCTAAGGCAGAAGATGGCATTTCCATGGGTGTTTCTCAGATAAGGGGATGGATTGAATTATATTGTTCTATTGGAATGTATGGTAGGGGGGTTATGTGTGTACTAGAGATTCACTTTGGTCAATTATTGCCCACTTGTCACAGTCCCTAATGTGCCCAACTACACACTTCACCTGGTTAAGATCAACTAATGCTGTCAGTCCCAAGTCTTGATAATAATTGATCCTGCAACAATTTGTGGCTGGCTCAGAAATTCTGACTTCATGGATAGCTGCATAAATGACGGATTTGGCCTCAATACCATGTTTAGGTGAGGGGGGGATGTTTATGACAAGGAAGCGGGGGATTTGCCCAAAGAAATCTTGCAATTCAAATTCTGGTGTTCGATATCATTGGCAAGCATATCGGTCAATAGCAAGTTGATACTGAAACAAGAATAGTTAAATATTGTGATTCAAATAGTTCAATAGAATCCATACCCGAACAAAGGACATGTCTCAACTGTCAGATTTGAGGGGAATTAGTTTGCGTGCATGCATTGTATCTCCACCCTCAAGTTGTTGTGCTTGACTGTATTGAACAAAATGGGTTTTCTGGGGAATAAGCTTGTGAATGATTGCTGCTGGCTTGTCAAAACAAGTGGCTAATGTTGCAGTAAGTGTCTTCCACAAGGATAAGGGGAGGATCACTGCAATTTGCTTTGGTGGGGTGAGGATATATGATGGGTCTGGTTCATAACATTGACATATGGAGGGGCTCACATGAAGGAAGGCAGACATTGTCATCATGAGATGTAGGTGGTTTGAGTTGGAGTTTTTCATGTAAGTTGTACAGAAGTGTTATGTGTGTCAGTTGCACACAGGAGGTAACATACTTGTTGATGCTTGCATAGGGGAACTGTTGGCTTCTGATGTTGTGCAAGATCTCACCGCAGTGGCGTTCCATCAGAAATGCCCAATAAGCCCAAACTGGGCCCATAGCCCTGATGGTCGGAGCAATATGCAACAGAGCATGAACTGTGAGCAGGCAACATGCGACACGGCTCAGCATATGTTGATAGTAAATTCTGTTGACTTGTTAAATGGCATCTGGCAGAGAAAGAAGCTCATACTGTTCATACTCCTTGACCCACTCCTGGAAACCTCTCTCAAGGTCATTAATTTGATCTTGGGTAATTTCGAATTCAAGACAAAGTGAAAGAAGTTGAACCAACTGAACAAAGTGTTTGTAATATTGTTCATTGATAAACCAGCCGTTAAGAAGAGTAGGGGCGAGATACATTGTCCAAATTGAATGGGTTTCAGCTGTCATCTGCGATTTCTCAGCTGCAATATTTGGAACCCTAGATCCAAACACAGCAGGGATAGTTTTCCCTGCGTTGAGGGTAGCCTCTCCAATTGCCTGCCACACATGTGGTGCCAGAACATAGCCTTCATTATCATGGTCAAGGTCCTTAAAATTTCCAGTCCAAAGAAGGATGAGGTTGGGGATGAGGTTGGTCCAAATAAGATGCATGAAGTCATAGGGGAATGAAATGGGAAAGGAGAGGGAGCTCAAGGCACTGAGCAGGGGCAGACCCTTGATGCCATACTTGGTTGCAAGTTTTTCTGACATTGCATTGGTCAGGGCAGACCGAACTTTCTGAGCACATGCCATGAATGATGCATGGTTTTTCCCCCTGTGATGATGGAATATGAATTCCTTGGATCTCACACATATGGCATGGGGAGAAACCATTGTGACCCTTCATGCGCATGATCATCGATACTGTGGGGATGTTGCCAAAGACAACAATTAGATATGCATGAAGAAGAAAAACAGTCATTGTGATGGCATCAAACGCAGAGACACTGAGCTCCAGCTGTAGAAGTTCCTGGACTAACGGCCAAAGGAATGAATCAGGATTGCCAGGCTTCTTTGGTCCAGAAATTACGCCAACCAAAATGATATTCTTCTTCAGAATTTGCTCTTCAGGAGGGAGATTGTAGTTGAATAAGATGATGGGCCATGAAGTTTTGGTACAGTGCTTGAAAGGACCAAAGCCATCAGAGGACAAACCAAGTGCAATATCACGAGGGTCAGAGAAGAACCAATTGGAAGCTCTTCACCACCAACAGTGACAAATGACTCCCAAAGTAGGGAGTAATGAGCGCCATCGAAGACATCTGTCACTTTTGTTGGGTTGGGTCGGTGACTAGCTCTGTATTGCATCTTTCTTGCATAGGGGGAACTTGAGACCATTGCACGGAGGTGGGAAATAATTGGTAAGTACTGAAAATATGCCTGAGGTGCTGTCCCATCAGCTTTATATCGATTGGTGTCGCACTTTGGACATTTCAACAAGGTTTCATATGGGCCAGTGTAGCAGATGCACGATGGTGGGCAGCAATCATAATGCACAGGCTGGAAACCTGAAAGGGACTGGATATGTTTCTCAGTGTTCTTCAATGTGTCTATCGAAGCTTGGGGGAAGGCAAAGCAAAGTTTGTTGAACGTCTCATCTGTGAGGCCATCTTCCACTTTTAGGGTATAAGCACAAAGGAGGGACAAGTCACTCTCATCCAGAATTTTATCATCTACAAAGGTGTCAGCCAGTAACACAGTAATAAATATAATGACAGACCTAACTTCAAGGCTTCTTTTAAGAAACCTTCGCCCAGAAGGTCCCATACTGAAACTCCTTCTTGTCCTGGCTCTGCACCCAGCATTACATATTCATCATCCTCCTCGAAACCATCTGAATACCCCTCTTCATTGCTAAATTCTTCCTCTTCTTCCTCTTCCTCCTCCTCCTCCTCCTCATCAAGTATGAACTGCCGAACATGATTAGACCCCCATCACTGTTGCCCAACCCAATCAATATAATCTGCAATGCAATGAGAGCGCCATAACTTGGACAGGCCATAATCATCATGGTTTCCAGTAGCATTGGTGTGAGTTGGTGTAGCAAGTTGAGTGGTATCGTGGTCAACCCCTGATGGTACTGCCTCACCCATGGCGAAATCTCCATTGTTGGGATAAATTGGTGGTGGGCTGGCTACCTTGAACGGATGGGTATTGGACATTGTCCGGCACTGGGCTGCCTTGAACGGATGGGTATAGGATGTTGTCTGGCACTGGGCTGCCTTGAACAGATGGGTATGGGATGCTGTCTGGCACTGGGCTGCCTTGAGTGGGTGGGTATGGGACATTGTCAGCCACTGGGCTTGCCAATTCCTCAATGGGAGGAGGGCTGTTTGCAGATGCAGGCCTTGAAGCAAGGGCTCATTGAAGAGGGCTGAGGCATTTGATCAGCTCTTGCTTTGCAGGTCAGTGAGAGGACTTCCATCGAGGCTGAGAACCCTGGCCACGACTTTGTACCGATGATTGACTCTGTAAAAGAATGCTTGAGGCAAGGAGTAATGGACCTTGCCCCTGCAAATGATGTGATTCTGTCCTGTGAGCTACTTGATTGTCGCAACCACATGCACAGAGACGTTTAACCATACTGGATTGATTGTCATAGGAGTGGAGAACATGGTTGACATTTATATATTGTACTGGTGTCAATGTGTTGCAAGGGGAAGAATAGATTTGCTGTGATCCGGATGTTGAATTAAGGTCCAAACCATGAGGGAAAATGTCTTAGCCTTCTGGACCCTTTGACAGAGGGTAGCAGCATCAGTATGTTTTGATATATGGCGGGGACAAGCATGACGGAGAGCATTGATTATAAACCATAGAAATCAATGAAGATGGGCAAACAAGACAGGGGATGAAGAGAACTCACAAAATCTGCGAGATCAAGAGACTGTGTTGGTTAAGCTAGGCAAACTATACTGCAACCAAAAGTGTGTATAAGTCTAATGATGATTTTGTTATCTTTTGCCAATAATACCAGAAACACAAATCCTCACCATTGAGAAGAACAAAAAGTCAGAAGCTGAATTGGTAAAAAAAAAGGACCAGACCAAGACCATGGGCCATGAGCTGATTGCAGCAGGGGCAACAGAGCTACCCAGAACTGGTTGAAAGTTGTGTGCTCTGATTGCGGCTATGGACCTGCCTGGGCAATCTCACAACTTGATCTATGGCAGTAGTAGTTGATGTGCTGTTGTTGTTGGTTGCAGGAGCACCCCGCTGCACGGTGCAAATGTACCAAAAATCCTGGTTAAAGGTTCACCCAAATTAGTAGGAATTGGGGGAGCAGAAGACCATACTGGTGAGCAATAAGCCACGTAGCAAGCGTTGTCGATGGGATCCGTGTCGTTGGACTGGAAACTTGAAGACTTCGTTGTAGAGGGAGATTGCTTAGCTGCCCACTCGCCGCATAGCGCCTGTGCGATGCCGCCACCAGGTACTCCTCTTGGAAGGGCACCACCGTCTGCATGTACAAGTCGTCTGTTTGGGGAGTAGGCCACCAAACCTTCATCGACCAGGGTTTGGACTTCTGGACAGTGTTTGGTGGGTGCCCTGTTACTCCCCGCCATCCTAGCTGTTACGAGTTCTCAGAGAGTGTCAACTTGTGCTTGATGTAACTCTTGTATTTGACGGAATTGACCACGTTGCAGCTCTTGCATCTGCTTGGCCAGAACTTTGATCGTTGAAGGGGTCGTTGGATCTACCATAGGGACTGTAGGGACATTTTTAGTATTTAATATTACCTTTTTCCTTGTCTTTCGGGTAGATTTCACGGGGGGCCAACTCTCTGAGTCTGACTCGTCAGCAGGGTCATCGGAATACGAACTGTATGCGTCGTTAAATAGGTCATCTTCATCAAACTCTTGCTGTAATAGAATTAAAACGTCATCCCTAGCAGGAGGGGACTGTATCGTTGTGTTAGCTGTTGGTAATTGGCACCGAATCGTCTTCTGTTGGGCCCTAGGCATGCCTCTAAAAAATAGTATATTAGCATTGTTTTCGGAGAGCTGATTACCTGCGATAAGATGCGAGGCCTGAGCTGTGAAATCCCAATAATATTCATCCACATCTTGAATGCACGTGAAGGACTCGTGTCCTGCATGTCGTTTGACCCATCTTCGTAGCTTGTCCAAGGAAACGTGGGGCTTCCGATCGTTCGAGCCATAGAGCTTCACTGGGTATGCACGGGTTGCTGTCCAATCATGTTGAGACCAGAGCGCGGCTGCTTCGATAACGTAACGGATGCATCGATGGCAATATCGTAACACGTATGCTGGAAGGTCGTTGTATGCGAGCTGTGCAGAGTCAGCATGCATTTCGAGTGAATCTAAAAAGTTGTGAATATGTCGTCCTTTGAAGAGAGGTGCGTCAGGAGACCCGGGCGTTGGCATGGGTATGGCAAAGATGTGATGAGCCATCGTGCGGCGCGCTTGAGGCAGTGAAAGAGTCGTTGATGAGGATGAAACAGAACAGCTAAAAGTGGGCGCTGCCTGCTTTGAGAATTAGAAGGATGCCAAGAGCGTATGAAAATTCAAAAGACGTCAAATGCGGTAAGGGAAAGAAAAGTGCAACCGAAGCAACGGAGAACTTGAGGAGTGAGGAGCCGTAGACTTTCTTGATGAAAGATCCCGTGCAAAAGGACCATAGAACGACGCCTAGTCGATTCTAGACAGTCAACACCAAGTGGACTGTGGACCTGGATTTTGATCTTGATCCTGGAAGACACGGTAGACTCCAAGTCAAACCGTGAGAGGGACACACAGTGTCACGCTCAGGGGGGCTTGAAGTGCAGTTTGCTGAACGTGTTTGGGTGCGTGCGGACATGTTGGTTTGTGGGAGTGAGTTCGAGAATGTAAGGGTCTTCAGTAAAAGAAATGAGCGCGTTGAAAAACTTGAAGGGAGCGGACTTCAATGTGGAAGAGTTGCAAGATTCCGAAGAATCAAGGGGCGTTGGGAATGATGGAGCCGTGGTTTGAAGTGTATGCGCGTCGTTGGTGATTGAGGATCTAGAATCAACAAATCAGCGACAAAATGCAAGGAAGATGCTTACCTGAATTGAAATCTGTGACTGAAGAGCGGAAAACCTTATCCCCTGTCTCGGTCACCACTTGTGGCAGGGTCAATGGTCCTATTGGGGAACCAATGATGAGGTCGTCTCGTCGCGAGATGTGAGGTAAGCGTGGATGGGAAAAAGGGAGGAAAACAAGTGATCACCGAGCCTTTAGCTCGTTTAGTGAAAAATGAAGGTATGTCAATGCTAGGGGACACGGCCAATGTAAGACAACAATCAACAAAGTGATCAAAGGGTTGAGAGTCAGGGAATATGAAGGAAAAGGGGCTTCGAGAGCACAAAGTGACTTGAGGACTTGAGAACTTAACTTAGAGACTACACCTTAGTGTGTAGTAGACTTGAGGACTTGTGAGGGAACGACGAGGGTGAGTCAGAGGTAACCTTGTCCCATTCGAGAGGTGGGGAGACACCTTATATACATTTCGCAGTAAAGACGAGAAGACTCGGACCGCGCACGTTCTCTTGCGCCGGCCTGGCCAAGCAACGAGAGAGATAAACTAAGAAAGAATCACAATAGAATACTAATGAAGCCCAAGATCTTGATGTGATGTCGGAATGGTGTTGCCAAGTCCTCGTCGCAAGGTTTCACAGACTGGGAATGACTCGGGGAGGGGTCTGCCAGTGGGACTCTCTATTGACTTAACGCAACTTGGGCCCCCAGCAAGTGCGGAGAGTCACCAGACGACACCTCTCAACCCTACCATCCAACTGTTCGGCCTGTTGATCTGGATCTTGACTAGCACTGGAAGGGGAACCGGACCAAGTGACAGATTGACGTCGTTGCCATATCGAGAAAGAGATCATCAAAAGATAAATGAAAAACCGGGACCGCTCCATTGTACCAAAAGTGGGGCTGTCAGGTGAGGAACCTGAGGAAGCGGAAATCGTGAAGAGATGTGTGATTTGACACGTTGTGCTAACAGAATATATTTATCTAAAAAGTGGCAACCTAATAATGGATTAAAAATTAGTTGGACAAGGTTAGCAACACGAAATATTAAGAAAATTAAATAAAGACAGGCATATACTGTTGTCCCTCCATGTTGGCACTTGACAAAGGAGTTGGAACAGATATACCCTGGGTGGGGAAGTTGACGAGTAGGCCAACTTGCCCTACCACACCAGTCCCTCCTGCTGATCGTAACTGGTTGATTGCTTAAGATTTTGTCATGAGCAGATGAAGTCAACTTACCCTGCAGCGAACCCTCTACAATGGGTATTCATGCAGCCCGGGCAATCTTGCAACTTGATCTATGGCAGTAGCAGTATAACTAGTTGACATGCTGTTGTCATTGGTTGAAGGCGCACCCCGCTGCACTGCATAAACATTCCAAAATCCTGGTTAAAAGTTCACCTAGTCCCCCCTGCTGATCGGGAAGATCCCTCCATGAAACATGGTCTGGAGGAGTGCTCTGATCGAGGCTATGGATCCCGTCATCAATGAAGTTGTCTGTATGATTTGTGTCCATGAGTACTGCAGTAGATTATACTAATGAACTGGCATCCGATTCCTTGCTCCCACTGTCTGAATCATCTCCACCATCCACCCCAGCCTCAATATTGACAAAGCAATGAATAGATCTGGGGACCTGAATTGTATATTCTAAAACTGAATAACTCACTCTCATACCTGGCTCACACTGACAATTGAGCGATGCTATCTGTACCTAGAATCACAAAGCATCAGCTTATCATCCAAGAAAATATTGTGCAAGACCGAAGTGTAGGCCTACAATATCTACTATCTATCCATATTTCCACTAAGGTAGACAGTCTACCTTACAATGTTCTATTCATATTTTTGAGTGTCTTTTGACACCCTTCTAGGCTTTCATTGAACACCATAACTCAATTTATATTCTATGCTACTAACTACAAGGAGGAAAAGCACTTATGAGGGTGGACGACAGAGATGATGGTGGTTGGCGACAGAGTGGGAAGGTGTGTGAAAGCGGCAGACAGTTTGTTGATATTGCATGAGATGTTTGGGTTGTCGGCTATCCAGGTATTATGTGGGCGACCATTAGTATAATCTACTGCAGTACTCATGGACACAAATCATACAGACAACTTCATTGATGATGGGATCCATAGCCTCGATCAGAGCACTCCTCCAGACCATGTTTCATGGAGGGATCTTCCCAATCAGCAGGGGGGACTAGATGAACTTTTAACCAGGATTTTGGAACGTTTGTGCAGCACAGCAGGGTGCGCCTTCAACCAACAACAACAGCACGTCAACTAGTTATACTGCTACTGCCATAGATCAAGTTGCAAGATCGGCTGCATGAATACCCATTGTGGAGGGTTTGCTGCAGGGTAAGTTGACTTCATCTGCTCATGACAAAATCTTAAGCAATCAACCAGTTAGGCATGGAAGAGATAGTGTTCTTTCTTCTGCAAACTGTGGTGCCCCATCACCAGTTGCAATCCGCGTTTATGCATAATTCCATTCGTGGTTGGGTCTACTTAGAAACAACCATGAACAACAATCTAATTTGCCATCTGCGACTTTCTCCTGGCATAGTTCGCAACACGGACATCATTGATTCCAATACTAATAGTAACTTGGCTGTGGGGGATTGGGTGTCAGTGTGCAAAGGGACATACAAAGGGGACGTAGGTTATGTGGCAGCAGTAGAGAACTGGGGGGGGGCGTCAGTATTTTATTAGTTCCTTGCCTGCCAGGCCCCCGCCATCCTGGCTCCTCTCTTTCGAAGAGAAAGCGTCCAACCCCTCCAGAACCCAACTTATTCGAGCCACTAGCTGTCAAGCACATTTATGGGATTAACCCTGTCCACCTGGGACCCCATGTTTACCACTTCAAGGGACACACTTTTGAATATGGGCTTATCCTCAAGATGTTTGACCTGTGTTCAGTCTCATCTACTCCTGTCCATATCTCTATGCAGCTGCTCTATTTGTATTGGCATGCTGACCACCCTGCACTCACCACTGCTACATTTCCCCGGCCCTCAGAATGGCATTTCACAGAAGGGGAGGTGGTTTGGGAAAGTTGCTCTTCTCAGAAATGTGTCATCAAAGTTGTTGGAGATACTTTTGCCAAAGTAGATTTTTGGATGAAAGAGGGTACAAAGCAGGTTTTTTTGTCTGACTTACTCAAAGAATTTCATCTTGGAGACTTCGTTGAAGTCATGGATGGGCAATTCTGGGGACACAGTGGATGGGTTGAAGGCGGCTGGAATAACGTTGTCCATATAGCTGTGGAAAGTAGCTCAGATGATGCTACTGAGATTTGCGACATCAAGGTTGGCCCATTTTTTAATAGTCAGCCCTTGAACTAATGCTGGCTTCAGAGTATTGAAGTTCACATCAATTGGTTGAAAGCTGCTACCCCACCTTTCTCATACGTGCAGTCATCCTCCAGCTCAGGAAAACAACTCTGTAACAACCCCATTCCCTGGATTGGCACAACCATACTTGTATCAAAGCTAGGACATCCAATGAAGGGGTATCAAGGTGTCGTCCAAACCATGCTTTGCAAGCAACAGAACAAAAGCGGTCTCTCTATTGTAGTGCAGCTTGCAAATTTTGATCCCACCTCCCCATATAAAATGGTGGTCCTCAATTATGATGATGTCATGGAAGCCAAGTATGTGGATTTTGGATATTTGTCATCCCTTCTGAATATATGATTGTTATAGGTCCCGATGTAAGCTATTTGATTTCAAGAAGCCACAAGGCAAGCTCTTCATTCCTCTTGATCAAGGTCATCGGGACACCCAAACACTTCAATCCTCTGCTCCCTCAAGCTCAGGCAATTCAACTCCCATGCCTGATTGGGCTCCTTCATTGACGCCTGCTTGGAATCCTTCATCCCAAACCCCCATGCCCACACTATCAACTCCTTCCTGGAATCCACTGCCTTCATCGAACACTAGCCCCGACCTAATCCTTGCAACAGCTGTTTCAAGTTCTAGCACTCGTCCAGCATTGCCACAACACCCACTTTTAGACTTGTGACTACTTGGCATACAGCTAAAAGTAATAATTAACAGCAGGAACTTCAAGGACAAAGAGATGCCTATAACTCTTGAATTGGTTGCTGGAAAACCGAGTATTTGACATGTGAGGTACAATACATCAGAAATGGTAGACCTTGCATGGGTTTCTCCAAAGTACCCCCATCTGACCTGCAACAATGGATTACTTGTTGTCATGAAAGGCGAGCATTGCGGCAAATACATGCAGCGAATTCACCACAGGTATGATCAAGAAACCACAATCATTATCTTGGGTGTCATGAAGAGGATGGAGAACATGGCTGACAGCCTCACAGGAGAACAGCTGGAGCTCAGTGCAGATCATCTATGTGTAGCTGTCGAGATGAAGGAGGATAAAAAGCACAATGAATCGGTTATGACTGCCCTTTGCGAGCAGGCTCACAAAATATGTGCAAAATAGATTTAATTTACATTTATAATGTATATAAGTAATAATTTCTATTCAAATATCGGCGAACCAGCTTTTGAGCTGGAGTTGTGGTTGGTAAGCTCCAGCTTTGACTCACCTCACACAATAGCAATACTGTAAAGTCAGGTATGTTGATCTTTGTGTTTTCTTAGTATCACACCTAATTTTTGGATGACAAGTTCACCGAAATGGCAAGCAGTCAGATCAAGCAAATTTATTTGGTATCTCTTGCCACCCAGGACTGGGATGGCGCAATGGATGTTGCTGCTGACAATCAACAAGGCAATCTATGTGCTTAGTCTCTGGTGCTTCTCTTGCATGCAATTAGGCATTGGCCCCTCCCTAATGCCTGCATCCTCTCACTCTCTTCCCCATTTACTCGATTGGAAATTGAAGTTGAAGACCGGGCCAACATGATGGCTGCCCTCTATGTGGATCCTAATAGAAATATTGCCCTTGAAGCCATTTTTAAGTCCAAGAAAGTAAGCAAATAGATCCTGCTCACTGTTTCTTCTGATTTGGGGTATTAATCAACAGCTATTCTGCTTCTGCTGCTGTTGGCAACTGGGTCCACCTGTACACTGGAATTCACATACTTGACATTGCCTATGCTAAATCATCAACCTAAATTATCTCTGTGGTTGGGCGGGGACTCGCCTTCTTTGTTAGATTCCCTGCTACTGTCAAAATCCAAAAGATGAACACCCCAATGCTGATTTTCTGGCAGCCCAAGCTGATTCTCTGGCCTGATATCCCATTGCTCATCGTCATGTGGCTCTGTCAGATTCAGTCACACTTTCTCCCCCATTACCCTCACCTTCACTTATGCTTATGCTGTCAATGTCATACACAACGCAGTTGCAAATGGTACTGGCAGTGAGATATGAGGAATGGGAGCTTGGAGTTGTCATGGTGGGTTGTGGATTTAAATTTCTCACTCTCTGTCCAATGATTTATAACATTTCTGCTAACAGTTGTGCATTGTATGTTACCCAATGTTTAATGCAAGATCTGGTCAATGCTAAGTGACAGTACCTAGTGCCATGCTTCTTTGTCAAGTCCCTTCCGCTAAACATGTGAATTTACAATGCCGTTTCACTGGCGCCCCCTGGCAGTAAGCAACAGTACCTAGCGCTGTGCTTCTTTGTTAAGTCCCTTCTGCTAAATATGTGAATTTACGATACCATTTTACTGGCGTCCCCTGGCAGTAAGTGACAGTACCTAGCGCCATGCTTCTTTGTCAAGTTCCTTCTGCTAAATATGTGAATTTACAATACCATTTCACTGGCATCCCCTGGCAACATCCTGAGGTATGGCTGTAAAATGGTACATGGTCGCCATTCCTCTCCATTTTACGCTAAATTCAACCCTGACAGTATTGATTTTGTGGACCTTTTTTTTTTTACAAACATCGGGCCATTCCCAGTGTCTTGGATGTGGAACATCCCTTTCCTTGGGTATATAAGGACAGGATATCATATCCCATCCTCTATTGCATCTCATCCTCAACTTACTGTCATGGCTAAAGCTTCAGCAGCAAAGTCCAAACAAACAGCAAAGAGAAAGTTAGCATCGACCACTAGTGGCTGGAAAACAAAAGCAAATGTGGTTGGGAAGCCCAGCACTACAAGTTAGTATCATATTTTGTTTCCATTAAGGTTCTTAGCACCTCACTTGAATAGATGTGAAGTCAAATAAGCAAGACAACAATGCCATTAGCAAGACAGTGAAGAAGGAGCTGCTTGAGATGCAAAGTCCCAGAAGTGAGTATCTTATTTTCTGTTGAGACTTTTATTTATTGCCTTGCTTCAATAGGTGCAAAATCAAATGAAGAAGTCTTTGCTGCCAAGATCAAACAACTTATAGGTGAGCGCAATTGCTCTCTGCTGTGATATACCATGTTGACCTTTTTAGCTGAGAATGCAGCCTTGCGTAAGGCCAACATCATGAAAGAAAATGTTGGATTAATGATACCACAGCCGAAGAAGGGCTCTGCTGGCAATGGGTTCAACCTTCAGGATAGAATGGGCCTCAAAGACAATAATGAGTTATATGGTGCCCTTCGGGTAAGTTCCTTTCTTTTTTTACACTCATTCAGTCTAACTGAGAGTGCCCAGCCTTGTTGACTGAGATGACTGAGATGGTCAACAAGGCTGGGCACTCTCAGTTAGACTGAATGAGTGTAAAAAAAGAAAGGAACTTACCCGAAGGGCACCATATAACTCATTATTGTCTTTGAGGCCCATTCTATCCTGAAGGTTGAACCCATTGCCAGCAGAGCCCTTCTTCGGCTGTGGTATCATTAATCCAACATTTTCTTTCATGATGTTGGCCTTACGCAAGGCTGCATTCTCAGCTAAAAAGGTCAACATGGTATATCACAGCAGAGAGCAATTGCGCTCACCTATAAGTTGTTTGATCTTGGCAGCAAAGACTTCTTCATTTGATTTTGCACCTATTGAAGCAAGGCAATAAATAAAAGTCTCAACAGAAAATAAGATACTCACTTCTGGGACTTTGCATCTCAAGCAGCTCCTTCTTCACTGTCTTGCTAATGGCATTGTTGTCTTGCTTATTTGACTTCACATCTATTCAAGTGAGGTGCTAAGAACCTTAATGGAAACAAAATATGATACTAACTTGTAGTGCTGGGCTTCCCAACCACATTTGCTTTTGTTTTCCAGCCACTAGTGGTCGATGCTAACTTTCTCTTTGCTGTTTGTTTGGACTTTGCTGCTGAAGCTTTAGCCATGACAGTAAGTTGAGGATGAGATGCAATAGAGGATGGGATATGATATCCTGTCCTTATATACCCAAGGAAAGGGATGTTCCACATCCAAGACACTGGGAATGGCCCGATGTTTGTAAAAAAAAAAAGGTCCACAAAATCAATACTGTCAGGGTTGAATTTAGCGTAAAATGGAGAGGAATGGCGACCATGTACCATTTTACAGCCATACCTCAGGATGTTGCCAGGGGATGCCAGTGAAATGGTATTGTAAATTCACATATTTAGCAGAAGGAACTTGACAAAGAAGCATGGCGCTAGGTACTGTCACTTACTGCCAGGGGACGCCAGTAAAATGGTATCGTAAATTCACATATTTAGCAGAAGGGACTTAACAAAGAAGCACAGCGCTAGGTACTGTTGCTTACTGCCAGGGGGCGCCAGTGAAACGGCATTGTAAATTCACATGTTTAGCGGAAGGGACTTGACAAAGAAGCATGGCACTAGGTACTGTCACTTAGCATTGACCAGATCTTGCATTAAACATTGGGTAACATACAATGCACAACTGTTAGCAGAAATGTTATAAATCATTGGACAGAGAGTGAGAAATTTAAATCCACAACCCACCATGACAACTCCAAGCTCCCATTCCTCATATCTCACTGCCAGTACCATTTGCAACTGCGTTGTGTATGACATTGACAGCATAAGCATAAGTGAAGGTGAGGGTAATGGGGGAGAAAGTGTGACTGAATCTGACAGAGCCACATGACGATGAGCAATGGGATATCAGGCCAGAGAATCAGCTTGGGCTGCCAGAAAATCAGCATTGGGGTGTTCATCTTTTGGATTTTGACAGTAGCAGGGAATCTAACAAAGAAGGCGAGTCCCCGCCCAACCACAGAGATAATTTAGGTTGATGATTTAGCATAGGCAATGTCAAGTATGTGAATTCCAGTGTACAGGTGGACCCAGTTGCCAACAGCAGCAGAAGCAGAATAGCTGTTGATTAATACCCCAAATCAGAAGAAACAGTGAGCAGGATCTATTTGCTTACTTTCTTGGACTTAAAAATGGCTTCAAGGGCAATATTTCTATTAGGATCCACATAGAGGGCAGCCATCATGTTGGCCCGGTCTTCAACTTCAATTTCCAATCGAGTAAATGGGGAAGAGAGTGAGAGGATGCAGGCATTAGGGAGGGGCCAATGCCTAATTGCATGCAAGAGAAGCACCAGAGACTAAGCACATAGATTGCCTTGTTGATTGTCAGCAGCAACATCCATTGCGCCATCCCAGTCCTGGGTGGCAAGAGATACCAAATAAATTTGCTTGATCTGACTGCTTGCCATTTCGGTGAACTTGTCATCCAAAAATTAGGTGTGATACTAAGAAAACACAAAGATCAACATACCTGACTTTACAGTATTGCTATTGTGTGAGGTGAGTCAAAGCTGGAGCTTACCAACCACAACTCCAGCTCAAAAGCTGGTTCGCCGATATTTGAATAGAAATTATTACTTATATACATTATAAATGTAAATTAAATCTATTTTGCACATATTTTGTGAGCCTGCTCGCAAAGGGCAGTCATAACCGATTCATTGTGCTTTTTATCCTCCTTCATCTCGACAGCTACACATAGATGATCTGCACTGAGCTCCAGCTGTTCTCCTGTGAGGCTGTCAGCCATGTTCTCCATCCTCTTCATGACACCCAAGATAATGATTGTGGTTTCTTGATCATACCTGTGGTGAATTCGCTGCATGTATTTGCCGCAATGCTCGCCTTTCATGACAACAAGTAATCCATTGTTGCAGGTCAGATGGGGGTACTTTGGAGAAACCCATGCAAGGTCTACCATTTCTGATGTATTGTACCTCACATGTCAAATACTCGGTTTTCCAGCAACCAATTCAAGAGTTATAGGCATCTCTTTGTCCTTGAAGTTCCTGCTGTTAATTATTACTTTTAGCTGTATGCCAAGTAGTCACAAGTCTAAAAGTGGGTGTTGTGGCAATGCTGGACGAGTGCTAGAACTTGAAACAGCTGTTGCAAGGATTAGGTCGGGGCTAGTGTTCGATGAAGGCAGTGGATTCCAGGAAGGAGTTGATAGTGTGGGCATGGGGGTTTGGGATGAAGGATTCCAAGCAGGCGTCAATGAAGGAGCCCAATCAGGCATGGGAGTTGAATTGCCTGAGCTTGAGGGAGCAGAGGATTGAAGTGTTTGGGTGTCCCGATGACCTTGATCAAGAGGAATGAAGAGCTTGCCTTGTGGCTTCTTGAAATCAAATAGCTTACATCGGGACCTATAACAATCATATATTCAGAAGGGATGACAAATATCCAAAATCCACATACTTGGCTTCCATGACATCATCATAATTGAGGACCACCATTTTATATGGGGAGGTGGGATCAAAATTTGCAAGCTGCACTACAATAGAGAGACCGCTTTTGTTCTGTTGCTTGCAAAGCATGGTTTGGACGACACCTTGATACCCCTTCATTGGATGTCCTAGCTTTGATACAAGTATGGTTGTGCCAATCCAGGGAATGGGGTTGTTACAGAGTTGTTTTCCTGAGCTGGAGGATGACTGCACGTATGAGAAAGGTGGGGTAGCAGCTTTCAACCAATTGATGTGAACTTCAATACTCTGAAGCCAGCATTAGTTCAAGGGCTGACTATTAAAAAATGGGCCAACCTTGATGTCGCAAATCTCAGTAGCATCATCTGAGCTACTTTCCACAGCTATATGGACAACGTTATTCCAGCCGCCTTCAACCCATCCACTGTGTCCCCAGAATTGCCCATCCATGACTTCAACGAAGTCTCCAAGATGAAATTCTTTGAGTAAGTCAGACAAAAAAACCTGCTTTGTACCCTCTTTCATCCAAAAATCTACTTTGGCAAAAGTATCTCCAACAACTTTGATGACACATTTCTGAGAAGAGCAACTTTCCCAAACCACCTCCCCTTCTGTGAAATGCCATTCTGAGGGCCGGGGAAATGTAGCAGTGGTGAGTGCAGGGTGGTCAGCATGCCAATACAAATAGAGCAGCTGCATAGAGATATGGACAGGAGTAGATGAGACTGAACACAGGTCAAACATCTTGAGGATAAGCCCATATTCAAAAGTGTGTCCCTTGAAGTGGTAAACATGGGGTCCCAGGTGGACAGGGTTAATCCCATAAATGTGCTTGACAGCTAGTGGCTCGAATAAGTTGGGTTCTGGAGGGGTTGGACGCTTTCTCTTCGAAAGAGAGGAGCCAGGATGGCGGGGGCCTGGCAGGCAAGGAACTAATAAAATACTGACGCCCCCCCCCAGTTCTCTACTGCTGCCACATAACCTACGTCCCCTTTGTATGTCCCTTTGCACACTGACACCCAATCCCCCACAGCCAAGTTACTATTAGTATTGGAATCAATGATGTCCGTGTTGCGAACTATGCCAGGAGAAAGTCGCAGATGGCAAATTAGATTGTTGTTCATGGTTGTTTCTAAGTAGACCCAACCACGAATGGAATTATGCATAAACGCGGATTGCAACTGGTGATGGGGCACCACAGTTTGCAGAAGAAAGAACACTATCTCTTCCATGCCTAACTGGTTGATTGCTTAAGATTTTGTCATGAGCAGATGAAGTCAACTTACCCTGCAGCAAACCCTCCACAATGGGTATTCATGCAGCCGATCTTGCAACTTGATCTATGGCAGTAGCAGTATAACTAGTTGACGTGCTGTTGTTGTTGGTTGAAGGCGCACCCTGCTGTGCTGCACAAACGTTCCAAAATCCTGGTTAAAAGTTCATCTAGTCCCCCCTGCTGATTGGGAAGATCCCTCCATGAAACATGGTCTGGAGGAGTGCTCTGATCGAGGCTATGGATCCCATCATCAATGAAGTTGTCTGTATGATTTGTGTCCATGAGTACTGCAGTAGATTATACTAATGGTCGCCCACATAATACCTGGATAGCCGACAACCCAAACATCTCATGCAATATCAACAAACTGTCTGCCGCTTTCACACACCTTCCCACTCTGTCGCCAACCACCATCATCTCTGTCGTCCACCCTCATAAGTGCTTTTCCTCCTTGTAGTTAGTAGCATAGAATATAAATTGAGTTATGGTGTTCAATGAAAGCCTAGAAGGGTGTCAAAAGACACTCAAAAATATGAATAGAACATTGTAAGGTAGACTGTCTACCTTAGTGGAAATATGGATAGATAGTAGATATTGTAGGCCTACACTTCGGTCTTGCACAATATTTTCTTGGATGATAAGCTGATGCTTTGTGATTCTAGGTACAGATAGCATCGCTCAATTGTCAGTGTGAGCCAGGTATGAGAGTGAGTTATTCAGTTTTAGAATATACAATTCAGGTCCCCAGATCTATTCATTGCTTTGTCAATATTGAGGCTGGGGTGGATGGTGGAGATGATTCAGACAGTGGGAGCAAGGAATCGGATGCCAGTTCATTAGTATAATCTACTGCAGTACTCATGGACACAAATCATACAGACAACTTCATTGATGACGGGATCCATAGCCTCGATCAGAGCACTCCTCCAGACCATGTTTCATGGAGGGATCTTCCCGATCAGCAGGGGGGACTAGGTGAACTTTTAACCAGGATTTTGGAATGTTTATGCAGTGCAGCGGGGTGCGCCTTCAACCAATGACAACAGCATGTCAACTAGTTATACTGCTACTGCCATAGATCAAGTTGCAAGATTGCCCGGGCTGCATGAATACCCATTGTAGAGGGTTCGCTGCAGGGTAAGTTGACTTCATCTGCTCATGACAAAATCTTAAGCAATCAACCAGTTACGATCAGCAGGAGGGACTGGTGTGGTAGGGCAAGTTGGCCTACTCGTCAACTTCCCCACCCAGGGTATATCTGTTCCAACTCCTTTGTCAAGTGCCAACATGGAGGGACAACAGTATATGCCTGTCTTTATTTAATTTTCTTAATATTTCGTGTTGCTAACCTTGTCCAACTAATTTTTAATCCATTATTAGGTTGCCACTTTTTAGATAAATATATTCTGTTAGCACAACGTGTCAAATCACACATCTCTTCACGATTTCCGCTTCCTCAGGTTCCTCACCTGACAGCCCCACTTTTGGTACAATGGAGCGGTCCCGGTTTTTCATTTATCTTTTGATGATCTCTTTCTCGATATGGCAACGACGTCAATCTGTCACTTGGTCCGGTTCCCCTTCCAGTGCTAGTCAAGATCCAGATCAACAGGCCGAACAGTTGGATGGTAGGGTTGAGAGGTGTCGTCTGGTGACTCTCCGCACTTGCTGGGGGCCCAAGTTGCGTTAAGTCAATAGAGAGTCCCACTGGCAGACCCCTCCCCGAGTCATTCCCAGTCTGTGAAACCTTGCGACGAGGACTTGGCAACACCATTCCGACATCACATCAAGATCTTGGGCTTCATTAGTATTCTATTGTGATTCTTTCTTAGTTTATCTCTCTCGTTGCTTGGCCAGGCCGGCGCAAGAGAACGTGCGCGGTCCGAGTCTTCTCGTCTTTACTGCGAAATGTATATAAGGTGTCTCCCCACCTCTCGAATGGGACAAGGTTACCTCTGACTCACCCTCGTCGTTCCCTCACAAGTCCTCAAGTCTACTACACACTAAGGTGTAGTCTCTAAGTTAAGTTCTCAAGTCCTCAAGTCACTTTGTGCTCTCGAAGCCCCTTTTCCTTCATATTCCCTGACTCTCAACCCTTTGATCACTTTGTTGATTGTTGTCTTACATTGGCCGTGTCCCCTAGCATTGACATACCTTCATTTTTCACTAAACGAGCTAAAGGCTCGGTGATCACTTGTTTTCCTCCCTTTTTCCCATCCACGCTTACCTCACATCTCGCGACGAGACGACCTCATCATTGGTTCCCCAATAGGACCATTGACCCTGCCACAAGTGGTGACCGAGACAGGGGATAAGGTTTTCCGCTCTTCAGTCACAGATTTCAATTCAGGTAAGCATCTTCCTTGCATTTTGTCGCTGATTTGTTGATTCTAGATCCTCAATCACCAACGACGCGCATACACTTCAAACCACGGCTCCATCATTCCCAACGCCCCTTGATTCTTCGGAATCTTGCAACTCTTCCACATTGAAGTCCGCTCCCTTCAAGTTTTTCAACGCGCTCATTTCTTTTACTGAAGACCCTTACATTCTCGAACTCACTCCCACAAACCAACATGTCCGCACGCACCCAAACACGTTCAGCAAACTGCACTTCAAGCCCCCCTGAGCGTGACACTGTGTGTCCCTCTCACGGTTTGACTTGGAGTCTACCGTGTCTTCCAGGATCAAGATCAAAATCCAGGTCCACAGTCCACTTGGTGTTGACTGTCTAGAATCGACTAGGCGTCGTTCTATGGTCCTTTTGCACGGGATCTTTCATCAAGAAAGTCTACGGCTCCTCACTCCTCAAGTTCTCCGTTGCTTCGGTTGCACTTTTCTTTCCCTTACCGCATTTGACGTCTTTTGAATTTTCATACGCTCTTGGCATCCTTCTAATTCTCAAAGCAGGCAGCGCCCACTTTTAGCTGTTCTGTTTCATCCTCATCAACGACTCTTTCACTGCCTCAAGCGCGCCGCACGATGGCTCATCACATCTTTGCCATACCCATGCCAACGCCCGGGTCTCCTGACGCACCTCTCTTCAAAGGACGACATATTCACAACTTTTTAGATTCACTCGAAATGCATGCTGACTCTGCACAGCTCGCATACAACGACCTTCCAGCATACGTGTTACGATATTGCCATCGATGCATCCGTTACGTTATCGAAGCAGCCGCGCTCTGGTCTCAACATGATTGGACAGCAACCCGTGCATACCCAGTGAAGCTCTATGGCTCGAACGATCGGAAGCCCCACGTTTCCTTGGACAAGCTACGAAGATGGGTCAAACGACATGCAGGACACGAGTCCTTCACGTGCATTCAAGATGTGGATGAATATTATTGGGATTTCACAGCTCAGGCCTCGCATCTTATCGCAGGTAATCAGCTCTCCGAAAACAATGCTAATATACTATTTTTTAGAGGCATGCCTAGGGCCCAACAGAAGACGATTCGGTGCCAATTACCAACAGCTAACACAACGATACAGTCCCCTCCTGCTAGGGATGACGTTTTAATTCTATTACAGCAAGAGTTTGATGAAGATGACCTATTTAACGACGCATACAGTTCGTATTCCGATGACCCTGCTGACGAGTCAGACTCAGAGAGTTGGCCCCCCGTGAAATCTACCCGAAAGACAAGGAAAAAGGTAATATTAAATACTAAAAATGTCCCTACAGTCCCTATGGTAGATCCAACGACCCCTTCAACGATCAAAGTTCTGGCCAAGCAGATGCAAGAGCTGCAACGTGGTCAATTCCGTCAAATACAAGAGTTACATCAAGCACAAGTTGACACTCTCTGAGAACTCGTAACAGCTAGGATGGCGGGGAGTAACAGGGCACCCACCAAACACTGTCCAGAAGTCCAAACCCTGGTCGATGAAGGTTTGGTGGCCTACTCCCCAAACAGACGACTTGTACATGCAGACGGTGGTGCCCTTCCAAGAGGAGTACCTGGTGGCGGCATCGCACAGGCGCTATGCGGCGAGTGGGCAGCTAAGCAATCTCCCTCTACAACGAAGTCTTCAAGTTTCCAGTCCAACGACACGGATCCCATCGACAACGCTTGCTACGTGGCTTATTGCTCACCAGTATGGTCTTCTGCTCCCCCAATTCCTACTAATTTGGGTGAACCTTTAACCAGGATTTTTGGTACATTTGCACCGTGCAGCGGGGTGCTCCTGCAACCAACAACAACAGCACATCAACTACTACTGCCATAGATCAAGTTGTGAGATTGCCCAGGCAGGTCCATAGCCGCAATCAGAGCACACAACTTTCAACCAGTTCTGGGTAGCTCTGTTGCCCCTGCTGCAATCAGCTCATGGCCCATGGTCTTGGTCTGGTCCTTTTTTTTTACCAATTCAGCTTCTGACTTTTTGTTCTTCTCAATGGTGAGGATTTGTGTTTCTGGTATTATTGGCAAAAGATAACAAAATCATCATTAGACTTATACACACTTTTGGTTGCAGTATAGTTTGCCTAGCTTAACCAACACAGTCTCTTGATCTCGCAGATTTTGTGAGTTCTCTTCATCCCCTGTCTTGTTTGCCCATCTTCATTGATTTCTATGGTTTATAATCAATGCTCTCCGTCATGCTTGTCCCCGCCATATATCAAAACATACTGATGCTGCTACCCTCTGTCAAAGGGTCCAGAAGGCTAAGACATTTTCCCTCATGGTTTGGACCTTAATTCAACATCCGGATCACAGCAAATCTATTCTTCCCCTTGCAACACATTGACACCAGTACAATATATAAATGTCAACCATGTTCTCCACTCCTATGACAATCAATCCAGTATGGTTAAACGTCTCTGTGCATGTGGTTGCGACAATCAAGTAGCTCACAGGACAGAATCACATCATTTGCAGGGGCAAGGTCCATTACTCCTTGCCTCAAGCATTCTTTTACAGAGTCAATCATCGGTACAAAGTCGTGGCCAGGGTTCTCAGCCTCGATGGAAGTCCTCTCACTGACCTGCAAAGCAAGAGCTGATCAAATGCCTCAGCCCTCTTCAATGAGCCCTTGCTTCAAGGCCTGCATCTGCAAACAGCCCTCCTCCCATTGAGGAATTGGCAAGCCCAGTGGCTGACAATGTCCCATACCCACCCACTCAAGGCAGCCCAGTGCCAGACAGCATCCCATACCCATCTGTTCAAGGCAGCCCAGTGCCAGACAACATCCTATACCCATCCGTTCAAGGCAGCCCAGTGCCGGACAATGTCCAATACCCATCCGTTCAAGGTAGCCAGCCCACCACCAATTTATCCCAACAATGGAGATTTCGCCATGGGTGAGGCAGTACCATCAGGGGTTGACCACGATACCACTCAACTTGCTACACCAACTCACACCAATGCTACTGGAAACCATGATGATTATGGCCTGTCCAAGTTATGGCGCTCTCATTGCATTGCAGATTATATTGATTGGGTTGGGCAACAGTGATGGGGGTCTAATCATGTTCGGCAGTTCATACTTGATGAGGAGGAGGAGGAGGAGGAAGAGGAAGAAGAGGAAGAATTTAGCAATGAAGAGGGGTATTCAGATGGTTTCGAGGAGGATGATGAATATGTAATGCTGGGTGCAGAGCCAGGACAAGAAGGAGTTTCAGTATGGGACCTTCTGGGCGAAGGTTTCTTAAAAGAAGCCTTGAAGTTAGGTCTGTCATTATATTTATTACTGTGTTACTGGCTGACACCTTTGTAGATGATAAAATTCTGGATGAGAGTGACTTGTCCCTCCTTTGTGCTTATACCCTAAAAGTGGAAGATGGCCTCACAGATGAGACGTTCAACAAACTTTGCTTTGCCTTCCCCCAAGCTTCGATAGACACATTGAAGAACACTGAGAAACATATCCAGTCCCTTTCAGGTTTCCAGCCTGTGCATTATGATTGCTGCCCACCATCGTGCATCTGCTACACTGGCCCATATGAAACCTTGTTGAAATGTCCAAAGTGCGACACCAATCGATATAAAGCTGATGGGACAGCACCTCAGGCATATTTTCAGTACTTACCAATTATTTCCCACCTCCGTGCAATGGTCTCAAGTTCCCCCTATGCAAGAAAGATGCAATACAGAGCTAGTCACCGACCCAACCCAACAAAAGTGACAGATGTCTTCGATGGCGCTCATTACTCCCTACTTTGGGAGTCATTTGTCACTGTTGGTGGTGAAGAGCTTCCAATTGGTTCTTCTCTGACCCTCGTGATATTGCACTTGGTTTGTCCTCTGATGGCTTTGGTCCTTTCAAGCACTGTACCAAAACTTCATGGCCCATCATCTTATTCAACTACAATCTCCCTCCTGAAGAGCAAATTCTGAAGAAGAATATCATTTTGGTTGGCGTAATTTCTGGACCAAAGAAGCCTGGCAATCCTGATTCATTCCTTTGGCCGTTAGTCCAGGAACTTCTACAGCTGGAGCTCAGTGTCTCTGCGTTTGATGCCATCACAATGACTGTTTTTCTTCTTCATGCATATCTAATTGTTGTCTTTGGCAACATCCCCACAGTATCGATGATCATGCGCATGAAGGGTCACAATGGTTTCTCCCCATGCCATATGTGTGAGATCCAAGGAATTCATATTCCATCATCACAGGGGGAAAAACCATGCATCATTCATGGCATGTGCTCAGAAAGTTCGGTCTGCCCTGACCAATGCAATGTCAGAAAAACTTGCAACCAAGTATGGCATCAAGGGTCTGCCCCTGCTCAGTGCCTTGAGCTCCCTCTCCTTTCCCATTTCATTCCCCTATGACTTCATGCATCTTATTTGGACCAACCTCATCCCCAACCTCATCCTTCTTTGGACTGGAAATTTTAAGGACCTTGACCATGATAATGAAGGCTATGTTCTGGCACCACATGTGTGGCAGGCAATTGGAGAGGCTACCCTCAACGCAGGGAAAACTATCCCTGCTGTGTTTGGATCTAGGGTTCCAAATATTGCAGCTGAGAAATCGCAGATGACAGCTGAAACCCATTCAATTTGGACAATGTATCTCGCCCCTACTCTTCTTAACGGCTGGTTTATCAATGAACAATATTACAAACACTTTGTTCAGTTGGTTCAACTTCTTTCACTTTGTCTTGAATTCGAAATTACCCAAGATCAAATTAATGACCTTGAGAGAGGTTTCCAGGAGTGGGTCAAGGAGTATGAACAGTATGAGCTTCTTTCTCTGCCAGATGCCATTTAACAAGTCAACAGAATTTACTATCAACATATGCTGAGCCGTGTCGCATGTTGCCTGCTCACAGTTCATGCTCTGTTGCATATTGCTCCGACCATCAGGGCTATGGGCCCAGTTTGGGCTTATTGGGCATTTCTGATGGAACGCCACTGCGGTGAGATCTTGCACAACATCAGAAGCCAACAGTTCCCCTATGCAAGCATCAACAAGTATGTTACCTCCTGTGTGCAACTGACACACATAACACTTCTGTACAACTTACATGAAAAACTCCAACTCAAACCACCTACATCTCATGATGACAATGTCTGCCTTCCTTCATGTGAGCCCCTCCATATGTCAATGTTATGAACCAGACCCATCATATATCCTCACCCCACCAAAGCAAATTGCAGTGATCCTCCCCTTATCCTTGTGGAAGACACTTACTGCAACATTAGCCACTTGTTTTGACAAGCCAGCAGCAATCATTCACAAGCTTATTCCCCAGAAAACCCATTTTGTTCAATACAGTCAAGCACAACAACTTGAGGGTGGAGATACAATGCATGCACGCAAACTAATTCCCCTCAAATCTGACAGTTGAGACATGTCCTTTGTTCGGGTATGGATTCTATTGAACTATTTGAATCACAATATTTAACTATTCTTGTTTCAGTATCAACTTGCTATTGACCGATATGCTTGCCAATGATATCGAACACCAGAATTTGAATTGCAAGATTTCTTTGGGCAAATCCCCCGCTTCCTTGTCATAAACATCCCCCCCTCACCTAAACATGGTATTGAGGCCAAATCCGTCATTTATGCAGCTATCCATGAAGTCAGAATTTCTGAGCCAGCCACAAATTGTTGCAGGATCAATTATTATCAAGACTTGGGACTGACAGCATTAGTTGATCTTAACCAGGTGAAGTGTGTAGTTGGGCACATTAGGGACTGTGACAAGTGGGCAATAATTGACCAAAGTGAATCTCTAGTACACACATAACCCCCCTACCATACATTCCAATAGAACAATATAATTCAATCCATCCCCTTATCTGAGAAACACCCATGGAAATGCCATCTTCTGCCTTAGGCCCTCTCCTTGACTGAGATTAAATGCATTGCCAAGATTTTTTTTTGGTTCAACAATTTATAACGCGGTGCACGATCGCAGTCCGCGGGCCTGAGGTAAAATACAACCTAGTACACTACGATTCAACCGTACTCTAACCCCCGCCAGTGTGATACCCCTTTCTCTTTTGGTAGCCGCTCAGGTGGACAGGTGAGACCACGGATAATGCCCACAGGGGCGTGAAGGTCCGCCGCGTCTATGCGGCCCGTGAACCAGAAAACTCCCCCCCCAGTGGTTGCCACGGTCCCCCCACGCGCAGCCGAAGCCGGTGAGCGGTGTTAATTCACCGTAAGCCCCCAGACCTCAAGGGCCCAGAGGTTAACCGTTTCCCCGTCCGGAGAAAGAATGGTGACCGCTGCTCGTGAGCAGCGGACCATGGGTCCAGTGCTGTCACTGTCCCATGAAGGCACCTGGCTGTGACCGTGTACGGCCCAAACGAAGCCGGTAAAAGTGGGCAAGCAGGGGGAAGAGGGTGGTTGGTAACGACCCACTTCTCCTGCTCACCCGAACAAGCCCGGGACGAGTCCCAGGAACACTCTACCCGTAGCGGCAGAGTGTGAAGGGCCCCGCCCCCATTTAGAGGGCGGGATGCCTGACCGCACGGGCTGGGGACAGCCACAGCCAGCCCCAGCCTCGAGGTGAAGGATCAGTTGTGCCGCCATCGTGGACGATGGCGGCGATGGGGAAGGGGCCCCGTTGGAGTCTCAGTGGCGGCCTCGGCAGGCCCACCTCCTGATCGTCCAGAAGAACCGCGGGCCGCATTAACGAACGCAGCCGGGGAGGAGATGTCGGTGGACTCCACTAGGGCCGAGGCCAGAGGTGAGTCTGAGAAGCAAGCAGTGGTGAAAGTGAAGAGCTCCCAAGCCAGCTGCTGTATAGATTCCCTCGTCTCCAGAGACAGGGAAGACAGGGGAACGTGCCCTACCCAGTAGATGGCGTCGTCCAGCAAATGTTCCAAGGCGTGAGCATCGTTGGTGATGGTAGCGCGCTCACGACTCGAAGGGACATATCCCTCATCTCCCCAGCCTTGCGGCCTGGGAGCGGAGGGAGGAGGGGCAGAATCGGGACCCTCTTCTGCCATAAATGAGTCGTTCAGGGTGAACGGCCCGTGGAGAGTGGTGGCAGCACGGCGCTCCTCGCGCTGCCACCGGATATCATGGGTGGGCATCAAACTAGCCCTAGCCCCAAAGTTCAGAACCGGAGAACAGATGGCGTGGTGCGCGCAAGGATTGACCGCATCCTCGTCATCTGAGTCGTCAGTCCAGGAGGGTTCATCCTCCCGATCCTCCCGATCTAGCCGTCCCCTAGCAGAGTGGGGAGGGTAGAAGGGACCCCCATCCCGAGGGAGGAGGGAGTCAACAGGATCATATAGATCGGGGTAGTCAGTATCAAAATCCATTGAAAAGGGTGGTTTGCGCACGTAAGAAGGTGATGGTATGAGACCAAGACCTTAGTGTGGGAAAAGAGCCCGGCGCGCTTAAGAGCGAGAGGGTGTGAACACCCAGAGATCGCTTGAGAGGGGAGGGCAGGGCACCAGGCCTGCACCAAGGGGGGTGACGGCGAGTCCGGCAGTAGAGAGACTCACATCTGGAGGGAGATGCGAGTAAGACTACTGAGGGGGGTGGAGTTGCTGGTTTAACGCCTAAACATGGGGAGGGCAGAGCCCAGCGACAAATCCCGTAGTTAGCAATGCTGCAGAAGAGCACAGTGCACACCTAGAGCCAAGGATCTTCACCAGAGATCCAGTAGCCCTGTAAAACACCTCTCCACCTTCAGCGTGTTCTCCCCTTGATCCCAGGGCAGGGCCCCCAGCCAAAGCCGGCAGTGTTTCTTCACCGTCAAGCCCCCCCACCTAGGTGGAGGATGCCCTACCCTGAGGCCTCGGATCCTCGAGCTGGAAGAGAGATGAGACAAACTGAGACATGGCCCCTAAGGCGGCCGTCTGGGGAGCACCCGTGGAGATTGGGTGGACGGATCAGCAGGATACTCAGGATTGCTCCCAAGCGGTCCTCTGAGGGTCCCATAGACAGGTCTGATTAGAGATCAGGCCTGGAGATAAGCTGCTAGGGGGTGAGCCCAGTAGTGGGGAGAAAGTTCCCACGGAACGTTGTGGTGGTAACAAGTCAAGAAGCGATGAAGTCATTAGCATTGACGATATTCTAGCAAAACATGTCCGTAAAGCCCACACCTTGAAGACCATGCAATTGCAATATGTGGATGAGAAAGATCCTGTCAGGATACTCAGCTCAGATGCTGACAATGCACCCACAATGAACATATCAGCAAACTCAGGTGACAGCTTAGCAGTGACACCTACCATCAGTGAGGTTGATTTCAATATGAGGGTATTCAAGGAGGGAAGTGTTGACATTCAGCATGACATCAAAAGCGATCTACCTGCCATCAATGGACATGAAAGAGCAGAGGACGACCCAACAGGAATGCTTAATGTCAATGGAAAGGATGATAAGGATTCCACTGAGGTTGGTGGAGTTTGGGTTATTGAGAATGGGGATTGTGGGAATGATCTGTGTGACCAGGTGCAACCTTGGCAACTCACGTCACTGACAGCCATTAGAATTCTGTTTGCTCCTGGTGGACCATCCTCCCCAATTGAGAATGCTTTTGCTTGATTGACTGCAACTGCAACCTCTATCCCTATGGCACCCTTCACACCTGGGAATCAGGAGATAGATCCTGTCCTTTTGGACATGGGAAACCATTCCATCAACCACTCCTCTGATGACTACCAGCTTCCAGGGGCTATCATCCATGCAAGCCTAACCATGCCACCAACAGTAATCAAGATGTCACAAGGAGGAAAGAAAGGCAGGAAAGCTCATGGTGATCAGGTGGGAGGTGACTTAGAGAATGCTCCACCTACTCAGACATCTGCACAGAAACGTGCAGCAACGCTTGCAGCTAAGAAAGGAGGGGTGGCCCAGGCACTTGGAGTCGAAGAAGATCTGGGTGGCAAGAGGAAATGGAAGGCATGGCTCAACCCAGACAGCGTTTATTGCACCCATCAAGGCCAAGAAGGCCAGGGTTTCTGTGGCTTGAGAATGCATTGGTATTCATAACCTACCCTACCTAGTGCCTACTACTAATAGTTTGATTCAAATGGGCCATGATTCTGACTGTACCCAGTAGGGTAAAGTTTTGATTGCTGTGATGACTAGCGAGCAACCATCTTAAGAATGTGCCACCCTAATCTAGTATGTACCCTACCCATTTGGGTATGGGGTTGTTTTGAAAAATTTGAACAAGACACACTACCCTACCCATTTGGCTATGGGTCATTTTGCAAAATTTGAGGAAGGCACACTACCCTACCCAATTGGGTATTGTGAGCATGCTAGATGCATTTTGCAAAATTTTGCAAGTTGAATTGCCTTCCGATTAGATGTGATTTTGCATTGTGTTTTGTTCTAATTAGAGATACATTTTGCACACTAACAACATCTATGCCTGTAGAGGGAAGACACCGTATGTTAAGGCAAGAGCCTCAACTACTAAGTCCAAGTTATCGAGTTCATTGATGATGAGGCTTTTGTTGTTAAGTTATATCATGCTAAGTCAGAGGCTTTCTGCTTAGGTCGAGTTGCACGTTCTGGAGCAGTTAAGGCTGTTAATTGCCTAAGGTCAAGCTGAGGGGCCTTGACCACTGTCTACTACAGTTTATATAGCTACGCCTATGACTATGTGTTGTATACATGTCGACACATATTGTAAGAGTCAGTAAGCTATCTAATGCTATGCAAAGCTGTAGAACATGAGGTAAGTAAACAGCCATCTACTCAGTGTATAACAGGAAAGGAGATATGGGCGCTGCCACAAGAGTCATAGTAGTGAGTCAGAGATAAGAAAGAGATCAGGTAAGCACTGCCGCGACAAAGGAAGAAATAGATGTAAAAGGAAATTATAACACCATATGAAGGTATGGGAACTTGAACAAATGCATGTCACAGTGTGTGAAAAGTCTGACTTCTTGAACATGTTGTCTCTGACCTGACCTACAGATCACAAGAGGAAGGAACAGGTGCCAACAGGCTGGAATAAATTTTTACCCTATGACAGTCCTATGATGCCACTACCAATTCCCATCTGGTGCAATGCATTGCAAGCTGTTGATTGTGATCAGCGGCCTCTATCTTATAACACACATTATCTCTTCCCTGAAGCTGCACTTTTTGCATCAACAAATGAGTCTCATCATGCCAAATTCTTCATGACATGGACTGCCATTCAACCTGTCTTCATCTACCAAATAATTTCCACTCAGAGTCAGGCCAAACCCTTATCCAACCAACAGTGGCATGGTTTCCTTTTGGACAGGCTTCTTTCCCTCTTGACAAATGTGCATCATCATGTAATCGAGACAAGGATGAGTGACAGGAAATGGTCTTAAAGTGTTTTCCTGAGTCTGACCTTCTTCATGCTGATCCCAAGCTTGCAAATGCTGGCCTGCAATCTGTGGATTGGCATGTTAGGCTGCCATATGTACTTGCCTTGAAGGAATTACTTTGGGACTGGGAAGCCCTGAAACCAACACTTGTGATACTACCCAATCTAGCTTTGCATAGCCTCTACACAGAATTGGACACCCAACAATTGGTGTACAGTATTGCATACATGCAATCTTTCTTTTGGTTCTTTGGCCATGCTGCGATGGTCCCTACTCGACTGCCATCATACTAGTTATATATTATACTATTTGCAACCCTCCTGTTGTGTGCAGTCGTTAGATAGAGTTGTAACCTGTTCCTGATAATATGATTGGAATGATCCTGTGTTTTGAGCTATGAGATCTGCAGTGACTATGTTTTTTGCACAATTTGCACTTGGTCTCAATTAGTGACTGACCCAGTTTTAGTAATCTAATGTGTTGGCTTCTTAGTAATTCAAGTTGAACTTCCAGACTCACAATTCAAAACCACTCTACTTTTCAACTTGGAACAAGTTGTTCTTTTTTTTTTTGGTTCAACAATATTTAATGTGGTGCATGGGCACAGTCCATGGCTATCTACTACATGAAACACCGGGTATAAGGTGTAAGTTGAAGGGGAAGCTACAGCCCCAATAAAGCACACGAGTGTGTGAAGGCCTGCGCACTGCCCGTCCGAGCGGAATGCAAGGCCAGACTACAGGCTGAGGGTGCTCGGGCGCCTCCCCGAACCAGCTCACTGGCACTCCCAACGGTGCGTACTAACTTACCCAGCCCCCTACCCCCACGTGGCCCCTGCACAGCCCCTATTAGTCATGCACACCTACTGACGCACTGGCCAGGAATGATGATTACAGGCCTTCCCGCAGGTCAACCAACCCACCAGCCATAAGGCCCGACAGGGTCTGGAGCCCCTCAGTTGCCCAAGTACAGCCCCACCTCGCTTAGCTGCCCCACGTATGGGACGGTACCCACCATCCAGCGGGCCCCCCAGCCTTGCCAGCTGCGAATCCGAGGTTCAGTGTCACCAACAGAGGTCACAGCAGGCTCAGAAGTAGAGCAAGCGTTTGGCAAGCCATCAGGCACACCAAGCCACCAGATGGGGGTCATATGCCCTGCGCGTGACCCTCATCCCAGATCCCACCCCTCAGGGGGGCCGAAGGTGAACGTGCATGGGTTCACCTCAAGAAGTTCAACAAGGTCTGTTGTTGGGATACAAGCCTAGGGAGATGGAATACAAGTCCTAAGCTTAGGGTTAGGGCTAGCATTTGCTACCCTTAACCCTAGAGCAATGGCAGTCTCCTATACAGGAATAGACTGGCCAAGACTACAAAGACTGCCAAGACTGTCTCCTATGCTATCCAGAGAACCCCCTATAATATACAATGATAGACAAGTCTATCTGGAGAATTATATAGGGGAAATGAGGTCACTATGAAGTCATTGCAGTATAGCTCCTTTATATATTATAGGAGTACATTACAATATACCTCCTAACTGTGTAGTATAAATATTGTACATCTTGTAGGAGATGATAATAACATTCCTCCCTGTGGCAGACTCCCTCATACACTTATCTTTGACTTAAACTCAATACCTCAAAAACCTCGTCCTCATCTTGTGCTCAACTTCCTGATCCCAATAGGTTATGGGCCCTGGCCAATATTTTAACTAACTTATTAAAAAAGGGGCACATGGATCAAGAATTGGAATATGTTGGGGACCGTGATGACATGGAGTCATTATTTGGAGAGCCCAGATCACCTTCAGCAACAGAACAAAACCCTAAAAGAGTTTATGTCTCCAAAGCTAAACAGAAACAAAGACAACAGAATATCCCCCCGGAAATTCTTCAAAGAGCAGAAGAAAGGTGCCAGGAAAATAACGGCCCACCAGGGAATATTCAATTACCTACGGCAATACCCCTAATTCGTACCAAAGAATATTCAAACATAAACAAGATCACTGATCACAATCATTTGATGGATGAAAATTGGCACGAATGGAAAGAAAGGATGTTATGAGTTTTTATTAACTGTGACATAATGGGATATGTCTTTGGACAAATAAAGCGACCAGATGAAAACACAGATCTGGCCAGCACTTATAACTGGGACAAAAACGACATGTGGGCACAACAAGTAATTATTCACAATGTCACCTCTTCACAAATAAATCACGTCGGATCAAAACAAAGTGCAGAAGCTATGTATACTGCATTATTGGTCACTTACAAAAACAAGGCGCATCAAACAGTTAATCAACTGCAGTGTCTATTATATGAGACAAAGGCTGATAATTCTGACGACCTCCTAAAGCATTTGGACATATTGAAGTCTTACCGAGACCGGATCAACAGGTTTCCAAATATAGAATTCCATATCTCAGATACATGATTTAAATCGATCATTTCGGCATCCTTACCAAACTCTTGGCAAACATATGTCGAGCCCTACAATGGAAACGCAAATGATCCAAATGACTTAGATCCAAAGCGTCGCCTAACTTCAGACACATTTATTGGATTATTAAGGGAAGAATATAAACTTCGGCAAAACTGGAATAATGGGAATAATAACTCTGGCGGAATTGTTAACCTGGCTAAAACCCAGACAACCACCCAAAAGGAGAAAACCCTTGAAAACTGTCTTACTGATCGTAAGAAATCCCTGAAGCCATATTTTTTTTTTTTTTTTGTTCAACAATATTTAACGTGGTGCACGAGCGCAGTCCACGGCTATCTACTACAAGCAGGCAGCGGGTATACGACGTAAGTTGGAGGGGAGACTACAGCCCCGAGAATGCGCATGAGCGCGAGAAGGCTAAGGTGGGCGGCCGCAGCCCCGACCCTGTAAGCCAAGCAGCAGAAAGAGAGCGCTCAGGCGCCTCCCCAAACTAGCCCTGCCGGAACACCCCCCAGGCCCTACTAAGCCAGACCGCCCCCCAGACCGTCCCCCCTCAGCGGCCCCTATTACCAGTGCGCGCCCACCGACGCAGCGGTGCAGGAATGACGATTACAGGGCTCCCCGCGAGTCGCCCAACCCACTAGCCATAAGGCCCAGTGGGGTCCGAGGTCCCCCGGTTGCCCAGGTACAACCCCACGCCGCTTAGCCCCCCCGCGCACGGGAGGGTACCCACCATACGGTGGGCCCCCTGACCTTGCCAGCGACGAACCCAGGGTTCGGCGTTACCAACCAAGAAGAAGCCCGGTCCGCGGGACAGAGCAACCGTTCAGCCCCGAAAGGGGCCCCGACACACCAGACGGGGGTCATACGCCCTGCGCGTGCCCCTCATCCTGGGTCCCACCCCTCAGGGGGGGCAAAGGCGAATGCTCTGGGGTTCGCCTCTAATAACTCCACCAGATCCGCGATAAATCGCGGGCCCCGGCGGTGTTTTTTGCGCTTCACGTGTGGGCACACGCGGAGCAAGTGGTCTCGGTCCTGAAGGGGCCGGGGGGGGCAAGAGCAGCAATCTTCTTCGCTGGGGTGGAAGCGCGCGCGGTAGCTCCCAATGGGGGCGTGCGCCGTGATGCACCGGCAAAGCCGGGCCGTCAAGCTGCAATCGTATGCAGTTTCCTTGAGCCATGGTCCCCTACCGGAGGTAGTGGGAAGTGCTGGTCCCTTCCGTTGGGCCCGAAGGTCCAGGAAGTTCCGGCCGCGGTACTTGGGGTCCGCAAAGCGGGTCCTCCAGTCCGTGTCGGCATTCTCGTTAAACGAGGCTAACAGCCAATTGCGGGTTGTGCGGGGGGACGCCCCCAGCGGAACCCTGAGCGATGCCGCCGCATCATGAGCGAGTTTGTGGACCGCCCACTCCGCTTTGGAGGGGACGAACCACAAGTGAATTGAGCGGTCCTGGACTCGACCGAGCCAAGGACGCAAGAGTCTGCACGCCCTGATGGCGTGCTGTTGGCCCCCCTTGGGGGAGCAGTCCGACCACGTCTCCAGGAGAGAGAGGGAGTCGGTAAAGATAACCATCTGTGTGCAGCCAACGGCCACCGCCGCGGCTACACCCAGTTGGAGCGCCATGTGTTCGACATCGGACGAGGAGGTTCATCCCGCCGCCGTGATAACTCGGCGCACTTCCTGGTTTCCTCTGAACACCAGTGAAGCCGCCACGGCCTGATGAGCGGTCTTGGGTACTGACCCATCGCAGCTAACAATGAGGGTGGATTGCTCCGACCTGGCCTCCGCCAGCACCCGGTCCAGTCGCCCCGTGTATTCTTTGTACTCGTCCGACCCCTTGGGGGGCGGGCGGTGAAGGTTGATGCGATCTCCGAAGAGGTCGACGAACCGGGCACCAGGCTGACTTTCAGGGCCGTAGGCCTCGAAAGTCTCCGTGATGAGAGCGCAGACGGTGACTGCATCCGCCGCCGGGGATACGAGTTTCCGTCTCATAGCAGGTGGGAGATCCCGGAGGCCCAATCTGTGCCGGGGGGCATCTCCCATCTGAGACCCTTCCAGGATGGCCCTGAGAGGGTGGGTGCTCGTCAGGGACGCCGTCCTGAGACAGCTCCTGTCGGCTAAACGTCGGAGTAGCTGAGGCATAGGCCAAAGCGCCGCAAGAACTTCCATCGCTCCGGAGGGCGTGGTGCGGAAGCAGCCGGTGATCCAGCGCGCAGCAGTGTGCTGCATCTGGGACAGGGCCTTAACGATCCCCTTGGTACGAGTACCGCGGCAGAACCATAAGCGGAGGCCATACGTTGCCACAGGGACAACGCATGAGCGGTAGAGTAAGCGCTTATTCGCCGGGGACAGGCCCCTGGTCGAATTACCGAGCATTCTCATGGCACTCACTGTCGTGAATGCCTTGGTGGTGTAGAATCGGACATGCTCCTTAAAGGAGAGCTTCCGATCGAAGAAGAACCCCAAATAGCGCCAGATAGGCTTGGGGCGTAGGGGGGTAGCTCCGGTGAAGGGAGCAACACCCAGGTCAATGGGCGGGTTGGCCGCCGAGTTGGCGCGGGAGAAGTGAAACACCTCCGATTTGGCATGTTCTAATACCAGACCGAGGGCCGTGAAGAGGCGGAATACTTCGTTGTAAGCCGCGACGAGCTTGGGGAGATTGTCCTCCAAGCGCTTAGATTGGGCCATGAGGGTCCCATCGTCCACGTATGAGATAAGGTCCGTTGAGAGACTATGAAGGCTCTCAAAGAACAGTTTCATGACCGGCGCTAGATATAGTGCCGAGCAGACAGGGGAGAGAGCGGAGCCCTGTCCCACCCCGACATCCGCGGAGAATTTCCCCGAGGAGTCGGTGTTCCACTTGTAGACCGTGAACCGGCCTACCAGATAAGAGCGAAAGAACCTCACCACACAAGGCGGGAATCCAGATCGCTCGATGATCGTCAGCAGAACCTCATGGTTCAGAGACGGAAAAAACTGGGCGATATCGAAAGCGACGACGCTCGTTTGTAGGCCCTTCGCCCACCCCGCGCGAACGAGGTGGGTGAGGTAGACCCCAGCGTCCTCAGTGGACCTCTGGGCGACGCCCCCAAACTGGTTGGGATGAAAGACGCCGTGTGCGACTCCGTCGAATTGGAGTCTTCGAGAAAGCATTTTCTCGATAAGCTTCCCCAAGGTGTTCAAAAGCACAATTGGCCTGAACGACTTGGGTGTCGAGTAGTTGGGTTTGCCCGGCTTCGGTATGATGACCGAGGTGGACTCCTTAAAGTGCGTAGGCCAATGGCCTAGGGTGATGCATGCTTCCGCAATGCGTAAGAAGAGGCTGGCGACGTTGATGTCGCCGGCCCACCGTTTCAGGTACGCCCATGTGACATGGTCCGGACCCGGGGCGGAGCGTGAGGAGCACGCTTTAAGGGCCTCCTGGAGCTCCAGGAGGGAGAAAGGGATCCACCCCCGTTGGGGGAGGGCGTCGAATTCGTCTAGCACGGAGAGGTCTACCACTCGGTCGTTAGCCGCATTGTAGGTACCATCTAGTGCTGACCATAATGACTCCAGCGTGTTGCAAGGCGCACCTCCATAGGAGATGGCCTCGTGCGACGGGAGGTTCCGCTGTTTGACCCAGGGCATTAGATCCCACGGGCGCTGATTAGTAACAGAGACTTCTTTGATGCGTTCATCAAAAAATTCCCGCTTCGCGGCCTTAACCGCTTGTTTGAATATCTTCCAGTCCTCGGGATCCCGTGATGTCCGGTATTCGTCGAGGGCAGTGTAGCACTCATCCGACCACCACTCCTTGGAGCGGCTACAGATGGTTTTGGATTTGGCGTGCGCGGCCCAAGCCGTCGCAAAGGCGTCTGAGATGGCTTGCGCCACCTCGTCAACCGCCGCCGGGCCCTGAAGCCATATTGCGATCATTGCAAGCACCCTGGACATTGGTCCAGTAAATGCCGAAAATTCCAAGGCAATAAATGCCATAATTGTGGAAAAATCGGACATCAGGCAAAAAAAATTGTTGGGGGAAGAAAAAGGAGAAAGATAAGGAAAAAGGGAGAATTAAACCTGTGGAACAGTCCAATGCTGTGGAGGAATTTATTGCATTTTCAGCTCAAGAAGAACATTATAATTTCGATTCCTACGATGCTTGTAAAGATGCCGTAATGGATGAGCGTTTGATCTATTACGACTGGTTGGCTGACTCAGCAACAACATCGCATGTCATGCATCAAAGAGAAGCCTTCAGACCCTGGGACCTTATGCCCTGGGTCAAACAATGCAACCTCCCGTCTTGTGAGGCCATCTCCTATGGGGGAGCCCCTTGCAACACGCTGGAGTTGCTTTGGATGGCACTGGATGGAACCTACAATGTGGCAAACGACCGCCCAGTAGACCTCTCAGTGCTCGATGACTACGAGCCCCTCCCCCCTCGGGAGTGGATTCCCTTCTCACTGCTCAAAATGCAGGAGGCCCTCAAAGCATGTTCTTTGTGCTCTGCTCCGGGACTGGACCACATCACCTGGTCCTTCCTCAAGCGCTGGGCGGGCAATGTAGAAGTTGCCCGGCTGTTTGTCCACATTGCTGAAGCGTGCGTCACACTGGGCCACTGGCCCACTCATTTCAAGGAATCCATGTCGGTCATCATACCGAAACCAGGGAAACCTAACTACTCCACCCCTAAGTTGTTCCGGCCCATTGTGCTGCTGAACAATCTGGGAAAGCTTGTCGAAAAGATGCTGTCTAGATGGCTTCAGTTTGATGGAGTTGCACACGGCGTGTTCCACCCCAATCAGTTTGGGGGCATCGCCCAGCGTTCCACTGAGGATGCTGGGGTCTACCTCACGCACATCATCCGGGCCGGATGGGTGAAGGGGCTCCAGACAAGCGTGGTCGCCTTTGACATTGCTCAGTTCTTTCCATTGCTGAACCACCAGGTTCTCTTGGCTATCATGGAGAGATCGGGGTTCCCACCTTGTGTGGTGAACTTCTTTCGCTTGTACTTAGTGGGCCGCTTCACAACCTACAAATGGAACACCGACAGCTCGGACAGGTTCTCTGCCGACGTCGGGGTGGGACAGGGCTCAGCCTTGTCCCCAGTTTGCTCGGCGCTCTACATTGCGCCTGTGATGCGCATATTCTTTGCCCGCGCCCCCCGGCCGTTGGCAGACCTTATATCTTATGTCGATGACGGTACCCTCATTGCACAATCCAAACAAGTGGAGGACAACCTCCCGAAACTGGTGGAGGCCTACAATGAGGTCTTCCAACTATTTACAGCCCTGGGATTGGTGTTAGAACATGCCAAGTCCATGGTCTTCCACTTCTCCAGAGCACGGGTGGCGCCTAACCCGCCCATTGAGCTTGGTGTTGCTCCCTTCACAGGAGCCACCCTGCTGAAGCCCAAGCCAATCTGGCAATACTTGGGGTTCTTTTTTGACTGGAAACTCTCCTTTAAGGAGCACATCTGATTCTACACCACCAAGGCATTCACCATGGTGAGCGCCATGCATGTTAAGGCGAGAGCCTCAACTACTCAGTACAAGTATCGAGTTTGTTAACAACAAGGCTTTCGTCGCTAAGTTATATCACGCTAAGTCAGAGGCTTTCTGGCTTAGGTTGAGTCGTGCGTTCGAGAGCAGTTGTAAGGCTGTATATTGCCTAAGGTCAAGCTAAGGAGCCTTGACCTTCATCTACTACAGTTTATATAGGTATCTACTCGGTATCTAATAGAAAAGGGAATATGGGCGCTGCCCGACAAGTCAGAGATAAGGAAACAAGTCATGGTAAGCACTGCCGCGACGAGGAAGGAAATAGATGTAAAAGGAAATCGTAACAATGTGTATGCTCGGCAACTCGTCCCGGGGGCTCTCTCTGGCGAAGCGCCTCCTTTGCCACTCATGCATCATCCCTGTGGTGATGTATGGCCTGCGACTCTGGTTCACTGCCCGCTGGATCACAGGCTGCTTCCACATGACCCCCGCAGGGGCCATGGAATGTCTTGCCGCCCTGCTGCCCATGCCGCAGGTGCTGCGCCGCTTGGCCAACAAGAGCTGTCTCCGGATGGCTACCTTGACGCGCACCCACCCCGTCCAAGCTGTCTTGGAAGGGGACCTTGTGGGAGATGCCTGACGGAAGATCGTGTCCCCTGCTGTGGACATGGTCACCATCTGTTCCCTCTCCGAGGAGTCCTTTGAGGCCTTTGGCCCTGAGAGCCAACCTGGAGATCGCCTGGTAGATCTGTTCATGGACAGAATCTCTCCTCACCGCCCGCCCCCTAAAGGGACAGACGAGCACAAAGAATACGTCGACTGTCTGGACCGCGTCCTGGCTGAGGCCAGGGTGGACCCGGACTGCCTCGTAGTGGGCTGTGATGGGTCAGTACCCAAGACGGCCCACCAGGCCTCAGCGGATGCCCTGGTGTTCCGCGGGAACCAGGAGATCTGCCGTGTTACCACGTTCCTCGGTCGCGCCTCAGCAACAGATGCTGAACATTGAGCCCTCCACCTCCGGGTGTCCGCGGCTGTGGCCACTGGATGCAAAAAGGTGGTGGTTTTTTCGGACGCCCTCGCACTTGCTGACATGTGGGTGGACTGCTCCCCGTCGGGGGGCCAACAGTACACCCTCTGGCTGTGCCATCTCCTGCGCCCCTGGTTCGAACTGAGCCAGGACCACCATATTCACCTGTGGTTTGTCCCCTCCACGTTGGAGTGGGCGGTCCACCAACAGGCCCACGACGTCGCAACGTCGCTCCGACTGCCCTTGGGGATTTCCCCCAAGGCCACTCGCAACTGGCTGATAGCCTCCTTCAAGGAGGCAGCAGAGAAGGACTGGGCTACCCGCTTTGTGGACCCCAAGTACCGAGGGAGGAGCTTCCTGGACCTGCGGGCCCAACGGAAGACCCCCGCGATGCCCACTGCCTCCGGGTATGGGCCTTGGCTCAAAGAGACTGCACACAATTGCAGGTTGATGGCCTGACTCTGTCGGTGCATTACGGCGCATGCCCCCATTGGGAGTTACTGCAACCACTTCCACCCCAGTGAGGACTCTCACTGTACGTGTCCCCCCTGGCCCTTCCAGGACCACGACCATCTGCTTCAGGTGTGCCCCCACGTGAAGCGCAAGAAGCACCGGCAAGGCCCGCGTTGGATCGCAGACCTTGTTGAACTTCTCGAGGCGAACCTGCGCGTGTTCGCCTTTGCCCCCCCTGAGGGGTGGGATCCGGGATGAGGGTCACGCGCAGGTGTATGACCCCCATCTGGTGGCCTGGTGTGCCTGATGGCTCACCAAATGCTTGCTCTACCTTTGAGCCTCCTGTGACTTCTGTCGGTGACACCGAACCTCGGGTTTGCTGCTGGCAAGGCTGGGGGGCCCGCTGGATGGCGGGTACCATCCCACACGTGGGGTGGCTAAGCAAGGAGGGGCTGTACTCAGGCAACTGAGGGGCTCCAGGCCCCGTCGGGCCTTATGGCTGATGGGTTGGTCAACCTGCAGGAAGGCCTGTAATCCTCATTCCTGGCCGGTGCGTCGGTGGGCGCGCACAACTATTAGGGGCTGTGCAGGGGCCGTGCGGGGGTAGGAGGCTGGGTGGGTTAGTATGCGCTGTTGGGAGTGCCGGCGAGCTGGTTCGGGGAGGCGCCCGAGCGCCCTCGGCCTGTAGTCTGGCTTAGGGTTAGGATCGGCTGTGGCCATTCCTAACCCTAGCCTTCATGCACCTTTGTGCATTATCGGGGCTGTAGTTTCCCCCACAACTTACGTCTTATACCCATTGTCTCATGCAGTAGATAGCCGTTGACTGCGCCAGTGCACCATGTTAAATATTGTTGAACAAAAAAAAAAAAAAGAGAGAAGCCTTCAAAACATGCACTCCAATGAAAAATAATTCTGTAACTGGGGTAGGTGGATTGGAAGCTAAAATTGCAGGCAAAGGAACTGTTGAAATAATTTCAACATGCAATAATCAAAATTTTAATATTCATCTAGAAGATGTCCTACATGTGCCCAGAACACGAAATAATTTAATTTCATTGGGGCGATGGGATGCAGCCAGCGGAAAATATATTAGAGGAAAAGGACAGATAATCCTCATAACAAAAGATGGACAACAACTTGCAGAAGGAGAGAACATTAATAACCATTTATACAAAATGAAAATGGTATTAAAAAATTCAAGCAAGCCGTCTAAAACCCCTGCCGTAAATCAAACATTCGTCGGAAACATTAAACCACTTAGTTGGGAAACTTGGCACTGACGATTTGGACATGTAGGATATTTTGGACTTCAAGAATTATTGAGCCGAAAATTGGTGACCAGTTTCAATGTTGATGAAAATACTCCTAAACCGGATTGCAAAGCTTGCATTAGTGCAAAGCAACACAAGGAGCCTTTTCCAAAGTTGACAAAAAGAAACACTAAACCAGGAGAATTAACCCATATTGACTTGTGGGGAAAATATGCTATCAAATCTATTAATGGCAAATATTATTATCTCCTATTTGTTGATGATGCTAAAAGGTTTGTCACAATTGAATGTCTCAAAGAGAAAAGTGATGCAGCACAGGAGGTAATAAATTACCTTGCCCATTTGGAAACACAAGGCAAGAAGCCGAAGGGTATACAAATTGATTGTACAAAAGAATTTGTTAACGAAAAAACTGGAAAAATATTGCAAAGAAAGAGGTATAGAAAATCAGCTTACCGCACCATACTCACCATCACAGAATGGAGTTGCGGAAAGGATGAACAGAACCCTGGTTGAGCTATCCCGAGCAATGCTGGCCGCTAACCAGCTTCCAGAACAACACCTTATGAAGGCTGGCACAATAAAAAACCGGATGTATCAAATTTACGTGAATTCGGAGCCCCAGTATGGGTATTATTACAAGGCCAGAAAGAAGAAAGAAAAATGCTACCTAAATCAAAGCACCGTGCATATGTCAGCTATGATGACGGTGCGGGAGCAATAAAATATTACAATGTGGAAACAAGAAATGTTCTCACCTCTCAGAACTTCCTACTTATAGATGCTACAGATGAACCTGAGCCTCCCGAAGACACTGATGTTACACCCTCAACGGAGGGGGAGTCTGGTGGGGAAAGACCGAATGTGCCGCCGACGGGTAACTCCGATCAACGGATCACAGAACCGGCAAGGCAGCCTTGGAAGCATAAACGGAATGAAAATGAGGGAAACATAGATATCACCAGACCACGGAAGATGTGTGCAAGTGATAATGAACCACGGAAAACTCGTGGAATTCGTACCGACTACAAACATCTTTACCACCTTGTGGAAGAGGAAGATGACAAAACTTTCCTAAATATAGAACAAGCCTATGCAATAATAGCCGGAGACGAAATAAACAGTCTCAAAGACGCAAAACAATCCCCAGAATGGACAGAATGGAAAGATTCAATGCAAATTGAATTAGACTTGCTCAAAGAAAAAGGTACTTGGGAACTTGTCAAAAAACCTCCAGATGCCGTTCCAATCTCAAATAAATGGGTATTTATTAGGAAACGAAATAAAGAAGGGGAAATTGTGTGATACAGAGTGTGGCTAGTTGCAAAAGGGTATGCACAAAGACCCAGTTATGATTTCACAGAAACTTTTTCACCAGTTGTATGAATGGACACACTCCGGGCGATTTTAGCACTCACATCAGAGAAAGGTCTAAAAATACAACAGATGGTCATAAAGGCCGCATACCTTAATGGCACGCTACAAGAGACTATATATATGAAACCTGAAGGATGTGAAGATGGAACAGGCCAAGTATGCAAGCTAATTAAACCGCTTTATGGATTAAAGGAGTACTTTACACTCCCCCACCTAACCCGATCGGAATCCGAACGGAACGCTCGGATTCCTAGGAGTCCGTTCGGACTGAGCTAGGAAATTTACTGCCAGAAAAGCCTGCTAAATTTCCGTTCCTAGTCCGAGTTCAGTCCAAACGGAGTCCTAGCAGAGTCCGAGCAACAGTGCTCGGACTAGGATTTCCTAGCGTGGAGTCTGTTAGGACTCCGCACAGAAACCACACGGAACGTTAGGAACATTAGGAACAGACCGAACATAGTTGGTCCTTATTATATATCATTACATAATATGTAGGAAAAAGAAATGTTCGCGCAAAGGATCGAACACTTACACTCACAGGTAAGTATTGTAAGCAACACCATAACATTTAACCACTAGGCTGTAAGGTCTTGGTTGGTATGGGGGCCTTTAGGCTTGACATACTGTCAGGCCCAACCTGGTTTAGGGTGGGTAAACATAGCCTGGCCGCGCGTCCCTTATCGCCACATCATCAACGTCTCTTATCACCATCACCCACATCCACCCCCCCATTTCCAACGTCTCACCACCACCTCGACATGCAAACCCGAGCGAATACCAACACTCCGAGGACCAGAAGCGGTCTGCGCCGCAACGGCTCGCCCCCGCCATCAACTGCATCGACAATGCGCAAGCGAGCCACGTCAGCAGCCGATGCTGATGCCACAGCAACGAAAAAAACTCGAACGACGGCTACAAACAAAGAAATCGACGGAGCAGCAGGTGAAAAGAAGGGAGGGAAGAAACCAACGAAGAAAGCGAAGGTGCCCAGGCAAGTGCCCTCCTCCATCACCCCTTCCCTTGCTGACAGCGTCCCTCGCTTCCACGTCCCTCGCTGACCCCGTCGTCCCTTGCTTACCCCGTCCCTTGCTCCCCGTTGCTGGCTGGCCCCGTCCCTTGCTGACCCCGTCCCCTGCTCCCCTGTTGCTCCCCATCCCTCGCTTCCCCGTTGCTCGCTGGCCCGTCTCTTGCTGACCTCGACCCTTGCTTCCCCGTCCCCTGCTGACCCCATCCCTCGCTGCCCCGTTGCTTGCCCCCCCCCCCGTTGCTTGCTGGCCCCGTCCCTCGCTGACCTATTCTGTAGGAAAACCACAGCTACTCGAGCTCGCGAAGATGCAGCTGCCAGCACACCAACTCACCTCACGCCGTGAGTTTTTTCTTTTTTTTTTCTTTCTTTTTGAACAACTACTATTTTATATTTTACAGGACTGAGCAAGTGCTCACTGATAGCGGGGTCCCTATTGCTCCACCCGAACGCACACGCTCCGTAAAAACGAGCTTCATGCCTCCACCACCGACCAACTCCAGCTCCCGAACACGCCGATCAGACACCAAGCCCGCTACAGGCAAGCCAGAGCCCAATGAACAAACGAGCAAGAACCAGGACAACAGCGGCGAAGACAACGATGAGGACAAAGACAAAGACAAAGACAACGACGATAATGAAAACGATGACCATGAAAACAACGGCAACGAAAACGACAACGATGAAGCCCACGACAACGACGACAACGAAGCCAACAACGACGACAACAAAGCCACCGACAACAAAGCCACTGACAACAAAGCCAATGCCAAGGACAACGACGAAGACGAGGACGAGGACGAGGGTGACGAGGGTGACGAGGGTGAGGGCGACGAGGGCGAGGGTGGCGAGGGTGAGGGCGACGATGACCAAAAGGAAGGCACCCGCGACTACAACGAGGGCACAGGCGACTACGACGAAGCCGCCAACACCAGTACTGCCGCCACCAATGCTGATAACGCCCAGGCCAATGCCGTCAATGCCACTAGCAAGCCCAACGAAGGTGCCGAGGATGCTATGAACACCCCTGCTGCTGCCACTGCACTGCGAACTGCTGCCACTACTGCCACTATCCCCAACTCTATGCAATCTGCTGCTGGGACTGGCGAGGTTTCTAATCAACGTACGGGTTTTTATTATTATTATTATTATGTTGTGCTTATGTGTTACATTATAATTTATAGTCAACAAAGGTAGGTTGAATATGGTTTTAATGTATTTAGGTTATAGTTTAAATATTATTAATCTAGATGTTGATATTCGGATGGCGAGTCCTCCAACCAGTCCACCTCGTCACACATTGCAAGGTGCTTCACGTACGACAGGTGGAGTATTTCGTGGTAGAGCACGGGGGAATGTTTTTAATCACGCAGATGATATGGATGCTATGCTTGAGCCTGGCCTGCGTAAGGGTAGGGTGCATGTCTATACCTCGCATCGCGACCCAGAGGCTCACAAGCCTGACATGTCACTTACATCTGAGGTAAAATCCACCCTCAAGCCAATTCTGCAAACACTTGCAAGAAATTATTCCCCAGTTCGCAGTAAGCATGCTCAGTCTTACTCTACTGCTTTTTGACACCTTTTGGTAGAATTCAATCGTCGTGTTTTTGTTTATGAAGAGGATCTTTGGGCTGTGAAAGGTCGATTTGAAACTGCTCTTGAGAATGATGATGATGTACTGTGGGCACATGATAATGGCCAGGATATATTGCGACTTCTCATTGTAAGTCCATTATTATTTAATTTCACTTTTTTTACTAACCTTACACAAATATGAATTATAGACTGATGATAATCCTGGATCTTCAAGTACTGCTACCACTCCTTTTCCTCACTCAGGTTCTCTGTCACGCACGTCTACTCCTGCTACTTCAGGACTCCCTTCTGTGAATCCTAAAGAAGTAACACTGGGCTTACTTGGTGTTCCTACTTACCTTTGTGATCACGCCGATCGTGGTCTTCATGTGGCATACCAGAAGTACAAGGCACATCTTGAAGCATCTCATGTGTATGACCAAATGGTTGCTGATGGAACCTGGATTGGCAGCAAGTTAACTGCTGTGGACCTGATCGAACTTTTTGTTTCAAAGTCTTATTTCCACTCACACTTCAAGAAATGTTTCTCCAAGGTTTCTAATCATCCTCTTATGGTGGAGTGGCTAGAAGGTGATCCAGGAAACCGACCTTCTGATCTTGATGTGTGGGGGGTAGAGAAAGTGGTCTACAACTTCAAAGACTTGACTGCATATTTGGAACAGGCAGATGGGAAGGGCAAAAAGAAGGGCAAAGTTGTGAAAGAAGTTGGAGGGAATGTTAGTAATAAGAAGAAGAAGAAGAAGGGGGAGGGGAAAAGTGGGAATGGTAGTGCTAAAAAGCAAGTCAAGTAGATAAATAAACTTTGGTGCATGTTCTAAATTTCTTTTTTAGTTTATGGTTCCTTTGTCATCTGTGTTTTTTTGCCATTTCAAACATTGTGCAATCTCAGCATCTAATCTGGTACTTTATTATACTTGCTCTGGTACCAGGAGTTGCTGCACATCCAGAGGAGAGCCCGTTTCCTGATATTCCATTCAAGGTGTTCAGTCACTTTGTGAAAGAGAACTTCTGTTCCAAGATTACACTTTCACAAGTTCTTCTTGTCCTGTTTACTATAACAGACAACTCCGATTTGTTGGGCTTGCATGCAAGACAACAGAATCCAGAATTTTCAGATGAACTTTGCTCTACAGATTCTGGTTGGATAAGAGGTCTTGCACGTGCATTGCAGGAAAAATTAGGAAAGGACCATGAAAGGCTATTCAAGGATAGAAATGATAGAAATGCTGATATGAAAATTATGGCTATTGGAGAAAAGCTTGATATGCTAGCCAAAGTCTTGAATCTATATCCATATGATAAAAATGGACAATTTCAAGGGAACCTCAAGCCTATTTCCCATAAATCAATTCAAGCAGCTCAAGTTATCTGTCCAAATGCTGTGGTATGTGAAACCAACAGCTGCAACCCCCGCTCTTTGCTCCAAATAACCAAAATACAGGATATACCAAGAGTTACCCTGATTAAAGGCTCTGACATATTTGAAAATGTTCAAGTCCTTACTGGAAGGTGTCCCAAGTGCAAAACAAATTATCTGGCAGATAGAGAACGTGTAATTGGACATGACAATAAAAACATCCGAATATACTTGAATTCTGCAAAATATCTCAAGGTCGGACAGAGCATATGGGTTGATCGGGCTTTTTCAAATGCAGTTCTAAATGGAATGTATAGCTTCCATTCATCTGCTGCTGCTTATACAGAATTTTGGAATAACAGTTTCTGGAAATTTGATTCTGGGAATTCCACAAAACTCTCTCGGCGTCACATTTGGCAAGCATTTGTTCAAGAGTCTGTCCGTACTCTTGCTTCTGCAAGTAACATCAACCTGGAACTTCAAGATGGTCTTGCCATCAATGATGTAACCAGACAAGCATTTTCTGTCTTAGGTGAAAATGGAGTCATTCGTGCTGCAGACCAACATTCTTGTAAAGAATGTACTCAACCATATAAAAGTACTGCAGATATAATTACTGGGGATGATCCTGCAGCACTTGTAGGGATGGATGAAAATAGAATTGTACCTGCACTAGTTGGAGAAGGTGCTGATTTAGCAGCTGAGGCAGCTCAAGAAGCAAGACAACATGCACTGCAGTCAGCTTCTACCACTGATCAGGAGATGGATGTTGATAGTCCATCAGCTCACACTTCTTATACAACTATGGTTGTTGTAGATGGGATTCTTATATCTCCACCAGTATGTATGCTATTAAATTTATTGATATCAGCTAATTGGGATTTCAGCATTGTGCCTATGATGACTGTACTTCAGAACTTGCAAATTCTCGGGGTGGATCATTTTGTGCTCTACATGAGAACTTGCATGGATCTAAATGCCGGGTGCATGGTTGCAATACCCAAAAGATTGTTGGCACACAAGCATGTGAAAGACATCAAATTCAATGGAATAGGCATGTTCAAGGACATAATCGGCATACTATGGCTGGAGCTAGAAGAATGTTGCAAAGACCGGGGGAACGCTTGCCTTGGCAACCAGTAGCACAGACCAATCAACAACCTCATGATGAGCCTACTCCTGAGGTACAAAGAGACAACTATTTTACTCCAAACCATTTCTATTGTGTAGAAACAATATGTGCACCATGTGGTGTTGTTATTGCATGGGCAAAGTTTGCCAAATCAGAATCACCAACAAATATTCTGGCATTCCTGGAATCAGTTTATCCAAATGAAGAGTCACGGCCGGACTATATCTGCATTGACAAGGCTTGTCTGGTACTTCGCACAGCCATAACCAATGGTAGCTGGGATGCAATATGGAAAAACACAACACGATTTATAGTTGACTCCTACCATTACATCAACCATCGCACAACCGATTATTTGTGCCGAAAATGGTGTAATCCAGCCCCATTGAATGGCTCTGCCCCCAATCTTGTCATTGTGGATACTGATAATCAAGGTCAGCAATACTATAAACAAGCCTTTAATACACAGGTATGGCATTTATGATATAGTAATAATTTTAAAAGTTGCTGATTGAAATGAATATAGGCATGTGAACAGCTGAATTCCTGGCTGGGTGGCTTTGAATCAATCCTCAAAAGAATGACTCCAAGCAATTTTAACTGGTTCTTACATGTTATGCTATTCTATCACACAAGACTAGTACTTGAGAAACAAGCAAGCAAAGCAAGTAATATTGAAGACAAAGAAGATGATGATGATAAAGGTGATAATATTGACTAGTTTAGTTTGTCTACACTCTATGTATCTTAATTAGGAATTGGACTTGCAAACTTTTTTATTTTTCTCAATCTGAGCTCGGACTTTGCTAGGATTCCGCTTGGACAACACTCGGACTCATGAGGAATGGGACTTGGCAAACTTTTTATTTTTGCTTGGACTCACTCGGACTGAGCTCGGAATTCACTCGGAATTTGGACTTCAAACTGCTAGGAATTCACCCATTTCAACAGTCCGAACGGAATCCTAGCAGTCCGAACGGAATCCTAGCAGTGTGCTAGGACTTGACTAGGATTCTGGTCGGAATCCTAGCATTCCGAGCGTTCCGTTCGGAGTCCGTTCGGACTAGGTGGGGGAGTGTAAAGTACAGGATTAAAGCAGGCAGGCCGAGAGTGGAATAATGAATTTGATGGTAAACTTAAAATTCATGATTATGGATGATTAATGGCAGATCCTTGCGCATATATTCGACGGGACAAAGAAAATATAGGCATCATAATGGTATGGGTAGATGACACCCTGCTTTTTGCATCAGCAGACAAAATGATGAAGCATATGAAAAATGCATTAACATCAGAATGGGATGTTACCGACCTTGGAGAGCCTAGCAAAATTGTAGGCATAGAAATTACGTGCACCAATGATAGCATCAAAATATCTCAAGAAAAATATATGGAGAATGTCCTTTGTAAAGAAGGCATGATTGATGCAAACCCTGTTAGAATGCCAATAGACCCAAATATTAAATTAATTGAAAACCCAGATTATAATGAGCCGAATCAGAGCAATTCATATGCCAAATTACTGGGATGTCTACAATTCATTGCAAACTCCATGCGACCTGACATTAGCTTTGCTGTTAATAAATTGGCAGCATATACCGCAAACCCGGGCTTACAACACCACGGTGCAATAAAGCGGATACTACAGTACTTAGCAGGTACGAAAACTCTTGGAATTATTTACAGAAAAACCCAGGATGAGACTGAAAACAATAACCTTTTCCATGGATATGCTGATGCGTCATTTGCAAATTCTGAGGACCTCAAGTTCACCACAGGATATATTTTCCTGACAGCAGGGGGAGCAATAACTTGGAAATCAAAGAAACAAACAATTATTGCATTATCCTCAACGGAAGCCAAATATGTCGCGCTATCTGAAGCTGGACGCGAGGCCACATGGCTAAGAAACTTGTATGGTGAACTCGGATACACCCAGGAAAATCCAACAATTATTAAAGGCGATAATGAAGGGTCAGTAATTTTAACCCATAACCCTCAATTTCACCAGAGGTCAAAACATATCGCTATATGGCATCACTGGGTCTGAGATTTAGTCAGCAACAAAATTATTGATATTCAAAACTGTCGTGATCCGGAGCAAACAGCAGACATATTAACAAAGGCCTTACCAAAGCCCAAGTTTTCACGACATAGGGAAGAGATGGGAATTCAGTCAAAAATAACTCAGTAGCTTTCCTTGGTGAGATTGGTTTTTCCCAATGGGTTTTCCATCCACAGAGGTTTTGATGCACCTGAAAGAAAATTATCAACCACTCCAGGGGGAGTGATGACATTCACAGAACCATTCCACTCATTGTCCTACACTGCCTAGGCTTGAGGGGGAGTGTTGGGATACAAGCCTAGGGAGATGGAATACAAGTCCTAAGCTTAGGGTTAGGGCTAGCATTTGCTACCCTTAACCCTAGAGCAATGGCAGTCTCCTATACAGGAATAGACTGGCCAAGACTACAAAGACTGCCAAGACTGTCTCCTATGCTATCCAGAGAACCCCCTATAATATACAATGATAGACAAGTCTATCTGGAGAATTATATAGGGGAAATGAGGTCACTATGAAGTCATTGCAGTATAGCTCCTTTATATATTATAGGAGTACATTACAATATACCTCCTAACTGTGTAGTATAAATATTGTACATCTTGTAGGAGATGATAATAACATTCCTCCCTGTGGCAGACTCCCTCATACACTTATCTTTGACTTAAACTCAATACCTCAAAAACCTCATCCTCATCTTGTGCTCAACTTCCTGATCCCAATATCTGTGATCCAACACGGGCCCTGCCGGTGCTTCTTGCACTTCACGTGGGGGCACATGCGAAGCAGATGGTCCCGGTCCTGGTAGGGCCAGGGGGGACACATGCAGTGAGTGTCCTCACTGGGGTGGAAGTGGTCACAGTAACTCCCAATGGGGGCATGCGCCGTGATGCACCGACATAACTGGGCTGTCAACCTGCAATTGTGTGCAGTCTCTTTGAGCCAGGGCCCACACCCAGAGGCTGTGGGCGTTGCGGGGGTCTTTTGTTGGGCCCGTAGGTCTAGAAAGCTCCTCCCTCAGTACTTGGGGTCCGCAAAGTGGGCAGCCCAGTCTTTCTCTGCTGTCTCCTTGAAGGAGGCGATCAGCCAGTTTCGAGTGGCCCTGGGGGAGATCCCCAGGGGCAGCCAGAGCGATGTTGCGACATCGTGCCCTTGCTTGTGGACCACCCACTCCGCCTTGGAGGGGACGAACCACAGGTGGATCTGGCAGTCCTGGTCCAACCAGGGGCGCAAGAGACGGCACAGCCTGAGGGCGTGCTGTTGGCCCCCCACTGGGGAGCAGTCTACCCATGCATCTGCAAGCGCAATGGCATCAGAGAAGACCACCACCTTTTTGCATCCGGCAGTGATGGCCGCAGACACTCCCAGGTGGAGGGCCTTATGTTCCATGTCAGTCACTGAGGCGCGACCAATGAAGGTGGTAACCTGGTGGATCTCCTGGTTCCCACGGAACACCAGGGCGGCCGCTGAGGCCTGGTGAGCGGTCTTGGGCTGGAACAAGTTGTTCAAGAAGTCAAATGTTCAAGCTGGTGCAGCATTTTCTCTTCCATTATTAACCTGTTTTTCTTCTGTGACACCTGGTTTGACTTTCCATCACCTGCATCAAGTTTGACTCTTCATCACTCAGGTGGTTCTTTGAAGCTGACAGCCCAGCGGATCTCCTTCAAGTTTTGAAGCTGCACTCACTGGCCACAAAGAAATGATGGAATTGAAGAATTCCATACCACAAGTGCCTTTTTCAGTGATATACCTTGGAGAACAGATGTGGTCTGCTCAAGTTGAATGTCCCAAATATTTCAACTTCAAGGATGCTCTGACTGCAGGGACTGAAAAGATTAATGAATACTACCAATGTACTGCTGAGTCTGATGCTTATACATTTGTGATGTGTAAGTTCATCTTGATGGTTATCTCCATGAATAAAAATGACCCCATGAAAATGAGTGCTCTATCCATCAAAGAAAGGAAAGCACCTTCATAAGCACTGGGGTACTGACTTATCAGATAAAGCATTAGAGCAAGCACAAGCAATCATACATTTGGCCAGACCATCTCTTGTTTGATAATAATGATTCTTACATGTACATCTTCGTTATTTTGCAGTATAAAGCTTGTTATTTCAAGATGTATGGAAATACAACAAAATGTATCCTGGATGTCTGGCTATACTGGTGCCTCATGAAAGCTTGGTAAGCTCTTAAGAGTCCTGTCTGATGATGAGGGCAAGATGGATGTGGATGCTGGGGTGGGTTCACCAATGACAACACCATCAGGGGAACCATGGCTAGAGGATCTCCATGGCTATCTGAATTCAACTGATCAGCTTGGAAAGTTGACAATTGTTCAGTGGTGGGGGGTGAGTGATTTTTCAAATTCTTGTCCCATAAGCAATTTTTTGACTACTTCAACATTAGATCAATTCTGAATGGTACCCTGTTTGGGCTTCACTAGCAAGAGACTTCCTCACTATCATGGCTACATCAGTGTCAAGTGAACATGCCTTCTCAGCTGCAGGAATCACAATCAGCAAATGCCATAATAGGCTTGGAGGAGATGTTGTTGAGGCCCTCCAATTTCTGAAATGCTTTTATCAATGTGATCTCCTCTTTTGTGAAGCAGATGATCCTTCAATTGCATCTGAGACTCAGCTAGATGGACAAATGGTATCAGAGGATTCAACTGGGACTGAGGAGGGTTGGGATGATCTCATAGAGGATGTTGATGCAGGGATTGAACACAGCATTCTCAACATGGAAGGTGATGACAGTGATGTTGTTATTACCAACATCAATTAGCATATATATATATTGGCAATAAGCTGTGGCCCAAGTTGTTGAAAGCCCTGGGCCAAGCCCAAGCCCTCCTCTACAGCCTGGCCTGAGTATATGATAGGCCTAAGCTCTCAGAAGCCAAGCTGGGCTGGCACATCACTAGACAAAGCATCAGCAGTTGAACATTTCTTGCAAGAATTTGGATATTTTATCAGTCCATGAAAATTCTACAGAAGACTAATATTAAAGGAGATGTTAATATATGGTCATTTCTAGCACTTGAACAATGGTATGTAATGGTAAAATATTATCATGCCTCACAGTTCTGTCAGTCAAAGCATCAGTGTATGATCCCTTGTCACCTTTATTTCAGCATCATATAAGGCCTTGCCAAGTCTTATCTACAGATAATGGAGTGCCAATTGTTGATAAGATCTATCTAGTCATATCAGACCCTTGCCAGACCCCTGCAAATTTCCAGATGTATAATGCTCCACTGGTTCTGGTTTTCCCATAACTAGTGTCCAAGAAAGAATCTCAGGGAGTTAGATACTGGAATTTGTTCATATTCATCAGGAAACCAAGGAAATGATAATATTAGACTATATTATACAATACCTGATAACTTAAATCTTTAGTATAACAAGTCTAATTCTTGCACTTCCTCTGCTAATGTCAGATACGGCACAGTAGAGTTGGCCAATTCCACCAGATCTACCAGACTGATGGATTTGACCATTGGCTGGCATTTTTCTATTCATGGGTCAAACCTTGTAATTGGAGCACAAGAGAAATGAAAATAACACTATTTTTGTTTTTTTCTCACTCCATTTTCATATACTTTTTCAGTAATTGAGTTACATAGCAAATTTGTTGAATTGTTGCCTTATAATTGACTTAACATTTGTTTATTTCTTTGTCTCACTTCACACAATCTTACACACTTACTCACACACCCTTATTTATTTGTGGCTGAGGTCATGAACAGGTTTTTGCATTTTGTTGAGCCCATGAGGTTGTGGCTGTGCATACTCAATTTGTTGAAAACATCCGGAATCTTATATTCTGACAACAAACCAACAATATGAAGATGTTGAATCCAGCTACTGCAATGTTAGCATTCCATTATCTGTACACCATTGGTATTTTGAGTTGTTGGGGTATATTTGATCATATAATCCAATTCTGGCAGGTTGGCTACAATTGGGAGCTCTTTACACTCCCCCACCTAATCCATGCGGACTGCGCGCGGACTTCACTAGGATTTTTTTTGGCAGAAAATAATGTCAAATTTCCATTCTGAGTCCAAGTGATGTCCGAGTTTTGTCCGAGTTTTGTCTGTGCGGACTAACTCGGACTAGAAATTCCTAGCACAGATTCCACATGGACTGTCCTAGCAAGTCACTATTTAAAAGGTAATGTAATGGAAGGGTTTGAACCCAGGACCTTGTGGCCACGTGAGTGTGACAGGTAAGTAATATAACAACTGTGCTACCAGGCTGTATGAGCCTGGGCAACATATGCCTATTTACTGGGCACCATTGTCACAATGTTGGTAGGCATCACCCTGTGACTGCCAACTCATGCGTTGCCACCCACCATCATGACCATGGCCTCCCTCTCCTCTCCACCCCTCCCTCCCTCTAGCGCAACATGGGGGCCTAAGGCCCCCATGTAAAGTATTTTTAAAATCTATTTCATTCTTATTTAAAGCTAATAAAATGTTTTTTTCTCTTTCAGTTTTTCTTTCTGTATGCAACGACGCGCCGCCCCTCCTCCCCACTTAGCTGGGAGGTGGGGGGCTTCATGGGGTGAGGGAAGGTGCCAGGGACCTCCCAGATGCGCCCAACAACAACAACGACCAGTGCTGCCTCCCCTCTGCCACCCCGTCCCTAGCCCAGCGCTGCCACGTCACCCCAGCGCCACCTCCCTTCTGACCGAGCACCTACTGCCGCCACCACATCATGCCCACCGACCCAACACCCACCGCCACGTCACTGCCCACCGCCCACCGAATCAGCACCCTCCCCCAGCCACAACCCCCACCGACCCAGCACCCGCCGCCGCCACGTCACCACCACCCACCGACCCAGCACCCGCTGCAGCGGCGCAGCCACGTCACCGCCCACCAATCCAGCAGCCGGGGACAACCCCCACCGATGCACGGGACGCGCCAGGGACGACGGGACGCACCGGGGGACAGGGGGACGCGCCAGGGCTGAGGGGGATGCACTGGGACTGAGGGGGATGCACTGGGACTGAGGGGGACGCACTGGGAGGGAGATGGACGAGCCAGGACCAAGGGGGACAAGCCAGGAGGGAGGGGGATGCCCCAGGAGGGAGGGGGGACACGTGGGGGGGACAGGGGGACGCCCTAGGGGGGAGGGGGGATGCACCAGGCGCGACACCCAGCACGATAGAGCACCCCCACCACCACTGCGGGGGGATAGGCACAGGGAAGGGGGGGGCAGGGAAGGGGGGCAATGACGGCGACACGCCGCACCCCACTCCCCCCCCTCCCCTTTAATTTTATTTCGTACATATTTATTTTATTTATACTCTATTTTAATCAATATAAGTACTAGTCTGTCAGAGCGAGGGGATGCGCCAGATGCCTGACCACACAACAGCCAGCGCGACAGAGCACCCCTCACCACTGCTGCGAGTGACTGCTCGCAGGGTGGAGGGGGTGCAATAGGCGAGGGTGACGGAAGGGCATGGGGAAGGGGAGGGAATGGGGGACAGGGGGGGGGCAATGACACCCTTTGAGTGCCGTTGCTCGATGTGAGCAACGGTAACCTTTTTTTTATTGCTAGCATGGATTTGGAATAGGTAATAAATAGTAGTAATAATATTAATATTGTGTGCCCATTTGGCACAGTGGTTAATTGTGCCCAGTTGTGTAATCTTGATCAAAGTGCCTTGGGTTCAAACCCTGTCAGGTACAACAATATTTTGATCTTACTCTCATGAAAAAATTCACCAAGTCTTTATTTACTCGGACATTACTCGGACCAGCTAGGACAACTCAGACATCATTAGGACTTCTTACAGTTTCAAGATGCTCGGACTCGGCCCAATTCTTCAGTCCGCATGATGTCCGAGCTGTCCGTGCGGACTACTCTCACTTTACTAGGAATCCGCGCGGACAGCTAGGAGTCCATGCGGACTAGGTGGGGGAGTGTAAAGTACAGACAATTGGCTACAAGACTGATAGAATATTCTCACAGCTTTTCAGCTCTGCAACATAATTGTAAAACAATTGTCATCCTTACCTGTTACGATTCTATCGTATATGCTATATTTACTTTCTTACATGCGCTCACTTGACAGCTGGCACATCTTTACTTATGAAACGACTCCTTAAAAGACCTGAGTAGATAGCTGCTATACTTAACAGCCAATTGTTATATAGACCAGAGTAACTAATAGTCTATATAAGCTGTAGTAGATAGTCGGTCAAGGCCTCAGCTTGACCTAAAGATATAAACTCTTTAAACTGCTCACAGAGAACTTGACCTGAGGAAGTACCTCAGAGTCTAAACGACGAACTCGACACAAGGAAGCACCTTGTTGTCTCGAACTTACTGAGTAGTTAAGAGACAATATTAACAAAAGGTCAAGCTGATCGAACCCGCCGACTTGTCACAAGTCTAGGCGCACCCAACAGACACTGTGGCGCCCAAGCTTACGCACGCGCTCAAGAACAGACACTTCACAGACAGACCACCCCGAACAGCAGTACCCACTGCTACCTCTGAATTCTTCCGTTTAGACGGACGACGAATCAGGTACAGCAACAGCCTAAGAAGTTGGTACTTCGCAGATACCACAGGCTCGACAGAATACGTACCCGACCACTACTTTACCGAAGGTAGACCCGAAGACAGCAGACTGCCACAAAGAATTAGAAGAGAAGCATCCTCTTCTATCACAGACAAACGAACAGGGTATTCACAAACCCTCGAAGAATCCAAACCCAAAGACTCACTCGACCCCACTTACTTTGAAATGGCACAGAACAGAGATGCCCAAGTAAAGATCCGAGTCCCTCCGACTTCTCTGGAGAAAGAGAAAAGACGACAAAGTTCTTACAAGAGGTAGAACTTTACATCCGGGTGAACCCGAACACCTACGACACCGATGAAAAGAAAATCACATTCGCCCTCTCGTTCATGATAGGAGGAGCGGCTGCAGGATGGAAGGAAGCCAAGATCAGAGAGTCATTGGCCAACAACAACTTCGGCGGCTGGCAAGCATTCAAGACAGCCGTCTCCACCGCCTTTTCCCCTGTAGATGACGCACGAACCGCACGAACCGAACTAAAGAATTTAGTTCAGACAGGAGATGTCCAAGACTACATCTCCAACTTCCGAATCCTTGCCGCGCGCACAGGAATAGTCGAAAATGTCGCCCTCATTGAATACTTCATGGACGGGCTGAAACCGAAACTCCTCGAGAAGGTGTTTCTCAAAGAAACGATGCCTACCACCATTGACGGATGGTACAAAGCCACTGCCAAGTACAAAGGACAGTGGAAAAGAGCACAGGCAATCACGGGAAAAGCTAGAGGAAGCAAAGCACCCTCTAAGGCTTACACTCCCTCCGCCGCCCCCGACGTCGATCCAAATGCCATGGAGATCAACAAAATGACACAACAAGATCGCGCTGAGGATATGCGCAAAGGAATGTGCTTTGTCTGTCACCAGACAGGACATCGCGCCATTGACCACAAAGACAAGAAGACGGGAAAATTCCTACCTGGACCCGTCAGAAGATTTACCGCCAAGAAACCAAGCGGGAAAGATGCCTATGGAAAAATACGAGCCCTCCTAGGTGAACTCGACGAAGAAGAAAAAGAAGAAACCCTCAACCTCATGGAAGAGTCGGGTTTTTAAGAAAGCGGACTGCCCCGACATCAGGACCCGCTGAAATTACGGTCTCAAGTGTACTTATAGCTAACATGGAGAAACAATCTATGAGATTACCAATGCAGCTATTCGTTGAGAACGAAACCGTCAAAACTGATGCCCTCCTTGATTAACGCGAACGCGACGCGTCGTTTGCTAAAACAAGTTGATATTTGCTATTGTTTGGTTTCAGTAAACGCGAACGCGACTTGTTTCTGTGTTTGCATTCATTTACTTCAACTATATAGTAGTATTAATTATCAACTAGTTGATATTTACTAGTACATAAGTATTGTTTGGTTTCACTGTGATGTGTGATTTACTGAAACAAGTTGATAATTAATACTACTATATACATAAACGAGTCGCGTTTACTGAAACCAAACAATAGCAAATATCAACTTGTTTTAGCAAACAACGCGTCGCGTTCGCGTTCGTTTACTGGAACCAAATAGTGATAAACATTATCCGGTATATAAGACCTTGCTTCCACAAGCTTCCCCTTCCTCTGGGGCGGCGCTTCCCCCGTAAATAATATATATATTAAGTTAGTTAGTACATACATGTAGTACATAAGTAATCAAAAGGTTGTCGGCACTCATCTGAGTGCCGAAACCATTAGTTAAATGTATGTAACAAATGCAAGGCCCCGACAATGATGGCGACAACATAGTGTTGTCGCCATCATCATCGGGGCCTATGCAGGAGGTGTTACACAACAGGAGACGGGGGTCTACCTGTACCCGCGGTGACCCGTGACTCATGACCCGCGGGTTGCGGGTACGGGTAGATGCGGGTATGGGTACGGGTACGCCCAAAAGTACCCGCGGGTTACCTGTGCACTTCCCTATGCTCAGCTCTCTGATGATAAATCTGATTGCAAGTAGGAGAAATGTGGCAGGATTGTGTCACATAAATTTCTGTTCTTTATTATCTCATTTTCTGTGATCTGCTTGTCTTCTGCTGACCATTCTCACATCAAGTACACCTGCGAGAATTACCCTGGGCTTCCATAGGCTGTAGTACCTTGCCTGAGATACCCTGGTCCTGTGATTGCCTCCTTGTTGCCCTGGTGGCCTCTTCTCACCATGATTTCAAGTTGTTTCTACATACTTCCCCAGTCCCACCACCTATACCCTTTGTACAGTATGCATAGTACTAGCTAGTACTAGTATGTTTGCATACTGAAATCAGTATTTTGTGCCCTGATTGATCTGCTGGATGTGCTTAAAATTGTGCTTACATCAATCTGAGAATGCTTAAGCTGCTGATTGCACTTAGATTTGCATGAAATACAGATGCTGCTGCCATTTTTTAAGTGGAATTAAGCACATTAAGTGGACAGATTAAGTACATTAAACCAGAAAAGCACAATAAGTCCCCTATAAGAATGGAGACCTACTGTTTTTAATGAGAATCTGCTTAAATAAGGAAAGATCTCCTTAAAACAATTCTCCTTTTTTTGAAATTAAGCACATTAAGTAGGAATAAGCACTTCAGGTTTTCCCGATGATCATGCCCCTCTGGCACTAAAGGGGAGCCTCTAACTGTGATTATACATGGTCAAACAGTGGACAGAGAAGTTGGGAGGATGGCATTTTTAATGGACAAGAGTAGAAGAATTATATTGTTCCAATTGTATGGCCATGGTTCACAATTCTGTTGGAATAATATTAAGGTTCACAGTAGTCCTTTTTGCTTACTTTTTGGCTCCTTTTCAATCCACTTTTTAGCTACTTTTAAAAAATGAAATGTAAAAATGACTTCAAAAAGGAGCCTTTCTGAAAAATGCAAAAAGGCTCCTTTTGCTCCCTTTTCAGCCTCCTCTTTTCAAACATCAACAGACCTGATTCAAACCCTGCTGATCAACAAATGTTGCTCTCAACTACCATGCCCCCTCGTTCGAAAGCATCACCCGCTGGTGCTGCAGCCCCAAAACATGTCTATAAGCCATCAACAAAGGCAGCCAAAGTGAATGCCATTGACGACACAGATGATGAGGAGAACCAAGCCAACAACTTGAAGAAGACATGCCAAATCTACTGGACCATAGTGAGGACCAAGTGCCTACTGGACTGGCTCGAGGAGAACCCCAGTGATTGCCAGAAACTGTTTTCCAACTCTGCAAAGGATGCAAAGGACAAAGGATGACAAAAACACATTGCCAAAGGAACAAAGTCTGAGTTCCACAAGCTGATTGTAACCTACATGTTTTCAGTTGATGTTGACCCTGCCACCTGCGCTGATTTAGCTGCCAATCCAGTCAACTACACCAAGTCTGTTGACAACTACATCACCAGGTAAGTACCCAATTCATATTTGTTTTATCTTATACTCAAATTCAAACAGACTGCAAAAGGAGTATCACACGTTCAACAAGAAGCTTGGGTAGACTGGCACTGGGCTAAGATATGAAGATATCAATGAGGGAAGCCCTTTACACAATCTTGTTGGTATGTAGTATTATGTTCCATCTTCCACTGACTGTCATTGTTAACCACAATTCCACCAGAACAACTTGAGAAAGACTCCCCTTACTGGAGGTGACTTCATGGCTTTTGAAGAATGCTGCCAAATTTCAACCCATACACTGCATCTTCAGAGCTGGGCCAAGATCTCGCGGCTGAGGCCCTCACCCTTATCCAGCACAGGGGTTCATCTGGTGATGACAGTGATGCACACCCTGATGATGATGTAGGCCCCATTGATGCTGATGGTGAAGAGATTAGGGATGATGAGATTAGGGGCAGTGAGAGCCCTGTTGACAAAGTGAGTCATCATACTGCAATTTAAATTATATCTGATTCAATGTTTTGTGATTCAGCCAGAGCAGCCATTTGTTGATAGCCGTGAGTCAAGCCTTATGCCCACTCAGGTCCTTCAACCCCACAACCTACTCTGCTGTTGGTAGCACCACTTCATGTTCCACTAGTTTCAAACCATCTTCCAAAGCCACATCCATATCCACACTGCTGTCAAAATCGTTGACTGCCATTTCCGCATCTCAAAAAACAAAAGGAAAAAGGACACATCAGGAGGCATTTGCAGATGAGAACAAAGCAGATGCTGAGAGGATTGCATCTCTTGCTGCAGGTAAACATGCATGGAAGATGGCAGAGCATGCACAGTGCATGGCTAAACTGAACTTGAAGAAGCAGCAGATGACTCTCGAGGCAAATGAAAAATGCTTACAAGCTGATGATCACCATATGGCTACCCAGCATCAGAGGGAGCATGAGAAGGAGGAACATGACTTGAAGATGCTTTGTCTCCGCTTACAATGCCAGGGTACCATGGGAGCTGCAGTGCCAGGACACTATGATGAAGACAACCTTCCTCACCTCCCACCCTTCAATCCTTAGTTGTGATGTCTAAATCTCCAAGTTGTATGTTGTCTCCAAGTCATATGTCATCTCCCTATTTGCCAACCTCCCTGTGAGGTTTTCCTTTGCAATATGATATCAACTTTTGTGCTGTCCTTGTACATCTGAACTCCATGTCTAAAAAATCTAATTGGACACTAATTACGACTGACAGCCCCACTTGAAGGACTGTCAAAAAGATTGTTCATGAGCTTACAGCAAAATCTCTGACTGTCAGTCATGACACAGCAGTGAGCACAAGCAAGTTTGGTGTCATCCTCCTCACTCCCATCATCAAAGACTGCATCACGCCGATGCCTGTGCTCAACCCCCTCTGCTGCATCCCAGATGTTGTACAACTCCTCCTGCCACTCCACATTGATGTTCCCAACCTCGATCTGTAAAATAAGGTTATGCAAAATAATGCAGCACCTGATCCACATGATGACCCAGAGATGCCACTTGTGGGTATAGACTTGAATGCAAAGCTGAAATAAGGACTGAAAATGGCCTTTGAGTAGTCTGATAGCATGTTCGACTCGGATGCAAATCTAAAGGGCACATATTGCAACATTAGTCAGTGGCCATATCAATCAACTCACACCACCTTTGACAAGTAGTAATTGAATGTCCTTTGGTTTGAGTCCAACTTGCCATGAGCAGGCTTCTTGAAGGGTGAGAGAGACCACAATTCAGAAGGATATACTGAGTCGGCCCACAGCCATTCCCCAGGTGAAAACACCCATGCATGCTCCTTGAAAGTCCGGGTGCTTTGGAAAGCCCATGAATCATGCACACTGCCTGTGTGGCCAACAGAGTAGTCTGCAATCATGAGATCATGGGGTGTAGTGATAAGCTAGGTTGCGACCATTACTAGGCTGATTTTCCATTTGAGCATCAATGCTTACCTGACAATCAACAGAGTACCCCCCATCTTTATCAAACCATGCATTGCCATGCAACCCAGGACACCGAAAGAAGGGGAACTTCATCCCATCTGCCAATAAAAACCCATTCTGCCATTCTGAACAGACCATTTCCTCAACATATGCCTTTGCATCTCATTTTCCATTGGAATCAGGGAAATGGATCTCGTTGTCATGGTGTGACAGCAAGCCAACTACAACACGATCTGTGCACTTCTCAACAGCACCAACAGAAATGCCAGCCCACTGCGCAGTGTCCTCAGGTGATGCAGCATTGCCATAGTGTCCAGTGCAGAAGAGGAATACACAGAGTTAGATGTACACAGGGAGTTGTGGGTTGTTGGAGTTGTTGTAGAAGATAGGGTTGTCTTCAATGAGCTGGACCAGAGCATCAAATGTCTCTGGTTCAACACGGACCTTGCGGCGAAAGCGCTCAGGGCTGTGCTCCCTCCAATGGTCAAGGAGGTAAAGCTGTGAGGACTTCAGGACTGGAGGTGCAGCTTGAAGGATATGTGTAGTTGCAATTTCATTTACCAGCTCATGAAAACATCTTGTCCAGTTTTCAAAGTACTCAGTTTTGAAATCAGCTAAAGAATCATCAGACTCTGAGCTTCCACCATCAGAATTTGATGGTATGTCAGAGGAGATGTTGATGTCAGGTGCATCAATGGAGATTGGTGAGCCAAAGGGGGAGGAAGAACAATTATGGTCTTATCTGACTCAGAACCGGACAGGTCTGACATAGCATCAGCAGTGAGTTGCTGGAATCACCATTGTTGGATTGACTGGTGGTGATCAGTGAGCTCTTGAAGCATCATGGTGCAGATGGACAGTGTAGGCATGTTGAAATGCACATAACAATTGGCCAACCATCTGTCATCATGTTTGAAGTGGTGTTTGAATCTGCCGAGCACTAGCTGAGCTTGCTGACTGTTGTTCAAAATGCATTTTGCCTTCCTTTTTCTTGTTTCCATGCCCTGGTGGTTTCACAGTAGACATTTTCCAGCCATTTTTGATTTCCTTTTCACTCACTTTTTGTTGATTCTTCTGCCAAACTTACAAAAAGTAGCCAAAAATGAGATTGAAAAGGAGCCAAAAAAGAGCCAAAAATGGCTACTGTGAACAACCCTATTATTAGACTGTCATAGTTACAATATCCAACAATAGATGGGCCTGAGTATATGATGTTGGGTGAAGCCAGTGAGAAGGGATAGGGTTGTTCACAGTCGCCATTTTCGGGCCATTTTTGCTTCATTTTCAGTTTTCATTTTTCTTCCATTTTTCAAAAATGAACTTCAGAATGAGTCAAGAATGACCTGAAAAATGATCATTTTTGCAAAATGGAGCACCCCCTCCATTTTACAAAGATGGCCATTTTTGCTTTCTTTTTCCCTTCATTTTCACATTCCATTTTTCTCATTCTTTCAAACTCCACTCCGATGCCTAATCCTTTGCAGTGACCACCATCGACGATGATGTTCCCTCCCTCACACCTCTACCACCATCTCCACAACTCTGTCACCACCAGCTGTCACCACTCCCATGTAGGGAAGTGCACGGGTAACCCGCGGGTACTTTTGGGCGTACCCGTACCCGTACCCGCGTCTACCCGTACCCGCAACCCGCGGGTCATGAGTCATGGGTCACCGCGGGTACAGGTAGACCCCCGTCTCCTGTTGTGTAACACCTCCTGCATAGGCCCCGATGATGATGGCGACAACACTATGTTGTCGCCATCATTGTCGGGGCCTTGCATTTGTTACATACATTTAACTAATGGTTTCGGCACTCAGATGAGTGCCGACAACCTTTTGATTACTTATGTACTACATGTATGTACTAACTAACTTAATATATATATTATTTACGGGGGAAGCGCCGCCCCAGAGGAAGGGGAAGCTTGTGGAAGCAAGGTCTTATATACCGGATAATGTTTATCACTATTTGGTTCCAGTAAACGAACGCGAACGCGACGCGTTGTTTGCTAAAACAAGTTGATATTTGCTATTGTTTGGTTTCAGTAAACGCGACTTGTTTATGTATATAGTAGTATTAATTATCAACTTGTTTCAGTAAATCACACATCACAGTGAAACCAAACAATACTTATGTACTAGTAAATATCAACTAGTTGATAATTAATACTACTATATAGTTGAAGTAAATGAATGCAAACACAGAAACAAGTCGCGTTCGCGTTTACTGAAACCAAACAATAGCAAATATCAACTTGTTTTAGCAAACGACGCGTCGCATTCGCGTTCGTTTACTGGAACCAAATAGTGATAAACATTATCCGGTATATAAGACCTTGCTTCCACAAGCTTCCCCTTCCTCTGGGGCGGCGCTTCCCCCATAAATAATATATATATTAAGTTAGTTAGTACATACATGTAGTACATAAGTAATCAAAAGGTTGTCGGCACTCATCTGAGTGCCGAAACCTGTAAATACAAAACTGTACATAGACATTTGGTGACGGGTTGGGTGCGGGTCACGGGTACCTAAGCCGTGACCCGTACCTGTACCCGTGTCTACCCGTACCTGTAACCTGTGCTCTTCCCTAGTCCCATGCCCATGCTGTTAGGACAACACTAAGCACTGGGTCTAGCGCTGGCTCTCACAGTCAAACCCAAAGAGAAGGGGGATCTCGTAGTCTAGAGGCAGCCGCACGTTTAGTGGGTAAGCCTAAGAGAACTCGATGAGAGTCTCTAGGCGTAATATTAACCATTTATATACTACAATACATGAGCTAACAATGAGGTATCCGCATGTGCTACATGAGGCATCTGATCCATGCTTGAATCATGAGGCGTGCATGGTGTTCGGACGCCATGTGTTTACCGTGTGTCTGCTAACTCTATAATAACCACAACAAGTATAAATAGAAGGAAATGCGTAACTAAATAGTGTTAAATGTCTTTGAAAAATCGTACTCTTGACATCACCCCCTCTTTAGGGCTCGGATTCCAGACGAGACACAAGGCCCTCCGGAGTCTCTGTGAAGTTTTCGTACGGGCGAAACTGAAAATGCGCCAACGACCTAAGTCGGCGCGGGGCGGCGGGGTGTGTTCGGTGGAATGCCGCGATGGCCTCCGTTGCGTGTTCAAGGTTTGCGGCGGGCTCCCAAGTGTTGTTTTCCTCGGTATACCCTTGCCACTTCACCAAGTACTGCAGCTGGTTGCGTCGCAGCCTTGAATCTAGTACCTCTTCCACGTGGTACTCTAGCTCTCCTTCGATCTCTACGGGTGGCGGTGCTTCGGCTCGCTGTTCCGGGATCTTCGATGCCGTATGAGGCCTGACCCTGGACACATTGATCACCGGATGGATCTTGATCGATGTCGGTAATTTAAGTTTCACGGCGTTCTGGGATACAATCTCCGTGATGGGATAGGGGCCCAAGCGCTTTTCTGCCAATTTGCGCGAGGGGCGATTCATCTGCAAGTCCTCAGACTCCAGCCACACCTTGTCACCTACTTTGTACGTCGGAGCTTCTCCCCGTATCTGATCCACGTACCTCTTCATTTCATCTCGCGCTTTTGTTAGCGCGGCGTGCGCCTCCTCGTGCACTCTCTTCATTCGCTCTGCGAAGTCATCCGCCGCTTTGACTTTTCCTTCCCTTCTCGGTTCAAAACCCATCCGGGGGTTGTAGCCATAATTAGCATAAAACGGCGATACTTGAATTGCCGAGTGAACGCGGTTGTTGTAGGCGAACTCGCCTAACGCAATCCATTCCGGCCAATCGTCCTGCCGATGATTAATAAAGAGTCTCAGGTACTGCTCCACGTCCTGGTTGACTTGTTCGGTCTGTCCGTCAGTCTGCGGGTGATACGCCGTAGACGTTTTTGTTTGTATTTTCAGTAATTTATTTAACTCGCGCATCAGCGCAGCTGCGAATTGGGGACCTCGATCAGATATGATTGAATCTGGGAGTCCGTGGTACCGCCACACATTATCACGATATAATTTAGCCAGGCCAAGCACGCTGGTTTCCTCCGTTGTGGGGATTGCGTGCATTTGTTTCTTTGCCCGATCAACTACCACTAAGAGCGCGTCGTATCCTTGCACCTCTGGCAGCCCCGTGATGAAGTCCGCGGAGATTGCTTTCCACGGCTCCATAGGGGAGTCAATCGGTCTCAGCTTGCCCGCTGGAGGTTTGGGCACATTCTTGTACCTCTGGCATTTATCACAGCCATCTACATAGTCGAACACAAACTTGGTCATGTTCGGCCACCAATAATTACGGGCCACCAGTTCCAAGGTCTTCCACCGCCCTGGATGCCCTGCAATTGCCGAGTCGTGGTGCAACTTCACGATCTCGCGTCTCAGCTGTACCTCTCTTGGTACGTACACCTTTCCTCTGAACAACACCAGCCCTTGCTCTTCGCTCCATTCCTCTGTCCTCAGCTGTTTCGTTGGCGATCTCTTCAACTCTTCCACTGCCTTCACTACCGACTCATCCCACTCCTTCGCCTTCCGCACTCTGCTCAACAACTTCTCCTCGGAGCCTTCGATCAACAAGTGACCATGCTGCGTCACCTTGATTGCGAAGAATTCCGGCTTAAGCAGTGTCACGTCTTCGTTGTCGTGCTCCCCGTCACTCTTGAAGTCTGGTCTCCTGGACAGGGCGTCAGCCTTTCCCATTGCCGTGCCGGGTTTGTTGACCAGCTCGAAATCAAATCTTGATAAATAAAGCGCCCACCGCGCTTGTCTCCGGTTCAACTTCTTTGACGTCATGAAGTATCGGAGATTGGAATGATCCGTCCAAATCTCGATCTTATGCGTCGCACCTTCTAAATGGTGCCGCCATGTCTCCAGTGCCCTGATGATGCCGAGCATCTCCCGATCATGTACGTCGTAATTTCGTTCGACGTCATTCAATGACTTGGAGATGAAGGCGCACGGCCTCCACTTTCCGTCCTCCGTCTTCATCGACAACACCGCCCCTGTCGCCACTCCAGAAGCGTCCGCTTCAACTCGCAAGGGCTTGGAAGGATCCGCGGTAGCGAGGATCGCATTCCGTGTGAAAAGCGCCTTGAGTCCGTCAAACGACTCCTGTTCTGCCGTCCCCCATTCCCACTTCTGGTCCTTCCTTAATAATTTATTCATGGGCGCGGCTACCTTGGCAAAGCCTTCAGCAAAGCGTCGGTAGAAGTTCGCGAGACCTAGAAAGCGTTGGATATCTTTCACTGATCTTGGAACTGGCCACTCTTCTATCGCCTTCGTTTTTTCTTTATCCATCCTGATTCCTGAGGGGGTAATGTGCAACCCCAAGAATTCGACTTCATTGACTTCGAATTCACATTTCTCCGGTTTCACGAATAGATCATTTTCCTCTAGTCTTTTTAACACCTCTTCTACGATTTCGTTATGTCCGTTTTTGTCCTTTGTAAATATTAGGATATCATCTATGTACACTACTACTGACCCCTGGTCGATGAGGTCCTTCAGCACACCGTTCATCATGGTCTGGAACGTGGCTGGGCTGTTGCAAAGTCCGAAATACATTACTAACGGTTCGAACGCGCCCCTGTGGGTCGTGAACGCCGCTTTCCATTCATCCCCTTCTTTCACTCTGACGTTATTATATCCCCATCTCAAGTCCAATTTTGTAAATACTCGGGCACTACCTACTCTGTCTATCAAGTCACTGATAAGCGGCAATGGATAATTGTTACGTATTGTCCATGCGTTTAGGTATCTGTAGTCCTGCACCATCCTCTTTTTTTTGTCTTTCTTTGGGATGAAGAACACGGCCGACGTCTGCGGCGACTTGCTCTCTCTGATGTATCCCTTTTCTAACTGGTCGTTCAAGAAGTCGTCGACTTCGCCTTGTTCTTGCGGTGAGAGCCTAATGTTTTTGGCTTTCTTGGGCTCGTAACCGGGTTTCATTTCAATGGCATGATCCCACGGCTTCCACTTTGGCATTCGTTCCGACGCTTTCTTCGAGAACACCTTCATCCACCTCCGGAACCTACGCGGAATCTTGGCCTCGATCTCCGACTCCGTCATTCGGATCTCGAGCTCCTCATCGCGCACCGGATTTGCATTCTCTTCCTGGATGATCTCCTCCAGGATTCCATCTCCGTCTGCCATCGTTCCTCCTGCTTGAATGAATGTGTCTTCGTCCTCTACTTCCTCGATCGTAGGACGAAACTTCTGTCGCTCGGCCAACTTCCGCCTGGCCCTATCTTTCTTCGCTGCTCTGATAAATACATTGCACTCCCGAGGGCAGCGCGTCATTCTAACCTCGCCGGTGTCCCAGTTGATGTCCGGGTTGTGCTTGCGCAACCCCGGGTGTCCCAGGATCACCGTTGTCTTTCCCAAGTCGCACACTTCAAAGACGGCCTTTTCTTTGTGACCTCGGAACGATACCATCAAGACGATCTCTTCTGTGATCGAACCGCCCTGGTTTAAGGTACCATCAATGTTGTAAACCCTGATCGGTTGATCCAGGGTCCGAGTCTTGAGTCCGCTTTTGTGTACAAATTCTCAATCTACAAAAAGTCCGGTAGCCCCGCTATCTAATAATGCCCTGACTGTGCAGGCGTCATGCGTGTCTAAAGTAGTAATCGTAATCGGTATCATGATTTCGTTTTTTATTTTACTTGATCTAACAAAGTGCTTAACCCCCTCTTTAGGCTTGTCGGTAACAATGTCTGATTTAGTAACTACGGGTACATGGGGAATTAAGCGTAGCTCCGGGCTACCGAGCCGACTTGTGTCGGGCCCCCCACCGTTGTGGCTAACTACTGTATCACTATCTAAGCTTACTACTGTAGCAGTGTTTGTTTCCGTATCAGAGTCCATATTGTCTACCGTTAGTCCGTTGTACTTATTTCTGGAAGCAAGCGAGGGGGGTCTCACTGGCCTCCGGCAGGAAAATCCTTTTTGGCCTTTGCGTCGGCCTCCTCTGCTAACTTCGCGGTCCAATACCCGCGCAAGTCCTCGTAGTTCATCGCCCTGATGTCCAGGCGCGATCTGCAGTCGCGGGCCATGTGCCCGGGTTTCCTACACTTGTAGCAAATGAGTGGAGGGCGCTTCGCGCTCCTGTCCACGTCCATCGCATTTGGGTCGCGTGCTCGAGGGGGGTGTGCATTCCCCTGAGCCTGCTGGCCCCACTGTCTTGCTGGCGGTTGTTCTGCCGCCCGGTGTGGTGCGGGCGCTGTTCGCCCCGCCACTGCTGTTGGTGCTGCTGATGCAGCCTTCTGTCTGAAGCGTCCCACAAACAGCCTTTGTTCTGTCCTGGCTTGTCGCCATTGCCTGTCCATCCTCATTGCCTGTGCGTACCACTCGTCAATGGTGGTAGGAGGGTGGTCGAGATTGTTAAGCCACTCTCGCAACGGCGCCTTCAAAGACCGCTTGAATTCATAGATCAGCAGGGTGTCAGAGTAGCCTGACTCGTGCGCCGCGATCTTGAAATTCTGGACGTGCTCGTCTGCGGTGTCGTCTCCCTGGACCATTGTGGTCAGTTGGAAGACCTTGGTGTCCCTAACGTTGGGATCGCCGAAAGATGATTGCAGAGCCGTCATCAGCTCCTCTGCGTTCGCAAAGGGCGGGGCTCTGCGCATCATTTGTTTCACAGCCACCTCGCGCCACTTTGCCGCTGTGCCTCCCTGGAGGTACGACAAGATCCAAATGATCTTCGCATCCTCGGACCGGAACTCGTCAGGGCGACCGTGCATGTACATGTACACGGCCGTCTCGAAGCTGTCGAGCTCGTCGGACTTGCCAGAGAAGGGGAGGGGGGTAGCGACTTTGGGCGTACGGAAAGACTTTCCGCCGGCCGTTGCTGACTCTGCGCGCATTGCCTCATCGGCGCGCTCTTTCTCGCGTTTCTGCTCCATGAGGATCTCCAACAGCTGGTCACACTCAGCGCGTGCCTGCGCGAGGAGTTCCTCTAAGGATTGAATGGGGGGAGATTCGATGGGTGCTGGCACATCGACGTTCTCAATGTTGGCCATGGGGAAAATGGGGGGGAGGAGGAAGAGTGGTGTTGGTGGTGTGGAAAGGAGTCGGGGGCGAAGGTATATAAACCCTTGCCCATCTGCCATTGTCACTTGGGCATGCCCCAACCTTGCTAAGTAAATAAGTACATAAGTAAATAATATAGTATATATTAGTGTATATACAAGTAGATAACTGGCTGATGGCGGGTGAGGCGGAACGATGGGCGAGAGGAAATGCAATAGTTCCCTGGAGCGGGCGCGCGACCCTGCTGTGCTCCTTGGGATCGAAAACTGGAAGACGTCGCTTTTGGGGCAACGTGAAGAGAGTAAGGGCGAGGTCTCTTGCGTGATGATGAGCCGCGGTCAATCACACTACGCGCGCGCTCACAGAAGCGTCGGGTGGCATCCCACGACGGTCTGTTGTCAAGTGGACCTCGGTCCAGTTGAGGGTTTGTTCAACGGGATCAACCCGGGTGAACGGTCGAGCTACGAGTGTTCGACGGCGTCAACACCAGAAGAACGAGGATTGGGGGTTGGGGAAAAATGGCGCTCGAAGCGAGCGGGGTGAGTGTAAAGTGTGGAGCGGGGGCGTGCGTACCGTCGCCTCCACCGTACCCTCAGGACGATGGTCTGTCCGAGGTAGGTGCAAACGAATGTGTATACGTACACACGGCCTTGAGGGGAGGGGTGATGCGAACGGTGGAGCGTTGAAGGCGTCTTGTCTTTAACGGTGGCAGCGCCGGGTTTGCGCGTGTCGTTTCAAGTGAGGCCCGGGTAAAGATGGTAAGAGTGATTTAAGATGTGAGAGGGAACGCGGAAAGAGGAATCGAGTTCTTCTGTTAGGACAACACTAAGCACTGGGTCTAGCGCTGGCTCTCACAGTCAAACCCAAAGAGAAGGGGGATCTCGTAGTCTAGAGGCAGCCGCACGTTTAGTGGGTAAGCCTAAGAGAACTCGATTAGAGTCTCTAGGCGTAATATTAACCATTTATATACTACAATACATGAGCTAACAATGAGGTATCCGCATGTGCTACATGAGGCATCTGATCCATGCTTGAATCATGAGGCGTGCGTGGTGTTCGGACGCCATGTGTTTACCGTGTGTCTGCTAACTCTATAATAACCACAACAAGTATAAATAGAAGGAAATGCGTAACTAAATAGTGTTAAATGTCTTTGAAAAATCGTACTCTTGACACATGCCCACATTGACTAATGCCACCAACTGCCACAAACCAACCACATCAGGCCCAAATGATGACAGGTCATTTGGGTGTTTTTTTGTCAAGTTGTTTGTTTTTATTTTCAACTAACTAATTTTTTCATTTGCTTTTCCTAGGTTTTATCTATGTTGTTTACCACAAGATGGCACCAAGACAGCACACTCCATCGCTATGAGCATCTGCTCATGAGGTGGATGATGGATCAGGACAACAACAAAACAGGGCAACGTCCAACAACAGGGGAAATGGGGCAGGGACAAGGGATGGCAAGGTGAAGACGACGACAGCCACCAGCATCCCACTGCCACAAGCAGCTGTTCACAGGGTGGAAACAACTGGCATGGCAAAGATGGGGAGGATGCAACAACAAAAAAGAGGGGGAGCCATGACTACAAAAACAATGGGACAGGATGACACCAACACCAACAATGAGGATGATGGGGACCAGGGGATAAAGACAGACAACAAGAAAAATGATGAGGAGGACAACCACCACATGACAACAAGGAGTCACAACATGACGACGAGGACAACTGTTACAAACTGATCTCGTAGGGCGGAGTTACGGCGGTATCCGACGGAGTTCTGATGCAGTAAAGGACTTGGCTTCAATCTATAAGAGATTGTGCCCTTCTCTATGCCCATTGCCCAATTTACAAGGAGACGATAATAAGAGCAGAGGTCCAGCAGAGTTCCAGAAGTAAGAAATGAAGGGGACTTAGAGTTGAGAGTGTTGGAGAAGTAACAATGCAATAATCAAACTGAAGTTACAAGTAATGGTATCTAAGCTTTATAGTAACTAAGTGACCGAGGTAAACTACAGTGGAGCCTGTGGAGTACCAAGTACGCAGTAAGTAAGATAATCAATCAATGATATGTGATACAAACAAAACAGGAGAAGTATATGAAATAGAATTTGAAATGGTTATTTGAAATAGTGGTGGCTCCATCAGTGATCTGCCGGAGTTCCGTCGCAGGCTTGCATGGGATATGACAGTATTTCCCCCTTAGGACCAAGCCTTTGAGGTCACGTGGTGTTCGGATTCCATATTTAGGAATTTGATTGTCCGCAGTTCTTCAGTATCAACCACCATGTCAAACTCTCAAAACACTTCCCTCCCTGCTCCTTTGTCTTCCACCGCTGAGGAACGCACTAAACTAGTGGCGCACTTCAAAGAACTCGCTGCCCTGGAGGAGGCCATGAAGAAGGCTGCCGCTGAGGAGGCAGAGAGGAAATCCGCCGAAGAGAAGAGGCTGCGCAAGGAGGAGAAAACACATCATCGTGAAGAATGCCATGCAGAAAAGCGAAAGGCCACAGACCCCACCGCCGAGGAGGACAAGGAGGTGGTAGAAGAGCCACCTAAGAAGAAGGAGAAGAAAGCTAAGGCAGTGGCGTGGGCAACCTCTGGCAGAGGTGAAGACACGGGGCCATTGGCAGAGTCTGCCTGCGTCAGGTGAGTGATGTTTATCATCACTTTTGTTTTATAGTTGATTTTGTTCTTTAGATGTTGCACTGCAGGCACGGCGTGCATGAGGTCTGGTGGGACCCACCGCCTCGCCTGTGACCACTGCTTCTACATGAAGCAGCGATGCGAGGGTGGCACAAGACGGGAGGCGACGATGGTGGCAATGATGGTGGACAAGGCGATGGAGAAAGGCCTTGTGGAATACATGAAGGAGATGTCAGCAGGTATGGTGAGGCTCCACAGGGAGTTCGCGGAGATGACAGAGGTGATCCGCGACCTTGCAGAGCACGTCAAGTGGGGCGCGGAGCAGATGGACAAGGGAGAGATGGAGGAGTTGGAGTTCGACGGCAACAAGGAGGTCTGATGGGACCTGGAGCACTTGGAGGAGGAAGAGGACAACTACGCCGCCTTCAAGGCATGGCAAGCGGAACGGCGGCCGGTGGCGGAGTCCGATGAGGGGTCAGAATGGGACGGAGAGGGAATGGAGATGGAGGAGTAGTAGAAGAAGTAGTAAGGAGGAAAGTAAATAGAAGAAAAAAGTAATATAGTATGTACGGAGGTCCATGGAGGACCATAAAATGTAGATACTTGGTTTGTATGTAGATAGGACAGTTTGTAATGGTTTTGTTTTTGGCTTTGTTTTTGTTTTGTAAGTAAGGAGTGATCTGGTAAGCAAACTTGTAAGTAAGATGACGGTGTTTTGACAATAATGAAATGGCTTTGTTTTTCTTGTAGGTAATGACGGTTTCCAATAAGATAGGGCTCGTACACTCCCAACATCATCACGTGATATTTGAGTGACAAACCGTGACAAATGACCAATTTTCTAATTAATCCTTCGGACATCGTTTTTTCTGAAATGTAAAACCTAGAATCTCTAGAAAATCACATTTTTAAGATAGTCTAGGTCGCCGATCACTCAGTTTTGAGGAAGGAAGAAAGTTATTAGAGGTTGATCAATTTTATACCAATTTAGGGTGGTGGTCGGCAATTTCCATATGGTGGACGCGTCAAGGCGCGTCGAAGCGAAGAATGCACATGCGCGCTTAGTTTGGTGTGGATGGGGCGGCGTAGCTGGCGCTACCTAAACCTCGGTCACCATGCACGTCCTGGGAAGCGGAAATTGAGCCCTGATGCTGACAAGGAAAATGTAAGTCGGCCAAAACACACTTGATAACCAAATTACTTATTGACACGTCAATTGAGCAGGCCAACCCGTCAAAGATTGCCAGAACAGCACGGCCAATACAGGTTGATTGCCAAGCCATCCCAAGTTCACCTCTGTGTGAGATCCGCAACATGACACCTGAGCGCACTGGGGACCAGCCCCTCAGCAGCAATCCACCCGAGAAGGAATTTACTCCCAATCCTGTTTCTGTACTGCGCTGGCCTGCAGTTGAGATTGAAGAGATTGAAGATGTTGATGCTCAAAAAATGATACACCACAGTTGGAATGGAGAGGAGACTTTTTGGACGGTAGAAGATGAAGATGGGTGGGAGATGGAAGACGAGGACCACACTTTGCTGCTGGTTGAGGATGACACAGCAGAGGAGGCTGCCTTCAACTCCCGATTGGGCAAATATGTCTTTCCACCCTCACGAGAAGATGCAGTCACAGCGTTTGAGGATATCACGAAAATATTAAAGCCTCCACGGGGGACAGGACGCGGTTACAAAAATGCTGGTCTTGATGCTGTTACTCGGACTCGACTCGAAGGCATGCGAATGTTTTTGGGTGCATACACTCGTTTGGAGATAGACAGACCTGGGTATCAAGGCAACTGGACAGAGGCTTCGGTATCGACTGTTACCATGCGTTGTGAGAGTGCACACCATACAAGAAAGCTTCGTGCATGGGCCCGTGCATTTATCAATGACCGAAAAGAGATCCCAGAGAATCGATTTGGCCGAGGAAACAAATCCGCAATCGACGATGAGGATCTAGCACAAGAAATCCACGTACACCTCCAGGGGATCGGAAAATATATCAAGGCAGAGGACATAGTCCAGTACTGTTCTAAACCAGAGGTACTCGCTCGCTTGAAACGGACAAAAACCATTTCACTGTCAACAGCCCGTCAATGGCTAAACAAAATGGGCTACCGTTGGAAGCGGAATCATAGGGGTCAGTACGTTGATGGCCACGAGCGGGCAGATGTTGTCGAGTACCAACAAAACATCTTCCTTCCAGTGATGGAGCAGTATGAGCGTCGTATGCGAGCCTGGACCGAGCAGCATGGGTGGGATTTGCCACCAGAAATAATTCGTGCAATTGTTGGATGGGTTCACGATGAATCTATGTTTCATGCACACGATCGTCGCCAGACTGCATGGTACCACAAAGATGCCACTCCCCTGCCCTACGCGAAGGGAGAGGGAGTCTCATTGATGGTCGCCGATTTCGTATCTGCTGACTACGGATGGCTTCGTTCTCCCGATGGAAAAGAGTCAGCGCGTGTCATTTTTCGTCCAGGCAAAAACCGTGAAGGGTACTTTACAAACGAAGACATACTTGCGCAGGCAGAACACGCGATGGCGATTTTGTCGAAATACTATCCACACGAGGATCACTTTTTTATTTATGACAATGCAACAACGCACCTCTCGCGATCAGCAGATTCCCTTTCCGCAATAAAAATGCCCAAGAATACTTCGAAACCTGAAACAAATTTTGGTGTCTTTACCAACGTCATTGGAGCCGATGGACGGCCACTTCATGGACCCGATGGGAAGATCTTGAAGCAAAAGGTTCGGATGCGGAATGGGCGAGTTAACGGAAGAGAACAGGAGTTTTATTTCCCAGATGGCCACGAGAAGGCTGGCCTTTTCAAAGGTATGGCCGTGATATTGACAGAACGCGGCTATGACGTGTCGAACAAGAAGGCACAATGTGGAAAAAAATTTTCAGACTGTCCTCAGGGTGTCAAGGACTGCTGCTGCCGACGCATGATCTACAGCGAACCTGATTTCGTTGAGGAGGAGTCATTGTTGGAGACTTGCTGTCGGAGTCAAGGGTATCCTGTCCACTTTTTCCCGAAATTTCATTGCGAGACAAGTTTCATCAAGCAATGCTGGGGAAATGCAAAACGGCGATATCGTCTGCTCCCACCATCGTCAAAAGATGAGGATTTAGAGCGGAACTGTATCACCAGTTTGGACGAGGTACCCCTCATTTCGATGCGGCGGTAAGTGGCCTGGGATCTGATTGGAGTCGTAGTAACTGAGCAATAGATATGCGACACGAGCCCTCCGGTTTATGGATGCATATCGAAAAGGCCTCAACGGCAAGCAGGCAGCATGGGCGGCAAAGAAGTATCGTGGTCACCGTGTTATCCCCGAAACAATCCTTCGGGAACTGGAGACCGTCGGAATTACTTGATCACTCATTTATATTACTTTAACACTTCTTATATAGTAATTCAACTAATTTGTACAGTTGCATAATTTTTTTATATCTTATTCTATGTACATAAATTGTCTTCGTACTTCACTTCCTTACAGATCGATAATGTCTGACAAATGTGGTCACAATACGTCACATCCCACGTGATGATGTTGGGAGTGTACGAGCCCTATCTTAGGTAAGGTTGACTTTGTTTTGTTGTATGTAAGGTGATGGTATCTGATGACTTTGTTTTTTGTAAGTAATAGTAACGGAATATATAAAAAATGAAATGGCTTTATTTTGTTTTGAATTGACTTTGTTCTTTGTTTAAGGGTAAGGAATGATGGAGTTATTGTGGATCAGGTTTGCTGGGGTACTGTGCATGGAAGTCCACGACGGCTTCCTGGGCATGCTCAAGTTCTTCGGCAAGTAGCCAGGACTGTTCCAAGTCAGTGTTCTCATAACCTGACCAGTGCACCAAATATAACAATGGACACCACCACCGCTTATCGAGTTTGGAGTCCAAGATTTCTGCAATCTTGCATTCAATTTTGTCGTCAATAGTGATCGGCAGAGGCAGTGGCTGAATCTGATTAGGAATTGTGTTGACGGGTGCTGGTTTAATTTGGGATACATGAAAGACCAGGTGTAAGGCGTGGAGGTGGTCTGGAAGATGAAGGGTGAAGGAATGTGTGCTGGCTTGGGCGATGATTTCAAAGGGGCCAAGATTCTTTTCTGATAGCTTTTTTGAAGGCCTAGTAGTGCGAATATTTTCAGCATGAAGGCAGACTTGGTCACCAACTTTATAAGGCAGAGCAGGGTGCCGGCAGCGATCTGTGGGAACTTGATAATGCTCTTGGGCAAGTTTGATTTGCTGGCAGAGTTCCGTGTGTAGTTTGTCAAGATCCACGACATAGGATCTAGCCTTTTGGGAAGCCAGCTCATGCTCAGGGTAGATGGTGAAGTTGGGGTCATAACCTTTGTTGGCATAGAACGGTGATATGCTGGTGGTAGCACTAGGCGCGTTGTTGTAAGTGAACTCGGCAAGGGGAAGGAGTTCTGACCAGTTGTCCTGCTGGTAGTTGCAAAAGATGAGCAGGTACTGTTCTAGTGTCTGATTAAGTCATTCGGTTTGTCTGTTGGCCTCCGGGTGATAACCCAAAGTGAAGTGGATCTTCATGTCAAGGGCTTTACCTAATGACTGGAAAAACCTAGAGACAAATTCAGAGCCACGGTCACAAGTGATGTGCGATGGAACTCCATGCTTAGAAAATACATGAAGTATGAAGAGCCGGGCGAGCTCTGGGGAGTTGATCTCATCAACTGTAGGAATGAATATGCTTTGTTTAGGAAGTCAATCAACGACGACTAAAATGGAAGTATAACCAAGGGATGGGGGTAAGTGTCCAATGAAATCCATAGAGATGGAATTCCACGGCTTCTCCGGGATCGGTAATTGCTTCAATAGTCTGTACAGCTTATGCCATGGCGACTTGGTGCGTTTACACGAAGTGCAAGTATTGCAGTAATCCTTTACAAATGTTCTGAGGTTAGGCCACATATATTCTCGGCGTACCAATTGTAATGTTTTGTTTTGGCCGAAGTGACCAGAAAGGATGTGATCGTGTTTGTATTGAAGAATGCGAAGTCAGAGGTCCATGGAGTCTGGGACATAAATGTGATCATTAAGTCAAAGAAGTCCATCATCCCCAAGTGACCAGGGTGCAGAAGGTGTAGTGATGTGTGATGCTATAGCAGGGTCTGACGGGAGAGCCATGCAGATGTCCATGTGCAGGCTTTCTATGTCAAGAGCTACAGCACTGCATAGTATGGGTTCAGCAAGGTAAGTAGCACATAAAGATGCATTGAGTTGTTCTTTGGAAAATACCGGGCGGAAGTTATGTGGATTATCCGTGATGGAATTGCTATTTCCCCCTTTGCAGTAGATGTCCCATTGTCTAGTGAGAGCGTCGGGCTTAGTACCAAGCTTCCCAGGACAGAAGCAAATAATGAGGTTGAATTGGGATAAGTACTCGGACCAGCGGGCTTGCTGCCGGGTGAGCAGTTTCATAGTGGAAAAATATTCTAGATTTTTATGATCAGTAATGATGGAAACCAGAGTTCTGCTACCTTCGAGATACTGCCGCCAATATTTGAAGGCCTCGAAGATAGCCAATAGCTCCTTGTTGTGTGTGTTGTAATTGAGTTCGGGGGGTGTAAAAGAGCGGGAGTGAAAGGCGACCGGGTGTAGCTCGCCGTCGGCGGTGTATGTCAACAGTATGGCGGCGAGCTCACAGTCGGAAGCATCTGTCTTGACAATCATTGTGTTGTCCGGGGTCCAATGGGTGAGGACCGGGGCATGTGTGAACTCTTCCTTTAGTTTCTGGAAGGCTTGTCAGCACTTGTCTGTGAAAGTCCAGGGGACATTCTTTCTAGTTAGTCTAGTAAGGGGAACGGTGATGTCGGAATAACCATGAATGAAACGTTGATAGAAATTACAAAAACCCAAGAATGACTGTACATCCTTAATCTTGCGGGGCTCCGGCCAATCCATGATTGTTTGGACTTTGTTGGCGGACATCCATAGGCCCTCCGGTGACAGAATGTAACCAAGGTACTCTATAGTGTCGGTGTGGAATTCGCATTTCTGCGGCACTGCATAAAGGCCATGTTTGTGGAGCCTCCGTAATACCTCCTTGACATGCCTCTTGTGTTGAGACATATCATCGGAGTAGATCAGGATGTCATCCAGGTAGACAATGACGGAAACGTCAAGCATGTCACTAAAAATGTCATTCATGAAACATTGAAAGGTGGCAGGTGCGTTAGAAAGCCCGAAAGGCATCACCCACCATTCAAAAGAGCCATAGCAGGTATGGAATGTTGTTTTCCATTCCTTGCCGGTGGCGATACATACCAAGTGATAAGCATGGCGCAAGTCGATTTTGGTATAGAAGCGGGCATTGCACGGGGTGTCGAGTAGGTTGGAAATGAGGGGTAGTGGATAACGGTCCTTTTTCGTAAGCTTGTTAAGCCCACAGTAATTGACGCATAACCGGAGTTCACCACTCTTTTTGCAAACAAAAAGGATCGGAGCTCTGTGTGGTGATTTAGATGGCCGTATGAAACCTATCTGGACGTTTTCCTCAATGAATGCATGCAGAGTGTCTAGCTCTGAGGCAGACAAGGAGTACATGCAACCTGGCAGAGGTTCTGCTCCTTCCTCGAGTTCAATTTTGAGGTCGTAAGGTCGGTGTGGTGGAAGGGTGTTGGCCTTTCCTTTGCTGAAGACGTCCGCAAATTCATGGTACTCCTCAGGGACTTTGGATAAGTCTGGCACATCCTCCGCGACTGGGGCGGCAGCTTTGCCATGAACTCCATCATCAGAGAGAGAGACTGAGAATGTTTGGGCGCCAGGAAGGCGACAGGCGTGAGCGTAAGCTGCGGCATTGATGAACGATATGTGGGTGGGTTGTTTGATGGCAGTGGGCTTCAGAGATTCCGCCGGCGCATTGGGCAGACACGGTTCTAGGGAAGGTTTGTTAGGTTTGGGCAAGGAATTTGCTTTACCTGAGGTCGTTGACAGTGCTGGACCTCTGTACTCATCTGTCCGGAAAGCAACTTGGCCATAGGCCCAGTCAATCAACAGATTGATCTGCCTAAGCCAATTTAGTCCAAGTATGGCGGAGTTACTAGAGTTGAGTGGGGTAATGTAGAATAGTAGGTCGAAAGTCTCACCTGTGGGAAATGAAACCAGAAATTGTAACTGTTGCGTGATCCATCTGTTTGAAGACCCATCGAAAAGGCGGAGCCATATCGGCAATATAGTTGTCGTTGGAATATTGTGTTTTGATACAAATGATGAGTCTATAAAACAATGAGTTGAACTGCTGTCTAAAAGAGTAATCATAGTAGGGTCATAAATAGAAGTTAAGGCAATTTGAAAAGATTTAGAATCGTAAAGAGCGGCGGTGTTGAGGTGGACCTCCTTTGGTGCACAGTTGGTGTCAATGCAACCCCCAGCCCATGTGGAGGATTCTTGAGGGTTGCTGACTATTTTTTTGAATCCGCGGAGGTTGCCGCGGGGGCTGCTGGAGTGGCGGCTTCTGTAGTTGCTGCTCTGCCTTTAGAATTAGCTGCCTTCCTGCAATCCTTAGCCTCATGACCCGCTATACCACAATAAAGGCATAATCCTTCTTTCAAGCGGCGGGCCCATTCATCTCCAGTAAGCTTACCATCCTTTCCTAACTTGTTGGCTATCAAGGGTTTATTTTTGTTGTTGTTGTTGGAGCCACTAGTGTTGTTGGAATTATTGGAGTTGTTGCCAGAGTTGGACTTGTTGGAGTTTTTGGATTTACTGGCAGTGTTTGTGGACTGTTGGGATTATGTATACAAGAGTATACAGGCAAGCCAAGTTAACATGCCTAGGGAATATTGCCAGAATATGCTAAGTCATATTAACACATGTTTAACAGAGGTTAACACATGCAGAGACATATAGGGGAATCCACAGTTAACACATGCTACAGGATTAATCATCCTGCAGCATGTCTATCATAGGATAGGCAAGATATAGCCATGTCTATCATAGGCTATCAGAGACAGAGCCTTGGATAGAGTGTCTATGACACACCCTGCAGAAAGTCTAGGACTTACCAAGCCATGATATCATATGTCACTATTATTGACACTGTTATAGGGGATATGACATAGTTATTCCATTATTAACTGGTACAGGGGTCTATTACAGAATACCTCCTTTATATATTAAAGGAGTGCATTACACTATACCTCCTAACTGTGTAGTATAAATATTGCACATCATGTAGGAGATGATAATAACATTCCTCCCTGTGGCAGACTCCCTCACTCACTAGCCTTTGAGATTAACTTCATCCTCTAACCTTGTCCTTAACTCTTCCTGTCACTGTTCACCACTCCATTCCCAACATGGACTTGCCACCGGAGGAGGAAGTGTCGTCAGTTTTGTTATTATTGTTGTTGCCAGACTTAGTGGAGCGGGTTTCAAGCGCTGCTTTGTCTTTCTGCATCCAGTAGACTTCATCAGCTTCTTGGGCTTTGAGATGTAATGCTGGTAGAGTTGCTGGTTTGCCTCCTTGGAGGACTTCAATGCGGATCTGTAGCGGAAGTCCGCGGAAGTACACTTCACAGAGTGCTGAGTCATTCCAATTGACTTGAGTGGCTAGCTTCCAAAACTCGACATTGTACTTGACAATGTGATGGGATTCCTTCATTTTGAGCATGTATAGAGATTTCTCGGCATCTCCAACGGGGTCGTGCAGGCCAAAGTTGGTCTCGAGCTTGTTGATGAAAGCTTCAAAGTCCCAAATCCAATTGGCACTATTGGTTGCATCCATTAGCCCTGGTTCAAACCAACCAAGTGCTGCTCCCTTCAGATAAGAAAGAATGAATAAGATCTGTTTCTCATCAGATGCAAAAAGGGTAGGACGGTCATGGAAGTGAAGGTTACAAGAGATGAAGAAGTCACAGAGTTTCCGTGGGTCTGTACCATCGAATGTGTCAGGTTCACGTACTTTGACTTTCTCATTGTGAGGTTGTCGGGAGGAGCAGATGCTGTCCGATAACTCTGTAGTATGTGCAGGAATAACCGGTCATTGCCACAGGGCTCCAACTTGGGATTGGATTGGTGGTCATCACCTTCCAGGTCATCGTCATCACCATCAGGGTCATCAGGCCCTTCAGGATTGCCGTGACTAGGTTGGTTTTCAACCAGTGTGCCACGGGGTTGCGGCAGGGTAGACAGAGGTTGAGTGTCAGGGTTTTCTGGGTTTGCTCCCAGGCCAGGAAATATGTTTGAAGGTCACAGTGTGGTACCAAAGGTTGACAAAGGTCGGTGCAGGGTTGGTGAGGATAGTCGGGATCTGTGCATGGCTTGTAATCCGCTTCATTGCGAATTGGTGGTAGAGCGTGTACACATAGCGACTGAAGTTGACATAAAAAGGTTAATATGTTCGTGAAGAGGGTGTAAGAAGTGTGAGTTTGATTATACTGTTATGAACTGATCTCATAAGGCGGAGTTACGGCAGTATCTGATGGAGTTCCAATGCGGTAAAGGACTTGGCTTCAATCTATAAGAGATTGCTCCCTTCTCTACACCCATTGTCCAATTTACAAGGAGACAATAATAAGAGTGGAGGTCCAGTGGAGTTCCAGAAGTAAGAAACAAAGGGGACTTAGAGTTGAGAGTGTTGGAGAAGTAACAATGCAATAATCAAACTGAAGTTACAAGTGATGGTATCTAAGCTTTATAGTAACTAAGTGACCAAGGTAAACTACGGCAGAGCCTGCGGAGTACTGAGTATGCAGTAAGTAAAATAATCAATCAATGATATGTGATACAAACAAAATAGGAGAAGTATATGAAATAGAATTTGAAATGGTTATTTGAAATAGTGGCGGCTCCATCGGTGATCCGCCGGAGTTCCGTTGCAGGCTTGCATGGGATATGACAACAACCACCACAGGATGACAACAGGGATGGGGACAGGCAACGACATGACATGACAAAAACAGCAGTGGCACACAATGAGGGGAACAATGAGGATGGGGGAAGAATGGAAGGTGCAGGCGACAGATCCAGTGCCACATGACAAGGAACACAAAAAAGGGCCCAAGAGACATTATGTCCCTTGGGCCATAGATAAGTTTTTTTCAGTTCATTTCATTTTTGTGTCACTAACAAAGATTTTAGATATTAACTACTGGTGATGATAACAACTACCTGGCTCAGTGGCGAACAGGGAAGGATATATGACACCTACCTCCAATGCAAAACATTGACCCAGCACCCACTCCCAGCCCTATGAGAAACTGCTCATAGGGTGGATTGTGGGTGGATATGGGGTGCTGCAGCACAATGCAACAGGAGGAGCCACCAAGACATGGTAAGGAGGGCCACGACAGGGTGCCACCTGCCGTCCCATATGTAGCCGTTTATTTCACCTTCTTTTCTTTCATAGTTATTTTTGTCATAGTACAAAGGGTATATAGCATAGTATAAAATATATATATTTCCTACACACTATAAGTTTGAAGACTACGAGATACTACCAATAGTGACCAGCCCATGAAAATAATTTTACCAAGTTGTTTGAGGGGAGTTTGAATATGCCGAGCACTTGCCAGCACTGCCGAGGACCATGTAAAATGCATTTTGCATCATTTTTGTTATTTTTGCTTTCCAGGGTGTTCACAGTAGCCATTTTTCACATCATTTTTCATTTCATTTTTCGGATCATTTTGATCATTCTTCTGCCAAACATGCGAAAATGAGCCAAAAATGAAGCCGAAAATGAGCCGAAAATGGCCCAAAAATGTTTACTGTGAACAACCCTGATATAAGGATACAATGCCCTCGGATTTGTAGCTTGATCTCAGTCACGCGATGGATTCGTTGCAAGTAATGCAACGCACAGCCGGCGACCCTCCCGCCACTATTTTCTGTGTATCAACTTCAGTACTTCTCATTTATATATATATCCTGTCGCACTCACAAATTATTGATCGTCGTAGACCTTGATTTCCCCCTTTAGTATCTGATACAGTCACGCCTTCGAATTCGCGGCCCCCCTGGTCGGCCGCCACTGAGTGATTTGTCTCACAACTGTGGTAGCTCACAAGGTCCCATCTTCCGCAACCAATAATAAATGAAGGCTATCTTGGGTCAGCGCCAAACGAAGTTCCTGAGGTCGCATACAACCGCCTTCGACGGATCTTCGAGGCTATTCCATCGAAGGCCAGCAGCGACAGTCGTTGGGTTCCAGATGATTCCACCCAGGGCTTCTCTTATGACTCAGTATAAGTAGGATGCTATCTCACTCCGATTGATTCTCTAACCCCTCAGCTGGTCTGAGCCATTCCCTTCACTCGAGTGCTTTTCAAGTCAAACAAACAAGGATGAAATACACATACTTCGCTCTTCTTGCTTCTTTTTGCGGTGTCGCATTGGTCTCGGCCACCCCTGCACCAGAGCCCGCCTACCCCACTAGCGACTTGTTTCTCCAAAGAAAACGTGCTGAAAGGTAAGGACGCCGGATGCCTAAAGAAAAGGAACTAATGGTGGTGGATTCAGTGTTGCAACTCGTGAACAGTATCACGCAGCAAGATCTCTTCCTGAAAACGATGCGCTCGAGAGGCGTGCGCGCTTTCGCTTCGGTGGACACCGCGCGGGGAGAGGGAGCCGAGGTGGCGCAGTCGGTGAATAACGGCGGTTGAGGAAAATAGTGATTATATTGCACGTCGAGGGGCTACACCATCGAGCTGTTTGTAGTAGATCTACTGGAACTTGAATGCGAGCTCGAGAAAATATGCGAAGAGCAATTGAAGCAGAGAAGATGTACATTAGCTGCATGATTGGCTCCCGATAACAATGTACTATCCCAATATCCATAAGCAACAGACGAAGGAGCATATCGAGCTCGAAACTAGCTCGAAACTGGGTATGCTGTATAAGTATTACCTCAGTTGCCATTGTTGATGGATATGTATGACGAGGGAAGGCCACTCACTTGAAAGCGCTCAGCGGTCACAGATCCTAGAATGATGTCGTATGTAATGATTCTGTCGAGTGCCAAGACAAGAACTTGAAGGATGGAATAACGTTCGCCACGGACAAAAAAGCGCTTCTGTACACATCTTTTCCCTACAAGTGCCCACCTGTGATGACCTTCGATTCCTTGCAGCTTCATCAAGGAACATGAATCTGCGGATCTTAGACTTCGTCAGCTATGCGATTCATAAATGCTGACCGAAGATCATCGTGTTCGAGAGCGCGTGCTAGCACCACTTTGTAAAGCGTCGAAGAGTCCTGCAGAGCGTAAGGACTAAAGTATAGATGCTTCGATGTTGTTAGAGATTTTGTATCTCATCGAGTGTCATACGCCTTTGATCAATTAGGGAGATGAACTAGATATCTGTTGAATCGAGTAACCATCGTGAGGATTGTGTGCAACTCCATAGGCGCTGAAGTACGTAAGCGAGGTATAGACAAGTGACTTCTATATTCCAAGGATATTACAGATCTCCTGCACAGAACAGAACGGGAATGCATGCTTTCAAGTCTTGCGAGATATGAGGACGAGGGACTACAGTACTATGTAGTAACAGGACAAGTTTAAGTTCTAACACAGCCACACTTTTTTTTTGTCGGTTTTCTGTATATACATGTTGTACTCCGAGAAATCGAAGTGAATGTTGTGTCTAGAGCATGCACAGCATGAACTCAGCGTCCACGACATTTCAGAAGCGCTGATAAGAAGCGCTACCAGAGGTGGAGTAAGGAACCAATACTGTCCGAACAGCCGTTGAATCCACATACCCACAGCCATCCAGGTCGTTTATCGCTCTTTTTGTTTTCATATGTATATTCAATGTCGTCACACACGGACTTGGCGTCTACGTGTTCCAACTTCAACGCAACCTCAAACGCCATGTCATCAAGCTCGATCTCGTCTTCTTCTGAAATGTTGGACTGCAATGACTATCAATGAGTACAAAATGTTCAGGGGGCAACAGGCTGGAACGCACAAGAGCAGAAGTAGAATCAGGACTTTCTCGGCCACGAAGATCAATAGTTTTCTGTAAGGCGAAGTGATCAGCATTTTTGGCATGAATGTGTGCATTTTGTCAGTTACCATGAGGTCTTGAGCAGGTTCTGATGATCTGTAGTATGGACCATAGTGTTCGAGTCGAGTACTACGATAATAGTCGGGAAGACTGAATGAGTTTCGATTAGAAGAGGTTGAAAAAGTGATAGAAGAGGTGGATCGGTGGCGAAAACGCATTGTGTGTGGTAGGGAGCGCTTAGTGTAGATGTCGTCGATTGACGAAGATGAGAGAAAAAGAAATGAGCGTGGAGGTGGTAGGAGGGAAGAAAGAGGGTCCCAGTCGAGATCTGAAGTCCCCACGTCCTTATAAAGTATGATTTAGAAGCTCGCACCACGAGGCGGTAGAGTCAGATAATACTGCGAGGGAAAGAGATCGTGTCCCCCGATTTGGGAATCAACCGAAACGAATCTGCCCCTCCCCCATGCATAAGCTTTTTTTTTCCTGGTCGTCACACCAGTGAGTATTCCGCGCTGCAAGGCTGGGCCATTGAAGAGACGGATCCAGCTCAATTCACAGGGACAGAAAGCTGACCTTGATCTCAAAACCTTTGCTGGGCCTCTCGATGCTCCAGTCACACAACAGACACTCTCCCGTATGACCTGGAGCCAGGAGCGTCACCCCGCAAATGCACCTCGGACATATAACCTCCGTTTTCCTTGTAACCTCAAATAACAGTGTTGCCACAATATCACAAGGCTTTTCTCACAAAACGATAGCCTATATCAAAAAGAAACTCTCAGCATCACAGGCATGCAGAACACTATACACCAAATCTATGCTGGGTTGCCCAACACAACTGCAAAGGAGTATGACAGCCTGGAATGCAATGGCAGGAGAGGCGACGAGCAGGCCAGTTCCCGACTCTAGGCCCCTTCTCTCAATTCTGACCCGTCAGTGGAACAACGGACCCCAACCTCGAGGAGGTTTCCGCACCACGCTTCATGCGTTCGGACCACCGTGATCGTGTCACGGTGACAGTCACGCAAAAAGAGACGAGTCAAGGTGCTCGTCGCCAAGTACCTATGTGACCAGCACAATGTTAATGGAAACGTATGTTTCGATCGAAACAGGACACCCTGAGCATTCCCATCAGAACCACGACGTGAAAGCACATCAAAAGCCGTCAACGCAGCACGCCATAATTTCCCAGAAACTGCCACGTCCAAGAGCTCATATCGTGAACGCAAAACCAGACACAAAGAAAAAGAAAGAGGTTCCAAACATATACGTGAACTTACCGCATGAAGAAAGCAAACAGAGAGCACCAGGAACATTGTCGTCCAGCTGCTAAAGCGCACATTTCTCGTCGATGAAATTCCACATCAGGATTCCTTCCTCCATGGGGTGCTAAGAAACACTGTTTTATCCCTGGCGCCGGCATGAGTGATTACCTGGTGACTGGTGGAGATCTGAGCTTAGGTTTGGCAGACTTCTGTTGTGTCGCTTCAGCTGTAGGTAAGTCCAGGGTAAGTCCCCTGGAGAGGAGAATGCCTGTATTATAACCATATTTGCTGCCGAAAATGCATTTTGTTGTGACCGACGGCAAGGCGATATAGAGGTGGCGACGAGAACCACTGGGCGAAACAGCGTGAACAGGAATCAAATCGTACAACCTTCAGTTGCTTGAACGATGCAAGGAAGACAGTCCCGGCAGCCCAGAAGACAACGCCAAAAGATTGAGGAAATATGTATGGTTGTGGTGGACCGTCGTCAAGCTAGGGTACCAATATTTCAAACTACTATTTCAATTTTCAAAGTCCTTCGATATTCCGGCTGCCACAATTTCTCTTCAGCCTCCCGCGACCGATCACAAATGCAGCATGCCTTTCAAATTATCCTGCGCAGCGATCGAAATTACCTCCACTCGTTCCTTGGTTTGTCGTCGACTGTTTCAAGGTTCCACGTCTGAGGCTCGGTAAAGGATTTTTGGGAGTGAAAGATTGTCTATGAGGACGAACGAGAACAGATCCCTGCGAAATGCTCTTTGTGAGTGGTTGAAATATCCTACATAGATCAAGTTAGCTCAAGCACCAGATGTCAGCGCGTCCACAATTTCAGGAATCCGCGAGGAACAGTCACCGCCTCCATGTTCGTGGCGGAATTTGTGTGCTGAAAACGACGCCGACTCCTGTAATTGTTGCCACGGCAATGAATACTTGTACGTAGTTATGTCTAGCTATCCCGACAGACAACATTATGTTACGTTTAACCATAGGTTGCGCTGTTGGTGAATATCAATGGTGTCAGGGCGCGCTTAACACCGAGGCCTTATTTCTTGCAACGCAGGCCTCACAGCAGCGCGGAAGAATTGCCACACATTAGTGGCCCATCGTTATCGTGAGCTCAGTCCTTACTTGCCTTTGACGCTGATGAAACTTTCAACAGACTGTCGCTGCTCACTTGGAGAAAATACAACTTGTCGCCCGACTTCGGACGACACTAACCTAAGATTCTCTTCCGTCGGAGGTATGGTTCGAAAACCATCTGGGCGCACTCCACTTTGTGATCCCCCCCCCCTCGGCTATTTCGCTGGCTCGTGACCTCGGACCAGACAAAAAAAAGGGACTGTTGAAGGACACTGCACTTTCCACCCTGAAGCACTCGATTATATTCCTCTGTTTGGATACTACCTGCGGACGAGGCTGTCCTCCAGACGACCACGACGACCGGCGCTCACCCGTTGTGGCAGGAGCTATACCAGAAATCCGTTGATTACCGTACCATTCGCGAAATTGGGACGGACATCGTCAGTTGTCCATTTGTTTTTGCCCTCACTGTCGTTATTCGATTTCACAGTACCTTGGTGCATCGAAAGTACTCCCATTCTGATCTGGAGCATGCAGCACGCACCGAAGGTAGCTCAGCGCGGTTATTACGAACCGGGAAACAAATTCGGATGCAGAGGCACGCTTGATACGATCTTGTCTCCCGTCGAAACAGGTATTGACGTCTCCAACAGCCTTCTGTCTGTACCTAAGCAACCACCAGACCACTCTGTGCGCCGTGTTCTTTATCGAGAAGAACCTCCCATCCCCAGTCAAATTAGTGTGGTTGTCACTGCCCATGTGTGTCGTACGATGCAGGATTACCCACGATTGGGTGGCCGTCGCGGAAGATATCTGGGCCGCCCTTGCGAGCGGGCTGCGATTGGATGGATGTAGTGCGTTCCAAGCAAGTCATCGGTATAGGGACTCAAGAAGAGAGTAACGGGACCTAGGACAAACAATCAAGCAGCTGGAGAGCACAGAGGCTTGTGGAATGCGTTAAGCCTGGTCGTCTGTCGGTTTCTCGTTAGGTCATCCGATACTTCCTGCAATACAGGCGTGATCAGATGGCGTTATTTCCCAGTTCATCAACTCAAACTTGAAAAGGCATCGGCCTGCTTACATCATAATCGGCGGCGTCGGGCGAGGCGGCCGCGGGCTACCCTATGAATATGACTTACGTGCAGCATGCTACAACCAGTGGTTTCAGAAGAGTATACAAATAAATCCAAGTAGACCTTCCCTTCTTCCCGGAAAATAAGCACACACACAGTGTACCCTCCCCCCCTTCTAGTAGGTCATTCATGAGCAAGTTCTAGCTAACGTTCTGATTGTGGCATCCCTAGAACTTGAAACAATGTCCTATCCAGTCGCCATTTCATGAACATGGAAATGATGCACGTGAAGACCAATACTATGGCCTGTATAGCGGGATTCCCCTTCACTGGTTTACAGCTGAAGGGAGCTACATCGTCACACCACAAACACTTCGCGATCAAGGAAAGCCAAAATTCGTTGTAACAGATATAGCCGGGCTGAAGGGAGCCGGAGCGTCCCAGCTAGGGCACTGTAGTGAGCATGGTGAAGGCAAGGGATCAGCTGGCTGAGGATATGCAGCGAGCCCTTGTCTTGACACCACAGTGACTTTATGGGCTGGTTGGTGGGCATAGGCTGTAGGTGGTCTGTGTCAAGATTGACAAGAACCGGACATCGTATCCAACTTGTGCAAGACATGGTCCGAGTCAGTGCACCATACTCGTATTCATGTTCTCCGACCGTCAGGTTGGTATCTCACAGTACAAGTTTTTCATTGCTCGATTTTGCCCGGCTACACTGACTGTTTAAGTATAATATCTTTGCACTTTGCTGCTTGTTTTCCGCTGAGAGCCATTCTTTTGTTCGACTTGTTGTTTAACTTATTTTCATGCCGTTATATATTTGTATGGTCTCGGCTCATCTCTCCTCAGTGGCTTAACTACTCGCAAACTTGAGTTAGGTCTCGATTGTCCCTATGGCTTCAAGACAAGCGTTTGAAAAAGTAAGTCACGTGCCCATCAGAAATGATCAGATCAACATTAATTGCGGAAATTATGGCCTGCGGCCACGCAAGAAATTCCTGGCAATGCAGCGACGAGGAATGGTACAGTTGGGAGACTTGGATGTCAGTGATACTCATCCCCTTCTTTCCGAACTGTCAAGTCTCAGAGCTGCAGTAGCTCAATTCCAGGCATGAATCCCACACTGGCAAATCCCTCTCATATGTTTCGCTAACTCTGTCTTAAAGGATGAAGCTCATAATTCGTCTATCAAACTGCAGCGTCATGCTTTGGAGAGAACGAACGCCGCTGATCGCTTGGGACAGCTTGAACGCGAAAATGCTCTCTTGAAATCAGAAATAGCTGTTCTTCGGGCCCATCCTCACCCTGACGCCTCTCCCCAAGCCCACCCTGCCGTTACGCAAGTGCAACAACTGACGTTATCCTTGCGCCAACTGTCGGATAAGCTGTCTTTGGCCGAGGACGCGCTGTTAGCGCGCACCACAGAGCTCGCACATGCCACAAGCGATGCATCGAAAGCAAAACTTGCTGCGGAGGGTGCCTATGAGCTTGCCGCTCGTGCTCGGGGGCGCGAAGAAGCTGGTAAAGTGCGGCAAGTGGAGCTGGAGTGGAAGGTTAGAGCTGCAGACGAAGCGGTGAAGATGTCGGATTTGGCCGTGAACGAATACGCAGATTTGGTGCGGTCGTTGGAGGTAAAGGCCGGCATCCGTACGGATACGCATTCACGTTCTGATTCATCTTCTTCAACGCTGTACGATGCCACTGCGCAACTTGCGGACAGCCTCGTTGAGGGCAAATCGGGCCTTCAGAGGTTGCTTTCCGAGTTTTCGACGACCACAGAGAAATTACAAAAGGAGCTTGCGGAGCTTCATGGGGAATTGGCCATCTCTGAGGCCAAGTGTGAAGCAGAACGGAAAAGCGCGGAACTTGGTCGACAAGAACTGGCGAACGCTCAGTTTGAACTTCAGAAGTTGAGGCTTGACGACAACACTGCAGCGAAGATTGTTTCGAGATACATGTGAGCCCACGCCGCAAAGCCAGTGTACGGTTTAAGCTCAAGTAGACGAACAGGCAATTCTCGCAGAAATCTACGAATACCCTCCAAGAGGCTTTGACCACAGTCCAAACCCGCCACACAGCAACACTCAACACGCTCTCCGCCCAACTTGCGACGGTCACTTCGCAACTTCAATCTTCTGAAGCCACAGCGGAGAAATTGCGGTGTGCCCTAGACGAATTGGGTGCGGACATCCTCAAGGAGACGTATGGCCGGCGCAGCGAAGTCGCACTGCGGATTCGCATGATTAATCGCGAGGAGAAGATCAGAGAAGAGCTTGAGCGATGGATTTTGCGAGCCGAAGAGACGTTTGCCCGTGATCCAGATAGAGGTCGAGCCGTGCACGAGCGAATGCTGAAGGACGCTCATGCACTGTTATCGTCAACCTTGGATGGACCTCCTACCGCCTCACGTTCTTCTTCAGGCTCTCTTGCTCGTATCATAGCTGCGCAGAACGCGGTGGAGTTTTTGTCGAACGAACTGCAGAGCGAGAAGGCGCGACGTTTGGAGTTGGAACGCTTTATTGCCCGATCTTTTATTCCGGTGTTGCCGCAGAGTGGTGCTGGGGACGTCGTAATCGATGGCCCTCAAGCTGTAGAGCCTTCTCAGCCTACTAGAAAGGTCTTTGCCAAGATGTCTGACAGTTTGCGTGAGACGCCAGGAAATGCATATCAGGAAGACGCCCGGTTGAGTTTGGACTCCGAGACTGCACCGCTGGTTCCGCAGAAGGATGGTCGAGATGGTAAGGTTCCAATCGCCAATGTCGTCGCATCGGACGACGTATCACCGTCGTTCTCAGAAAGCACAATGAATAGAGATGCTGCTTCACCAGGGCCAGAGGCTCCTTCACCTCCTGGAATGAATAAAGAAATTGATCCCACTCCTGACGCTGGACAAGTGTCGGATCCATCCCCACCGACTGACAACCTCACCACCACTGCCGGACCCAGCGGTTCTTCCGGGTCTAGTCACCGATCTCCTGAAGTTCAAGACACTTCACTGGAACTATCGACCCCTTCAGAAACTGTACCTCCCATTCTTGAATCTCCATCCCTCGAATCGCCGGCTGCCTCAGATATACCGAACTGTGTTGTATCACCGCCCCTACCGGACAAGATTACGGAATCATTGTCTGTTACCCCAGATACCTCACCTATACCCTCACCTGCACCTTCTCTTCACGTCTCTCAACAAGATTCCCAACACCCCCTTCTCGCCAAGCTTCTTCAGGTTCGGAATCGTTATGACGATCTCAAACGTGCTTTCCGCGACTGCCACCTAGCTCTGGAAACCCTAAAGAGCAATATATCATCCGCCTCTCATGATCCTACCCCATCGAATACCAACTACACCCTTCGCGCAGGCGCTATTTCTCCCGGAGTTCTACAGGCGGCACTTGACCGCTTGAACGACTATGCGGAGGACGCACGTGTAGAGCTTGAAATTCGAATAGCTGATGAAGCTCTCATGGCCCACGGATTTGAAGCTTTGCTCTCCGTGCCGGGAGCCTTGTCTCCTGCGTCAACCCCATCGGTTTCTCATCCTCACGCCCATGATGATAATGAATCGGCACCGAGCCAGTCAGAAGTCGAGAGCCAAGTCGAAGCTTTCATATCTGGCACCGATCCAGGTGTATTGAAATCACAGCAAGGTCTTGCCCGCAAACTCGATGATATTCAGCATGATATCGCTTCCCTCAAGCTTGCCGTGCACGACACCTTCGCACCCCCAACACCGTTGACGGCGCCCGCCACAAATGGGGCGAGCGACGGAGGCTGGAAATCTTGGATACGGAGTTCGCCGTCTTCGCCCTCGACCACTGGATCTCCCACGGGGCTGGGGCGGGGTCCAGGTCCCGCTCCGACGTTCGGGGACGTTATGACGACCCCGAAATTGCGGCATTCCCCGTCGTTGAACTTTCAGGTGCAGTCGAAGAAGGGAGACCCGTTCGCAAGCTTAGGATTGAGGGTCCCCATGCCGAGTTGCGTGCCACAGGGTGTTTCACAGGTGCAGCAGAGGTCGAGGACGGTGTCGACAATGTATATGTTAGGTCTTGGCGCGAGTCGGCCTGGTGCTAATGGATCGCTTGTGCCGGTGTCCCAGCATGCTCGGAGTCTAACCCTGCAAGTGGAGACGGATACGGAGATAGAGTCGACAACCGGTGGGGAGGAAGATGGTGATGTGGAGTGAATGGATTTTCTACGATGACGGTCATAATTATTATAATTATTAAGTTATAAAGTACGCGAACATTAGAGCTTGAGATCGAATATGTTCAGGAGGTACACGTAATATGTAGCATTTCCGGGTCGATTTCTGGGAGTACTGTGGACATACATTCCGGTTAACGGGATTGGTTGGTGGAAAGGGAAAGGATCGGTTCACTTACAGAACTAATGAAATCACAATCACAATTTTATTCTGCAGTCGCCAAAAGATTGAAAGTGATGCTAGTAGCTTAGTCCCCGAGTACTCCCTCCGACGAAACAGGTTCCTCACCACTCATCGTTTGGTACCGTAGAAGTGGACAAGGAAATGTTTCCTCCTGGGGAAAATGCAAAAACATAGCACTTATATGGCTTGACTTGCTCCAGAAGAAAATAAATATTGAGATCCGTAGATCTACCACTCCGGGAAAGCGTGTCATCCTTGTGCAGGGGCCATGCTAATCTTCTCTGTATCGTTCCAATTTTTTCGTATGTCACCCCGAAGGGGACACTACTAGGTAACACAGTCCTCTAGTCGTGACCAGGTTTTTGCATTTTGTTCAGCCCACGGGGCTAGTGTTTGGTCTGCCAAACAATGCTGTCTAACCAACCAAAACGTAGTGAAAAGTTCAAGTTCCATTTACAGCACTACATAGGTATAGATTGCCTAATAATTACGCAGCTCAACGTTGAATTACATTCTATTTAGCGGACAAGTTTCAAAAACTTGAAGCCAATCGGGTCCAACAAGGGCACAAGCCTGAGAGAAAGCCAATTACTATCAGTATGATGATCGACGAGGTACGGCCAACAAGTCGTAGTGTGGTGCAGTGCATGAATTCATGAGGGAAAGTGGTCCACATGTGATTTTCAGGAGACAAAGGGTTCCATGCAAAGCAAGATGCGCAGGCAAGTGCAGGAGAATCCCCCCCCCTTCGAATTTCAAATGGGGGTCCTTTCCAAGAAACTGCCGAGAACATAATTCGGCAACAAGGGTACCGGCACCAGCTCTAATGTAGATCTACATAGAGCAGGTTCGGGGGGACTCGAAACGGCCGTGCAGGTAGAGAACGGGACGGGATGGTCCACTGGCAAGTATATGATTCCACAAGTATAGCGAAATTGAAAGGTGTGGTTTGAATATATAGTACGCTTCCCCGTTGGCGGACTCGATGCTCCTGGAGGATGGATACACTGAGTCACATCACAAACAACCAGATGACCCAAAACGGTATAACCATGATTTTGCGACTCGACATCTACATCTGGCCAGATGCGTTGAACAGAAGCCTAAGCAACGGCAGTATACGCGATAGATGTGCAGTGTGTTTTCGATGCAGAACTGGGTACTAGTAGTTAATTTGAAATTTGAAGGTGCCTCTCCATGCCTGTGGCCCGGGAGTTGCGCCTATGGTAACACAGTGCGTTGGTGCCATCCGGACCGCCAGTCGCATGGAAATTAGGTATATTGGTGCGAGGTACGACGACTTGATATAGGTCAGTTGGATAGGCTGTAACCTGATTGCTGTTAATTAGCTGCTACTATTAACCAATGAAACACTGGGTGGCATGACCATATGCATCATATGTCTGTGGTGGTTCGCCAGGTCCGAGCCTTGGATCAGAATTTTTAATATGGTGGATGGAAGTTGCAGTTCGGACATCGCTTACATAAACCGTGAAATACGAATTGGTATCACGATGTCCACCTTCTCGACCACGCGCACTGAGGTGAGCCCCAAATGCCCCGAAGGTATGGTGCATATGGCGCCGTCACGCTATTTGTTAACAGTGCGACAGCACGTTAGCTTGCCACCCGGTTCCTCGATTGGCAGCATGATACACTACTTGTTACCATAATGAATCTGTTCTACATAAGTGGCGGACAACTACAACCCAATTCCTAGTTGCGAAAACTCCCCAGTGTCATGTTTTCACTCACGCGCGCCCTCGTCTATTGCCTCGCTGCTATCCAAGCTGCGACTGCAGTTGTGGTCAATCGTACAATCGATGACACCAGAGGCAATCAAGTCACCGGCGTTAAGCCCACGTACCTACCCGCGACAGGCGTTTGGACCAACGCCGATTGCAGAAATTGTGACATAAAGCCTGACGCAGTTTCGGTGTTTACCCACACTTGGACTGCGGGTAACTATATTGCTAGTAAACGCACGCCGATCTCCATCGAATTTCCATTCAACGGTAATCCTTCTCATGCTCAGGATAGGCCCGAAGAATGCTAAACTCGTGTCATAGGGACCGCCATTTATGTGTATTTCATCCTTGCAAACAAAGTCGCGCCCAGTGTTGTAACGCGTACGGAGTGCCATTTCACACTCGATGGCAAGCCTGCTGGAAGCTTTTTACACACCGATAAGCCCGGCCTGGCACAGAAGTTCGAATATAACGCCCTTGTGTTTTCACGTACGGGCTTGTCGAACAGCGATCATCGCCTCAACATCTCGACAGCTGGGCTTGAACATGATGTCTACATTAATTTCGATTATGCGATCGTCAGGTGCGTCGTTTTACTTATCTTGTTAGAACCTCGACTAATATTCCCGTATAGTGCCGATGTATCAGTAGCTACGGGCGTAGGGGGCCAAGCTTAAGCATCCTCAGTGCCTTTACTCGCAGTATGGGATGCGCTCTGAATCCATAATTTGTGTATCTCCTTTTTGAAAACCAAGCATATTACCCTCACAATGTACGGAAGTGGTCAGACCTATCTAGCAGGGTATGTCCTGCATTTCGTCGACCAATTCCAAACAACGTGAGAGAATTGTTTCGAACCCTTGGATTACATACATGATACAGGGAGGTTCGATACAGAGCTGGCCCGGACATAATCGATAATCATGGCTAGATAATAAACGGCGTCTCAGGTCGGTGTGTCTGGTTACTGTAAACCCTGTTCGAAGAGGACACATAATAGTAATACCCAAGCTCAGAGGTTTTAAGACAGAGTTGGGTATACCTGCTTCGGGTATCCAGACAGAAGGAGAGGATGATATCCAGCATCTGTGGTGTTTTTATCGATGATTAGGGACCGGGAGACCCAGGGGATTCTCTTTTTTCGAGCTATGTACTTAGCTATAAGGCTAGTAAGACCGTCTTGAAGTAGGCGAGTGATGTTGTTTCTTGTTGTGCTTACTTCAACTTGAAGTTGGAAGTCGAACTTCCTCCGAAAGTTGCTTCAAGAAGTTGAACTGGTACTACCATGCGCTTGTCAACAACCTCGGATCTGTGCATGGCGCCATGCCTGTCTTCAACCTCTAAATCCGATTGCCTGAAGTCACCCAACTTTCACCGGCAGTGAAAGGCTAGACAGTGGCCGAAATCATGATGCATTCTGCAACAATTTTTGATGGTAGCATCGAATATTTACCTTTGAGGGGGTAGTGAGTTTGCCGCAGTTCATTCAACAATCCCAACTAACTGCTATTTTATTCTGGCGTTTAGTCTATGATCTTCTGACCATCTCGACGATACAGATTGGCGTGGCATACGCTCAAAGATAGAAAGCACTGTTGGTCACTTACTTCAAAAATATGTTGTATGTGATGCGCTCCATCGTCTTATCTACGCGATGAAACGGTTGATTGCATTACACTACTGATGTGAGAGTACCTTAACGAAGCTGTGCGTTTCGTTCGACATTTATGGTGGACAAGTAGGATGCTGGGCCTGAAAAATCCCCAGATCCATGTTTGCATCAGCCACAGCGAGCGTTCTCTACCTCTACATCCTCGCTGCGACCGCAGCCCAGGTCAATCGTACAATCGATGATACCAAAGGCGATTCCGTCACCGGCGTCAAGCCCACCTACCGACCCCCGAAAGGCGTTTGGCAGGGCACTAAGTGCAAACATTGTGACATACAACCCGATGTAGCTTCTGCGTTTGACAGAACATGGAAAGCAGCTACCTATACCCCTAAACAACACTCGATCTCTGTCGAACTTTCGTTTAAAGGTAATCTCGGATTTTGGATAGACCGAAGAAAGCTAAAACTGGTGTGATAGGAACCGCTATTTATGTGTTTTTCATCCTTGCAAATAGTGGCGATGCAGCGCTGACAGCGTGTAATTTTACACTCGATGGCAAGGCGGCTGGAAATTTTTACCATCAGCCCGACCCGTCGCAGAATTTCCAATATAACGCACTCGTTTTTTCACGTACCGATTTATCGAATAGAAAACATCACCTCAATATTTCGACATCTGGGCTTGATCATGACGTTTACATGAATTTTGATTATGCGATCTACACGTCCGTCATCTTGTTTATCCTGCCACAACCTCAACTAACATTCACATATAGCGTCGATGGTACGGCATGCTCTTCTAAAAAACCAAAGACACACAAGACGACTACTAAATTCCGTACCACTACTACAGTACAATATCCTCCTGCTCCTCCGTCAACCTCTGCCTTCAAGAGCCAAACAGCCCCTTCGATCTCGCAAACCGGTACCTCTATCTCGCAAACCAGTACCGCCACCTCGCAGGCCAATACCTCCATCTCACAGAACAGTACATCCATCCCGCAGACCAGTAGCACCGGTTCCCCCACCGCCAGCGCCCTCCCTGTCAGCACCTATCACAGCGGCACGAATTCCTTAGTACCGACGGCTGGAGCAGCGGCCGTGACCTTCCTCCTGTTACTTAATCCGCTCTGGAGTACATTATGTTAATGTAATCTTTCGCTTTGCAAATGCTCGTAAGGTTGAACCACGTAAATTTGTAAATTTTGCTAAAGTAGCTATAGTGACCATTTTTTTTGACTGTGATTTTGGGACAATGCGGTTTTTTTTCGCCTTCAGCAAGGCCATCGAATGTTTTTGGTTGTGGCTGACTCAGTGACTCTGATAGACGCCTACTAAGCGACAACATTTTCCTTGGCAGTGAAAGCCGCAGAATGCGGAAAGGTGGCGAGAATTGGGATAAAGATATTAATAAATTTTGATGATGGTAGCATGGCATCGAACAGTTCAAATCATCGTATTACCTGGTGTAAGTGTCGCTGTCCGTGAACCAGGAGTCAACCCCACCTAACCGGTACATTTCTAGACTGGGCACACTCGATATATATCCCAATGGGGCTGTGGTACATCTCCTGAAGATAAATGTAATTGTAAGCGACCTCGAGAAAACCTACGTTGAAGATATCGATATCATGGGTGACGCCGTGTTGTCTGAAACGGTTGATAACATCGTATTTCTGATGCGAGAGTTACCGTAACGAAGCTTCTCTGCATTTATGGTGAGAACGCAATTTGTGGAAAAGTCTCCAAACCCATGTTTGCATCAGCCAGAGCGAGCATCCTCTACCTCTGTTTCCTAGCTGCTGTCCAAATTGCTACCGCGGCTGGGGTAAATCGTACAATCGATGATACCAAAGGGGATTCTGTCACCGGTGCTCTGCCCTCGTACACGCCATCGACCGGCGTCTGGACAGGCAGCAATTGCAAATCTAAAGATTGTGACATACGGCCCGACGTCGGTTCTGCGTTTGACGGGACGTGGAGTGCAGCTACATATACTCCTAAGTTGGATTCGATCTCTGTTGAATTTCCATTCGCAGGTAACCTGTTCTCGTACTTTGGATAGACTTGAAATAAAGCTAAAACCAACGCTATAGGGACTGCTATTTATGTGTTTTTTATCCTAGCAAATCAAGTCGCACCTGGTCTTGCAACGCTGACGGAATGTAATTTCACACTTGATGGCCAGCCGTCCGGAAGCTATATCTACGTTCCCGGCCCAATACAAAAGTTCCGATACAATGCTCTCGTGTTTTCACGTACCAAGTTGTCGAACACTGATCACCGTCTCAAGATCTCAACGTCGGGACTTGACCATGCTGTTTACGTTAATTTTGACTATGCGATTTACACGTCCGTCGCCTTGCTTATCCTGCCACAAACATCGACTGATGTTGACATATACTAGGGTCGATGATACATCTCCCGTTACCACTCCCCTGGCTTCGACGTCACAGATCGGTAGCACCCTTTCGTTGCCTGTCGGTGGTCCCCCTGCCAGCGCCCATCTCAGCGGCTCGATGTCCTCTGTACCGATCATGATGGTGGTGGGATCGTCGGGGGGAGCCGTAGCTGTGCTCCTCCTATTACTTTATCCTGTCTAGGTTACGGTGTATATATACCCCAGGTGAGTGTGGTTGAATAAATCATGCCACTAGCGGTTTGCAGAGTAACCTATCGCTTTCGGCTAGGTGTCTCATGGAAAATTTCGAATCCTGCATGGAAATATAAATGGATGTACAGTATATGAGTCTGAGCGCTGGGTTCGGGAACCCGCGAGCAGGATGGTCCTGCAGCTACAATATCAAGATCAGAATGGGCCGCGGAGGTTTGTTTGTGCGAAAACCTACGAGTCAAAATTTACACAAGATATACCCAGAAACATGTATTCCTTTGCTTGTCTAAAATCGCGATTGCATAACTTTTTACGACGTAGTGGTTGAACTGGAATTTTGAGGCTGTAAGTAATTTCCGTGTGGCTGTACAATAGATTTGTTCTTGTCGTGAAAACTCTCACGGGCGTTGTCTTCGACCTTCACTGTTCATCGTCAATGGTAGCCCAGCGTTCTCCGCAAGTCAACGGCGACCTCGAAAAGCTCCAAACCAAGGTGAACGGCGGCAAGGCTATCAAGTCCAAGAACCAGCTCCGGCGGCTCAAGGCAAAACAGAAGAAAGTTGTGCGTGCTCAATGACTAGGTTTACTGGAGGAATGTCATGTTCACTTTTTGCTGTTGTGTAGAATGGCGCTGCGGAGGATAAGACTGTGACAAGGGAGAGGGAACATACGGTGGATTCATCTCATGTCGTGTACGTATCTGAGCAGTTGGATGTGAAAGACGCCGCCCTTGAGGCATTCTCCGACGTATTTGCCCGCTTTCAGCTGCCCCCCGACGAAGACATAGTGCGTTTCCCGCTGTTTCGTGTCCCAAAACTAAGTAGTCACACCCCACCACAGGACGAAAAACACAGCGGACCGGTCAAAGGCGAAGTGATCTATTCCGACGACGACATGGACTCCGCAAGCGACTCGGACACCGAAAAGAAGCCGCTCTCCAAAAAGAAACAACGTAAGCTCGCAAGGCTCACCGTTGCCGAGCTCAAGCAGCTCGTCAAGAAACCCGAGGTCGTTGAATGGACAGACGTCACCGCGGCGGACCCACGGCTCCTCCTGCACCTCAAGAGCCACCGGAACACGATACCCATCCCGATCCATTGGAGCGCCAAACGCGACTACCTACAAGGCAAGCGTGGAATCGAGAAGCCGCCGTTCCAGCTTCCGGCGTACATCGCGGACACGGGGATCGCGACGATGCGGGACGCGGTGAAGGAGAAGGAGGCGAATATGAGTTTGAAGGCTAAGACCCGGGAACGTGTGCAGCCGAAGATGGGAAAAGTTGATATTGATTACCAGAAGCTCCACGATGCGTTCTTCAAGTTCCAGACGAAGCCCCCGGTGACGGGTTTTGGGGAGATGTGAGCATGGTTAGTTGGTCATTTGGGGCTGCTGACGGCGTTTTTTCTAATGATAGGTATTATGAAGGCAAAGAGTTTGAAACGTCGCTGAAGGAGAAGAGGCCGGGTGATTTGTCGCCTGAGCTTGTGGAGGCGCTCTCAATCCCACCACTGGCGCCTCCCCCGTGGCTGATTAGTATGCAACGTTTTGGACCACCCCCGAGTTATCCAACTCTGCGGATACCTGGCCTCAACGCCCCCATTCCTGAGGGGTAAGTGTTTTGCTTGTTTTCTTGAGTATGCAGTCATTTATTTCTCTTGCTCCAGCGCTCAGTGGGGTTTCCACCCCGGTGGCTGGGGAAAGCCGCCTCTGGACGAGTACAATCGGCCGTTGTATGGAGACGTCTTTGGCGTACTGCCTAAGGCTGGGGATTCAGGGGTAAGCATACGCAAGAATGTGATGTTATTTACGTTCTTATCTATGATGTACAGGTAGGTGAACCAGTGGACAAAACTTCTTGGGGAGAGCTCGAGCCAGAAGAAGGTACGTCTCGACCACTCTACTTCCGTCTCCGTGTGCTTGATTTTCATCTGCAGAGGAAGAAGAATCTGAGAGCGAGGAAGAATCCGAAGAGGAAGAAGCTGGGGAGCCCACACCCGCCGACGGGCTGCAGACGCCCTCAGGCCTCGAGACGCCTTCCGGTATGTCGAGCGTCGTGTCCACCGTCGCTGGTGGGCTTGAGACACCCGATTTCCTGGAGCTGAGGAAACACTCGGGCCGCACGACGTCGGAGGCCCTGGAGTCTGGCCCGCGGTCGCTCTACCAAGTAGTTCCCGAGAAACAAACATCAGTGCGCGGGCTCATGGGCAGTGAGCGTGGTTATGACGTCAGTGCAGTGGCGGGAGCACCAATACCAGTGCTCGGAGATGAGAGAGGGACCAAGGTTAGTGATGGAGTTTTGACATGTGTGTGATAAAGTGAAACTGATGTTCGTTTTTTTTTTTGCCTCAGCGCAAAGCAAATGGCGTGGACGTATCTATTGATGCCGCAGAGTTGGAGGGATTGTCTGAGGAGGAACTGCGCCGCAAATATGATACACATTCGCGTGGTCATGCAGGTGTGCCTGGGGCGGGTAGGGAAGACTTTTCAGATATGGTTGCGCAAGAGATGGCGAAGAAGAAACAGAAAATGGAGAGGGAGAGAGAGGGTCGGAGGGGGGGGAAAGAGTATAAGTTTTGAGGATAGGATATTGTATTGCAAGTAATGGGTCGAATTGTTTTTTGAGTGAACGTGCTTTCAGATTTGGCGCCTATGGGCTCCTGATGGTAAAACCATGTGTTTGGGCACAGCCATCACCGCAAACGGTTGATTAGGCCTCTGCCTCTGGACACTTGGCGACTCTCAAGTCAAGCGCTACCTTGTCTTGTTCCTTTCGCTGCTCGTCGTGTAGCGCGTCTTGCACAAGAAAATGTCGGGTCAGGTCCAACTGTGAGCCCATCACTCGGATTCGAAGCCCTACCAGTCATTTATAACTTATTGCTTCCTTCTTCCCAGAACCTTGCGTCCCCCACCAAATGTCGAGTTCGTCCATGGTTCGTGCCATCCGTGTCCTCTTGTGAGTCCTCTGACATCGCCACATCGGCGATTTGCTAGGATACCCCGGCATACCCCCAGGTGGCCCAGATAGGGTGCAGGCTGCTGTGAGAGGCGTACGTTTGTTTCGATATTTCTCGGCGGATGCACAGCAGATCTTAGTTCTTTCCCCTCGCGTTTCCGTTGTAGGCTGTTGAGGTGCGAACTGTGCAACAGGGAGCCAAGGCAAAGTGGGTGCGCATCGAGTTGCGCAAGGTCGAGACGCTGCCCGGTGGTGGGGCTGGGAACACGTTTTATGATTTTGTGGGCCCCAGTCCGGTAAATATATGGACGGCGAGTGATGAATATGGGATGCTGCGAACAGTGTGTCGCCTCGATTTTTTTAAATTGGAGACAAGACTGATGCGTGGTGATAGCAAGACTTTCCGTTCTCGATCCGGATACCAGAGTCCATCCCGCCTAGTATAGCATTGGAGAACCATGGTTCGTGTAGTTCTTTCTCTTTGATGCTGTTTCATACCGAACATTTTCGCATTCCAGCCGGGATACACTACGAGCTCGTCGCAAGCGTGTGCACTCTTGAAAAGAAGTACAGTCTTTAATTCGCTTAACACGCCCCCTCCCTTCCAATCTACTTACGCCCCTCCCACCAGAGGTTTCCTCCGCCGAAGAAAATCCAGAGTGCAAACCCAGCTCGCGGCGATCATCATCGACAAGCACGAGCTCCACTCCGCATGGCCCGTGTACTGCCAGCCCGAGACGCGGAAGCACACGCATGAGGGGCTCACCCTCACCGCCGACCGGGATCACACCTGCTACGGACCCGGGGACCCCATCTCCGTCACCGCCACCCTCAAATCCGATAAGCTCTCGACCATCATCTGCCGGGGGTTTGAGCTCGTACTCACGGAGACAACCATCTTCCGGGGACACCTCACTAAGAAGAGCGCGGCGCCTGTGGTGAAGGCTGTGCAGGTGTGCGAGTATAAGCATTTGGTGAATGCGAATCTGTATGGCGGGACGCAGCAGAGGGCGGAGCTGGTGTGCCAGCTGTCCCCGGATCACACGACAACGACGTTGAATGCGGCGAGGCATATTGATATTACGTATGTCCTCACCGTCAAGGCGATCGTATCACCCGGTGATCCAGTGTCCATCGATCTGCCGGTGATCATCACCAACTGGCAAAGGTTCGCCACTGTTGTTATGAAAAAACATTTTTGGCTGATGGAATCCTCCTAGGAACGTCTCGCACGAAGCTATAAGGTACTTTTCTAAACGAGTAAACCTGTTCTGATTTCTGACACCTTTATACCAGACGGATCGGGCCAGCTCCCACCCTTTCCCTCCAGCCCATTCCCTCAGGCCACCAAACAATGAGAGTCGAACCCACTCCCCGGTCCTCTACCCTCCCCATCCAACGCCCTCCCGCCCCCATCCCCTCGCCCCCATCTCAAACCCTGCCTCTAGGAAGAGCCGAAGACGTAGGATACGGCGCAGGCTTGGGGTACAACGTACGCCCCAGCCAGAGGCCCTCCACCGCGAACTCCACCTTGGACGAATTTGGGGTGCGCCAACCTGTAGCTATGACCGCCACTGCAAGTGCTAGCGGTAGTGCGAGTGGTGCTAATACGACTACACGGCGCCCGAATTCTTCGAGGTTCACAATCACCAATCTGCCTGGGGAGTCACCGCCGCCCTCACAGACGCAGGCTAGGTTGGCTGCGAACAGGAGCTTGTGGCCGACTGCGGAGGATGAGAAGGAAAAACTGTACGAGACTGCGCGGGCGAAGGTGGAGAAGGTCCAGGGGAATGTGGCACGGCCAACTACGCCGGTATGGTATCCCAAGCTTGATGTCAATGATTTATTGATCTTTTACCGTACAGCCCCCCCGGAACCAGACGACACCGCCTACTAAAGGCAGCCAACAGCGCAAAGGTCCCTGGCCCACGGCCGAGCAGGAAAAAGAGAGATTATTCTACGAGGCGCAAGCAGCTGTGAAAAAGACGCAAGGCCTCGACTCGTACTCGCCCGGCTCGTCTCTGCACGGGCGTAGCAATTCTGATTTGGTGCGCGGCGCCGATGTCTCGCGTGCCCCCTCCGCCTCCACAAGCGCCCCGGTCCAAAAACAGAATCTAAGCAAAATCTCGCCGGCGGATCTGTATTCGGAAGCGATAGCCCAGCGGAACGAGGCCCGTACCAAGCCTCCTGGCTCCAAGCCGCGAGCCGTGGTGCCACAATATATGAGTGCAGAACAGGAGAAGGCCGCTCTGCGCCGGTACGAGGAGGCCAAGTTGGCGGTGGACCGTGTGCAACACACTGGGTATGTATCTGAGATGGGGGGCAGTGGAAGTGGGAGCGGGAGCGGCGCTGTCCCTACCATCAAGGCCGCGCAGTCCCATAAGGATTCCGACGACCTGCCCCCCCCGTTCGAGGTGTCCACAAACGCAAACGTCATCCCCGCATCGCATATCAAAGAGAAAGAGAGGCTACGCAGGGATTATGAAATACAGGATGCGGCGCGGTTGCGATTAAGGAGGCAAGAAACGTTGCCGCCCTCGTTCTTGGAATCGCAGTCGCGGTCATCCAGCGGAAGTCAAGGGTACTCGCCCCCTCCGCCTCTACCCCTGTCGCACAACGGATCTTCCGTTAACCGGTCGCCTTCATTGACCCTCAATGGCCCGTCTACCAGACGCCCCACGCCCACGCCCCCGCCCCCCTCGTCCTCAGCCAGGATCTTGACCGCCGCGGAGGAAAAAGCTCTACTCAAAGCTCGGTTTGACAGCGAAGAGAGCCAGGGCGCAAGGGACGCATCTCCTCCTTACGCCAACGGACATGCGAATGGCAATGGCAATGGCAATGGCCACGGACGCCACATGAACAACACCAGCCCCAGCCCCTCACGCCCAGGGACCAGCCAGTCCAACGCCCACTCAGTCTCGCGCTCCAGCTCATACCCGCCGACACCCAGCTCGCCGACGCCCGACCCACCCTCGAGCCCGCCGCCGCTCATGCCGCGCCCCCCAGTGGAGTACATCCAGGAGACGCAGGAGGAGGATGCACGCGTCTCACAGTTCGCGATGAACGGCGTGCTGCCACCCGACGAGATGATCGCGCGGAGCACGAGCCTCGGCCCCAAGTCGGCGGTGGGGTACTTACCGACGCCCATGTCGGAGACGACCCCGCTGGACGCGGTCCAGTACTCCCCGTTCTCGGCTGGGTTCGAGCAGCCCTTGGGCATAGTTGTCCCGGGACCACCGCCACCGCTGCCGCCAAAACTTGCTGAGGATTGATGGAATGTATAAATATAAGATGAAAAGTATATTCTGTTCAACAGTGGCTGTCTTTCGTTGCCTTTCTCTCTCCTTCTCCTTCCCATTACTCACTTGCGTACCATACGTGCTATACCATTTGCATATTAACTGTTACCAGCAGTGTCCCATGTTACCCTTGCTGTCCATATGTTCCCCCATCTTAGCTGCCTCCGGATGTATCGTTTCTGACCCTGTATTTACATAAATCTGTGTGCTCTCTTATTTAGATGAACACCACAACATTCCTTTTTGTTATTATTAAAATTTCAGTTGTTTATATTACTATTATAGAGTCCTCGCCTGAATAATGCATTCCCTCCGATGTGCGGTATGATATCGCAAAAATGAGGGAAAGCCCCGTCACTATCTACACTACATCAGAGTTCTGGATGCAGAATGGATATTCACATTTCTTTGCTACATTATTACTTACATGTAACCCCTGGACAACTTGGCAAAAGCCTACACCAGTTCCACCGCGTATTCATAATGCGTGTATAATTCAGATACGAAAGGAGTTCTAGTGGTAGGCGAGTTCGACGACGCAGTAAGTGCAATACTACTACTACTACATTTTTACTTTTTACTTTTTTACATCTTGTAGAGCTACGATAGGTACCGATAAAGGTACAAGTAACAAAAACATAAGAAGGGAGTTCCCAGATGATACACAAGGTCGATATGTGAGTTACTGTATTATTATAAATACAAAAACGCTTGCTTGTCGAACACCAAAAATTCTGCTGTATATCAATCATAATCTGCAGGTACACACGGACACGCACGACAAGAAACCAGGACAAGGTCTCATTTTTCCCTCCTCCGTTTTGTAGGTCTTCCCCCTGTCCCGCTGGCGGTCATATTCATCTTCACACCGCCCCTCTTCGGTGGTCCAGTTGGTTCTGGTTCAGCGACGGGGACGGGGACGACGGGAGCAGGAACAGCCTGCGCCTGCACCTCCCCTGATGCAGCATCGGACTTTCGCTTACGCCTGCCCCCCGATTTCTTGGAGCTCACGGGCGACGCGGAGGTCGTCCTTTCCGGCTCTGCCAGTGCGGGTACCTGCACATTGTCCAAGAATGCGGTCGACGGGTCGCCGCAATCGACATCATCAATACCCACACCGTCGTTGCCTTCGTGGCTGCCATCATCGTGCCCCAGATTGAGGAAGCGGTACATCTCGTCGAAGTCGTCGTCTGCAGTTAGGAGGTCGTCTGCAGGGGGGGGATGGAGGTCGGAAGCGGGGTCGGTGGCGGCAGCGGTGGAGGGCGGCTGCGAATGGGAGAGATGTCCGGGGAGTTGGGTGGTGAGGGGGTGCAGCGACGGCTGTTGTTGGTTTGAAGAATCGAACATCGGGAGCAGCGACGCGCCGTCACTCACCTCCAGCTGCTGGGGGTCAAGACCCATGTCTTGGATCTCCTGCATGAACGAATGGATGCTCGAGCCAAGCATGGTGACCTCCTTGTCAAGGTCATCTGTCGCCCTCCACTGCTTCTCGTGGATAGGGGTGTCTGTGTCGAACGAGATAAGGTCGTGGTCGTCCTTGGAGGGTTGTGTGAGGTGGTTGAAGTCAAAGGACGGGGGTTGATAGGACGTTAGTTGGGAAGAGGCGGGTACACCGTGGTTGTCGATGCTGCCATCAAGGGGAGGGAAGGAGAGAGAGAATAGCTGCGAAATTTGTTGAGGAGAGAGTTGGCTGAGGGCTTGTTGAATATCAAAGTTGTGGGCGGAGTTTGGGGAGCGCGAGGGGGTCAGAGCGTGATCAGAGAGGTGTTGCGGTTGCTGTGGCTGAGGTTGGGCGGGTTGGGTTGTCTGCGAAGAGGGGGGAGGTGGTGGGTGTTGGCCGTTTGTTGACGGGGTTAAAGGCTGGGGAGGTGGTTGCTGGGGAGGTTGATACGACCCGAAATACGTAGAAGTTTCTGATACCGACGGAGGGGTATTTTCAGAAGCTGCTGGTGAGGGGACAGACCCTGGAGTCTCGATAGAAGGAAAAAACTCTGAATAACGGAATGTCAATTGAAGTCGGCTACCGTGGGGACTGTTTGAGAACTTACCATGAGTCCCAAGAAATTGGGCATCCATGGCATCATCCTCTCCTTCATCGTGCACCTCCGTCACTCCAACTTTCTTACTCCGCCCATCCTCGATCATCAGTCTCGTTCTCCGGCGAGGAACAACAGCCCGAGAATTCAGTGAGTCCACTCCGCCGTCCTTGTGTGGACTTCCGCGGCTGCCGAACACACCAGCCAAGAACTTGACGATCCGGTTGATCGTATCTTGTTGTTTCTGGTACTTGGTCCTCACATCCATGGCGTCTTGCCATAGCACCTGATTTGACTGCTTCAGCTCGACCAACTCCGCCTGGATGCTCGATTGATGTCGCTTGATTGCGTTTATTCCATTCACGATTGACTGGACATCAAGCACCTGCCCTGCCGTTGGAGGTCCGACAACAGGTGCACCGTTGGGGGTGTCGTGAAAATCTATAGTGCCAATGACACCAGCACCGGCACCACCGGGATCCATGACCCCATCTACCTGGGCGGTCTGCTTTTTCCGTTGTATATAGTTCAGGAGAGCAGGCTCGCCGCGCCGAAAATGCGGATGTGCAAATGTCCATATTTCAATATCGGAATCACTTTTCAAAACACCTTGCTGTAGCTGGGGAATCTTGTGGAAGCCGTACATGTTGAGCTGTCTGACGAAGGACGCGAAGTTTTGGTGCTTAAACCAGCGGCCGAGAACCTCGCGGGCGAATTGCTCGTGATTAGGAACTGTGGCTCAAAGGTCAGTCGAAATACGATACGAAGATGGCGAAAGGAGTCACCAATGAATGAATCCCCTGCTTCTGACCACCGTATTAAATTGAAGTTGTTTGGGTCATTGAGCATCCTATGTCGGCATACGGTTAGCATTCGCGTCGATAATTATTCAAGTATGAAACTCCGCATACTCATAAAGTTTCTGGAGAAAAGCTGGAACCTGTGAGCGCGGAGGCCGCTGTGAGTGTGCAAGTGGGGTGCGATGCCTCGCGAGTGTAATTTGGTGACCTGTGGCCATGGTTGGGAGGGGCAGTGGAGATGGAAGAGGTTCCCAATCGGTGGAGAATTATCTCATCTCTTTGAAATGCTGTTGAGAAACAGTCCAAAACAACTTGCAGCGTGGCAACACGACACTCAATTGGCACACAAACGTACAACCGTTCCGAGTCTGGAATGCAGCACAAACCTATCACGACACTAAATATTGTTTCAAGGAAAAGGGGGATTTATACTGCGGACAACTGGAAAACAGCAGCGGATATCGAATTGACCCAGAGTATTCAAGTTATCGCTTCGTCTGGCTCTCACGTCTCATCTTTTGACTCGGCCGACTTCGTAGCCACCGCCAACCCAACAATAACCCCGCCGAGACCACCGCAAAGGGAGGAAATACCCACCCGATCCACCACCACCATCTAGTCGACTTCTTCACCGTCTCTACCAAGTTACTGACATGTGCATCCAGTTCCTGAAGCGACCCAGAGTTGTCGATGACGACGTCCGCGTAGGCCACCTTCTCCGTGATGGGGAGTTGTGAATTGAGCCGTGCAGAGGCGTCTTGTTCTGTAGAATTGTCGCGTCGAATCAGGCGTTGAAGTTGTACTTCTGGGGAACTAAATATAAATATAACTTTCATATCTCTGAAATGAAAAAAAAAAGTGTACAGGACCGTACCAGTAGACAACCACAACTTTCCCAACCCACCTCCACAGCCCGCCCTCCACCAGCAGCGGGACGTCCAGCACACAACAACTCTCCCCGCTGATCCAACTACCCATCACCTTCCAAAACATTGCACGCCTCACAGCCGGGTGCACAATCGCATTCAATGTCTTCCTCTTCCCCTCATCCGCAAACACGATGCCCCCGAGCTTTTTCCTGTCAAGGGTCCCATCCGGTAGTAATATATCCTTCCCAAACACGGTTACGATCTTCGAAAGGGCAGGTGAACCTGGTAGCACCACAATGCGAGCAAGAACATCAGCATCTATCACAGGAATATTTTTGGCCTTCAGCAGTTCCGAGACAGCGGACTTTCCTGTGGCGATGCCGCCTGTTAGACCAATAACTGTGATTTCAGCGCCTTTGAGTTGGACCTTGCTAGCGCTGGTGAGTATATGTACCTAACATCCAGAAACTAGAGCAAAGGGCCGAGCTTGCAATGTTGGGAATCTACGGCTACTTTCCGGTAACTAACAGCCAATCGTTTTTTGGCATCATTGTCAGTTGCAGTGACCTTGTTTAACAACAAGGTGAAGACAAATGTCACATGTGCATATATGTGGGGCCGCGCGTCTCACACTCACCTGACAGCCCGGACGTATAAGAAAGGCTTCCTCTTATCCCACAGCTGTCGGCGGTTATATGAAAATTTCCTGGCGTCTGATCGGTCGATGGCGCTAACTTTGAATGTAAACTTCTTTCCCCCTTACTTCGTACTTGGTTCAAGCGGCCACAGCACCCGCATACTGTAGTATCTACACACTATGGGCCGATTCGCTCTACACGACGCGGCCAAAAACCTAATGCACACAAAGCCTGGCACTGGGGCGAAGGCAGAGGCTCTGGGGATAGCTGTCGACACAACCACCATCTTGTTAACCACTCTGATCGATGCGGCCAAATTAGCTCCTCTACCCTTGGTTCAGAACGCTGCCGGACTCGCGCTTGACATCATCAACATATTCCAGGTACAGGGGTTGTTCAATTCCGTTTTATCGATGTCATCATAGCCTGTCACTCTAGGGTGCCCACGATAACAGACGGGCATTTAAGCGTCTAGCTGAGGATGCGTCCAGTCTCGTCTACGCTGTAATTCTACAAACTCGCAGCGGTAGTCCTGCTGCTGAGGTCGAGATCTCAACAGATCTTCGTGATAATCTCATGGACCTGACAAAGTACGCATCTTTTGCTTTGCTATCACTGCCATCCCGAAATCATCGATGAAGCTAATCGATCGCATTTAAGGACACTTCAAGAAATTCAAACTTTTGCGAAGAAGAAAGTGAACCGCAAAAGGATTCTTCGTATTATCCAGCAAAAATCCGATCTCCTAGTTATTCAGCAGTACCGGGACGCTTTGAGGCAGTCTCTCGATTTGTTCGGGGTAAGTTTGAGTTGCAAATATTTCACAATTGCTTCCAAATACTATATAATTAATATATTACTGGCAGCTCAAATCCAGTATCACCATTCAAGAGAATATAGCTACTCTCTCTGTTCAGCAGGATGCGTTACTCAAAGAACTGAAGGAGCACAAAACCAAGGCACAAGATGTAGCCCCAGTTAGATCAGAGTCTCTATCGGACTCTCTGCGTCCTTCTACAGTGTTTCCAAGCATCCAATCCTCTCATGGAAGTTTTGAAATCACTTCTGTTGGGAAGGATGTGAATAATATCAATGCTTCGCATCACATTTCCAACACCAATTCTAGTAATAACATTACAACCACCAAGTCCAATGTGGGTAACGATTTATCTGTTGGCCTTCTTGGTGAGCAATATACTATATAGCTTGTTTTTTCTTTGGTGAACCTGTTATTTTGTTTTGATATAGACAGGAAACACAGTTCTGTAAAACCTTCGTCTGGTGAGCAATTTTCTGCCTGTTGTACTACATGTTTCAAAATAACTAAGGATTTCTTGATGTAGACCATGATAGGAATGCAGGACATGGTAGAGTGAAGGAGACCTTGCCATTGCCTGAGGAGCCATTACCTGAGGAGCCAGAGGTTGACCTAGTACAGAAGAAGCTGGAAAAGGTGAATAAGCCACTAGTTCAAGACTGGGGTCAGAATATCCAGGGGATGGAAATGGAGTCTGACAAAGACAAAAGGGAGGTAGGTAATGCAGAGAGATTGGGATCTGGGGCAACTGGCATTCCTGTTCAAGACTTTAATGTGGAAAGATATAATTACTCAGGTCTGGGAACGGTACAAGGGGATCTAGGCATGCTCTCCCAGCCTATCTCCAAAAATCCCTTTCATCATCCTTCTGTGTCCAAGAACCCCTTTAATCAATCTGGTCATGATCCAAACCCAGTCAATGTACAATGCCCTGCAGCCCAGTGGCGTTCCTCAGAGACCATGCCCTTATATTGTCCTCTGCGCACTCCATCGACCAATCCACTCCAACAGTACCATAAATTATTTCCAAACATCCAAACATCATCTGGCCATTTTAACATCACTCACATTGGAGGTGATCAAAATTCTGTGGACTCTTCAAACCATGTCACCTCTTCTAACTCTGGAAATTCCACCACTACAATTACATCCAACTCCAACAATGATTCATCCATCAGAGTTGATGTTGAGGACCTGGCTCCATCTTTGGTGGTACAGCAGCATCTTTTGGGATTGGTACTTCAGACTGGCGGAATCAACAAAAAAAGATGATGAGGGGTGATCATGACAGGTTGCTATGTGTTCAGTGCTGCAAAAAAAAATTAGTAAAAGAATAGCTTGGTAGGCTGAAGCTTCAAGATGAATGTTGAATAACTGGAATACTGGAATTTCTGATAGATTGTAATACTAGTAAGTGCATTTGAAGGCTAGTGAAATTACTGTGATTCTGTGAATAGTAATTACTGATCACAAAGAACATACTTATGATTGACATTTCTGTGAAGTGTCTCTGTTCCAGTTTGGGACAAAGATGATTGGTGTATGTTTCACCCACTGGCAAGGGGGTGGAACTGGAATTTTTGGCACAATACTGATCAGGCTGGAGAGAATGGGGCCACAGCAGACTTTTTTTCTCTCTCTGATTCTTGGTTCATTTTTCACTTTTCAATTTGTTATTCCTTTTTTGGCAGGCCACAGGATTGATATGAGAATGAGTGCTGGGGTGAGGATTTTTACAAAAATGCAGTATCCCCCATTTTGAAAAAATAGTCATTTTCACATTCATTTCACATTCCATTTTCATCATTCTTGCAAGTACTACTAAATAAGCTATATTATTCCCAGAGACCACCACTACTGATGCTATCACTGCCACCCCTGTCCCACCCTCTGGGTCACACCTCTACCATACCAGATCAGGTAGTTGGCCACTCTGACAAATTGGTCACAGGGGAGTTTCTGAGCTCTCTAGAGTATGAATGGCTGTGGTGTTGAGTTGGGCAGCAAGAAAAATAGAGTTGTTCACAGTAGGCAATTTTGGGCCATTTTCAGCTCATTTTCAATTTCATTTTCAATCTCATTTTTCAAGAATGAACTTCAGAATGGAAACTAAAAAATAGTCATTTAAAAAAAATCAAACCCCACCCTTGCCATTATGAAAATGGGCATTTTCACATTCATTTTCACTTCCTATTTTTGTTGTTCTTTCAGACTATGCCCTGACACCTAATACTTTCCAGTACCACTATCAATGATGACCTCCCCCTCCCTCACACCTCTATCACAACAACAACTCCATCACCACCTGCTGTCACCACTCTGATGCCCACTCCTACATAGGGTTGCCAAAGTTCAGTCCCAAACCAATGCAAATATTCAGAACCAAACTGATGGTTCTGTTCAGTTCAGGTTCAGTCTGGCCAATGGACAGAATGGTTCTGGTTCTCAGTTCAGGACATAGGGTATACAGAAGAACTGAGTTTGGACCAGTTTGAACCAAACTTTTGAGGGGGGACAGGTGTGCTAAAATGCAGCAAGAATTAGTAGTGTAGACAGCTGTGAACCTCACATTCAGCAGAAATTGACCTAAGTCAGAGCTTGAGGAAATTTGAAATAGCAAGCCAGTAAAAAAAAATCAGTTGTGTTCCCCCCTGCTTTGCTTGGCATTATGCTGGATGATGTGCCTGCACTGAATGACAAGAGTGCCCTCAAGGACATGATGGAGCTTAGTGGATCCACTCTCCAAGTGATGAGAGCCACCTTATTGCCCTTGACAACTGCAAGAAGCACAAAAGATTCGATAGCTCAACTCAATGGACATCAGATAATGACAATGTTCTCCTAGGATTGAAGAACAAAGCCCCAGCAAAAACAGTCAGCAGGAAGTGAGTCCCAAAGCTCTGTGACAGAGCAGGGGCAGGTGCTGCAGAGCAATCACCCAAAAGCCACAAATTCTTCTATTCAAAATTTATTGGTGTGCACCTTGCATCTTTATCCATCAATCAGTGAGTCTAATCTCATCTGCAGTTGGGGAGAAAAGTAAGTCCCTTTATCTTATCTCCCAACTGATGATCTGACCTTGATTATTGCACAGAAACCAGTGATGCCACCAAGCCTAAGCCCAAATGACAATGTGCAAACTCTGCCCCTCCCTCCCTGGAAAAGGCTTGCTCTGCAAAGGCAGCTGCTTCCACATCAAAACCAAAAGGCAAAAGTGATTAAAAGTGACAACAACAACAATGATGATGATGGAGGTAACCATCTTGGTTCTGACAACTGCAAGAAAGCGGATGACAAAAGTTGTGAGACAGAGGATGAGGTAGCCACTGGAAAAATATGAGAAGATGAAGGAGGAGATCATTTTCCCTTTCATTTTCCCTTCCCATTCTTTGTTGCTCTTTCAAACTCTGTTCTGATGCCCATTATTTGCAGTGACCACCACCATTAACAGTGACATCCCTCTCCCTTAGTAGATCCTCACACCACTACCACCAATGCAACTCCATTGTCATCTGCCATCACTCCAATGCCCACTCCCACACCTGCAATGGCTGCAAACGACTAACTTCTTCCTTGGCTGGCAACAGGTTTTGCTGGCCCACATATGCTTGCACACATGTTTGCAGGCCCCTCATATGATCCCCAAGGGTGATGCAAGGTACACAATATGCACCAGCAGCTTTACAAGTAGAGAGCTGTTGATCACTGTTTGGTTGTAACCAGCCTTTGTGATAGCTTCAATTGCAGCTGAATATGACCTCCTTGGGTAGGGAAAGGATATTGTCAGAGATAGAGGGATGGCTCAGACATGATGGCTGGGAGCTGTACAAAAGAAACTAGGTGATGCTTGCATAAAAGAGAAGAGAGTGATGTTGTGGGGCTTGTTCCATTCAAAGTGTCAGTGTTTAAGTTGCAGAAGGGAGCAGACCACCCAGACATGAGGGATAATGATGAAATGCATGCAATGAACATGTATTTGAAATGTATGGATGACACATATGGTGAAACAACTGTGGGCAAGAAACAGCATACACTCCCTCAGCATGAGTTCCAGCTGGCTCACAAATAGGGGAAAACCTGCAGGTTTGCATTGAGAATGCATGGAAACAATGATTAACAGAAAGAGAACACACCTAATGAGTTATTTGTGCCTCCATGTTGAATGCCTGCAAGTAATTCATTTTTGATCAGAGAGTGGTTGAATGTAACAACTAAATGTATACATGCATCTGTTGGAAGGGAAGAAAATCCCTAAAAATTAAAACTGTTCACCAACTGCAAGGAAAACATGTGGAGAGTGACATACTGTTGGGTTTCTATGCCCCCACCAAGTATTCTCACCACAGCTGTCAAGGAGATTTCAGGAGGGTCAAAAGGACAAGAAAACAGCCAATCAGCATTGATGTAGGACTGAGCACAATGAACAAAGATGAAGCATGAAAATGGAAGGAGAGCAAGCACAACAAGTTTCAGGGCAAGACATGGAAAACAGGACTTGCTTGTCAACACATTGCCATGCTAAGCACCATCAACCAGATAACAAAACAAGCCAAAATACCCAGTCCACATGCAGCCTGTTCAGTGGCTTAGTCCATGTCCTACAGGGAAACAACATGGCTAATGAGCCACCTCCTATGTTGGACAACCCAATGGTTGGGCAACAACACTGTGAAATACTAATCAGCCAGGCTCAACTGTCCTCTGAGATACATGAGCCAGTGGCTGTGAGCAACAGGTCAGCCAATGAAAGGGGGCCAAGCTACCAGCCATGAAATAGCAAATGGCTATTTAACCACATTGAGTCCCTGTAGATCACAGGGAAGAGCCACTGTCATGTGTGCCACATGCATCAACACATCATATCTTGATAGATCATCATCACCAAATTAACAGGGCTCATCCACAGCCTCCCCTACCTTTTACTCAAATACCGAACACACACCATACCAATTTGGTTAGTATTTCATCTCTAAATAATGTTGTGGTTGAGAACCCAGGGTGACTGAAGTGGTGACCCACAATAGTATATAAACTAAACCTGTGCTAAAGTATGTGTATCAACTAGAAAGTCAAAGTTTGACATGAATTACTAGATTTGGGTGTGTCACATGTGTGCATGTGACATTGGTGGCTTGTGGATGTCCTCTACCTTATGGCTTGACCTGTCAACAAACTGGAGCCACAACAACAATAACTTGCACATGAGAATCTGGACATGCCATGCTAAGCAATGGCCCACTAGCACAAGTTGGTGACTTCCTAGATAATATTACAGTTTAAGGGGGATATCATTTTTCCTTTACATCAGTCCCCCTTTTTGTTTCACTCCCATCATGCTTCTGTTTCTTTTGATACACATGTTTCTCTCCTCTTCTTCTGACACATGCTTTCCCCCTTGTTGTACATAGCCTTGTCTACATGTATATAAGTCAGTAGCAGCAAGGTCTAAGCTCTTTAGCTTGACCTAAGCTATCAACTGTTTTCTCTAGCTCAACAGAGACCCACTCTCAGAACTAGCCCAGAAAGCCTCTGGACTAGAAGACTAGATATCTGCTTGAAAGCCTCAAGCAGAAGACAACAACTGACCCCCCTTGTTGACAAGAGGAAAAGTCTGTCTTGACAGGACTCAATGTTGGCCACAGTCTGCTGATTGCAAAATCTGGTTCCAGTCACACCTCACTCCATACATAACCTCACTCCATACATAAGGGTGGAGCACAGTTGAAAAGTTCTCAAGAATTGGGAAAATGTCTTTTTCTTACAAAGGATGCACCAAGGCTAGCAAGAGCTATGTCAACTGCTGCTGATGCATACATTAGTGCCAGTGAATCTACTTCTACCTCATAGGCACCTCAGTTGCAGACAGACAATGAGTCAGGACTGAGTGGGTGTTGGATGTGAGCAATCAATTAAAAAATGGTTGACATTATTATTAATTAGGCACTGTTCGGTTCAGAACCTTTCGGCCACATTTTTGGAAAATTTTACCCAAAAAAATTTAGCAAACAACGGAGCGTGTTTCCAGACCCGTCGTCTACAGTCAGATCAGCTAAACACGAGACTTGTTGTGTTTGTCTGCGACCGTACAAAAAAAATCAGGGCGTACGACTGAGCCGGGAATCGAATGATCAAGATCCGGATCCGAGTTGTTTTGAAAGTCCGATGACAAAGTTGAAGTTCATTTTTTCATTGATTTTCTGCTCATTGATTTTCTGCTCATTCGAACTTAGGGGAATGTAACACAGACTCCGGAGTTGCACTGTACGAAAAAATAAAGCAGTTCGCATGTGCGTTATCGAGCCGCCCTCAGCTTTATTGTGAATGCTCGGGGTACCGATCCTCCGTACGTAATTGACGGGTCTCGCTGACAGGCCGAGGCTTTTGTCACCCTCCCTAGCGGCTGGACCTGGGCCTGGAATGCAGTTGTCGTCCGGGTTTACAGGTCCCCACAATTTTCTCAAGCCCGTTGTCTAGCGTGCGTATCATGTGAGTCATGCGCCACTCCCCATTGTTGTGTGGGCATGCATCACACACGGCTAACAACCTACATCAGTGGCCTTGGCCACCTGGATTTCATTTTTATTTAATCCACGAGCAGCAGAATAATCTTATGCGAGGGCTTCAAAACCTTTGTCCCGCCTCCTCTTAATCAATCAACATCTTGCCCTCTACACAGAGATTATTCCACCCTCCTCACCTGTACAGATGACGCGTTTCTTCTCGCTCCTTGACTTCTACGGTAGATCAGGGAACGTCTACCAATCCTTCCAGACAACGCTCGCATCGAATGGCACATACAAGGCAGTTGCTGGCCCTTGGCTGACCGTCTCGATCAGAAATCGCGAACCACGATTGGTACTCTTGCAAAACGATGGTGGATACCTTGATGTGCTGGAGGGTAGGAACCGCTCCTTGCAGGAAGGCGACAGGAGTATGGATGATCCGGAAACATCCATCAAGAAAGGGAAGATGGTTCTCAAGGAGCATACGACGAATCCCATCGTAACAGTGCGTGCCCATTCGTCTGTCGTTTTTCAACAGAATTCTCTGCTCAAGTCACTGAAACAGAATTCCGCTCCTGAGCTGAGCGGCAAAATCCTCCCAAACATCGCCGACTTTGACTCCCCTTCCGACACCGACGATACGTGCGTTGACGATAACGAAAGTTACTACTCTTCGGGGTCAAGCGAGGCGCTTTCCGACTCACTTCCACGACCGGTTACCGATATAAAGGGAGATCTTGCCTTAGCCAGTGATGGACAACAGTATCACACGGCTCTCAGACCCCCGCCGCTACACCATAAAGGCGTGGTGCGTAGCAAAGTTCTGGTCCTGCCTGATGACGAGCCAGGCGATTGTCTGTGAGTTTCCCCGTTAATTTCTTGACTTTGACTGCTATTCTGACCACATTTCCAAACGTTTCCAAGAAATCATGGTGGTGCTCCTTCGAAGGATTCCGATTCTCAGGACAAACCTCTCCTCTTCCCATTTTAGCCTTCATGGCAACACGCATTTGATCCTCGATTCTGTATTTTGTGACAACCTGACACCCCTTGTACACCATCATCAACCGAACACTGCTAATCATTACCATGTGCGCCAGTTTCCCTAACATTTTCAGTATCTCAAGCTCATTATTTCCGAAGTGGACTCTTAATTAGTGTAAATCCCTAGATGTTAAAAGCAGGTATCTTAAACCTCCGTGTATATCCAATAAAGTACTGCGTTTCACCGTGACGCGATTGAACAACGATCCTTCAAGTATCGACTGGGATTCTTTTCAACAGTGATATCCTTTTTGCTAACCATCAGGCTGTATCCTAGGTGTTTGAAACGCATAATTTTCTCGACGGCCACTCCCGGTCCGTGTCTAGAAGACAGCGACAGCATACTCTGACCTCTTGGTTCAAGACCACCTGCGAAATAGCATATGATGTTGACCGGTTTTACTAGTCCCGTCATCGGACGCCGCAATCGTGTTTGCAGTATGTGATTCATTTCGTGAAGCTATTACTAGTGCGTTAGCTCAAATTTGAAACGTGGTGGTTGTTGGCCACTTTGGATTACAGAATCACAACGTGGTAAGACCCTGCCTGGCACGAAATGCTGAGAGAAAGAATGCATGTAAAATGCATGTCGAGGCTTAGGGTGTCCGACTCGTCGCAGTTCCGAACCAAATAACTTGCGAGTGGAGCTCAGCTATCATTGATAGTCATGAACCATCACTGGAAGAACCTGGGTCAACAATAAGCATCGTTGGAAAATCACTCAGGATTTTAGAATTGACCAAAGAGAAACTTCTAGGCCTGTGAGAGTCGTACTTTTCACTTTTTCATTGTGTTTTTTTTTTTTTACCTGCTTTGTTTAATTCTGGAGGGTTACGGTTACAAGCTGGTGTTAAGCTGTATACAGGGATCCTAAAACATCGAATCTTACACATAAGCTCTTAGATCGCTGATGAGCAGGATACGAATATGATCCAAAAACTAGTCAGTTTTTCATTCGTTCTTCACCTTCAAACCCTATGCTCATATGTCACGTAGATCGCATTCTGAGAGCCGACACGACAATGGAGAGCCAACACAGGTTACGAATCTTACACATAAGCTTTTAGATAGCTGATGAGCAGCATACGACAAAAACTAGTCAGCCTTCCACCTTCAAACCCTAATGATGCTCATATGTCACGTAGATCGCATTCTGAGAGCCGACACGACAAAATGGAGAGCCAACACAGGTTACCTTCGCTAAAGACACACCCAGCTGCATCATGATAGTGCCAACATGGTGCGTTCGTGTGCTCGCCTACCTCTCCAATGTCCATATCAAACCCAACCACACGCACAGGCCGGGTCCTCCCCCGACGTGGGGGTCAGTTGTGGTGGAGTCGGCAGAGGCAGTATCCACCCGAGATTTTCCTGCTCTCCCTAACCGCCTCTTTGCCATAATCTGGACTACTGCCACTCGAACCGAATGCTTCGACATCTCTTCTTCGCATGATGCAACCACGATCTAACTCCAGACAAACTTCTGGAGATCGTTGCGTGGGGATCTTGGATGCAGACCCCCGGTGTGAAAGTGTTAATTGGATAAGGGTGACGGCTGTAACTTTTCCAGGGCGCGCCGACTCGGGCTAGAAACTTGGTAGTTGAAAGTGGTCGGACCAAAGGTGAAGATGGGACGGCTTAGAGTGCGGTAGGAATTATGATCATCCGAGTCGAGGCTATGCGCACTCTGAGAAATCAGGTACGCAACTCCCAGAATTCTAGCTATAGCTAGGGACAAAGGGTGACCCATGTTGTGCAGATTCCGAATCTGCACAACAGTCACCCTTTGTTCCTATAGCTAGTCGAAAATCGCCCGTATGCATTACAAAAAGATCCACGGTTCATCGACTACATTAGCGCTCGTTTTGATATGTTTCAAAGGATCGTGAGCGGCGCACTACTAGTAGATACTTTTTTCATATCTGAATGCACCGCGAGCCAACCGCGAGCCTGACTGTGCATGCATGTCTGTTCAACACGCAGAGCCTCCCCAAGCTCTATATCACGGAGCTCTGCTTCGAGGGCATAAGAGATAATGTTGCACGTCATTAGCTTCCTTGTCAGAAGGTCGGACATTTGTGCGACCAAGATCAGGGTTGACTTGAAGTGCGAGGGGTACAGACCGAAAGGAAGTTTGTAAGGTGATATCATCCAACACTGCTTCTGCAAGGAGACTCACTGAAGAAGCAAGGTTACAGCTGTTGGGATAAAGCCAACGTCGAAACACATATTAATGCATGGGAGGTCCGAACCGAAACACGACATTGTTGTCCAGCAAAGAACGACTAGGTTTAAAAGCGCATCGACCTCAGCGCCGGACTAACGCAGAGTCTTTGCACACCATAATTATTTCATGATAGATATCTAATTATGTATCTCAGCAGAGCGCCACACACCAACAGCGAATCTATCTCGTCATCATACCACACAACTTATGATTTCGACGAAGCTTTCACTCGTTGTATATATTCCAACTCTGCAGGTGTAAAAGCACGGTTTTCAGCAAACTATCGCTGAAATTAAGGGAAAAGAACCAACTTTACGCCAAAGCAAGCCCTTATAGTCACTGATCGGCCCTTCGATCCCGAATGCCATACCCTTGAACCACCAAAATGTGCCTACAATTAAGAACGCACATATCCCGAAACAGATGGCTTTAGTCTTTGTCGTGTACCGCCGCGACGAGAAGATAAAGTGGTCCAGTAGGTGGCCAAGCATAAGGACGGAGAAGTACAAGGTTGGCAACTGCACAGAGAGCCAGTCCATCAATTTCGGGAATGAATAGCGGGACGAAGGGGAAAAAGTAAACACACGTAATGATGCACGTAAGTTACGCGCCCCATGACCAAGAACGGGACTACACGACACGTCGATCAGCAGTAGTTATGAAAGTAAAATCCAATACCTACCATAATGAAGGACCCAACCAAAAAACGCGATCTTGCCCACGTAGAGGAAGTGATCCCATTCACCTAATAAACCACACAAAATGCATCGGTACCCCTCCTTGCAAAGCTTCAGAAGACCCAACTTACGAGGCTCCATATCAACATACTTCCTTTGCCTCCTAAGGACATATATCCCAAACGTCAGCAGACCCACGATCAAACTGATCGTGCCACCCCATGCAATGATCGGTGTCCCTAGGAGGTAGTACTTGATCTGGTTATCACCCCAGCCACACATCCGCAAGCCGAGGTGGAGGAACGGCCAGTCGAACGGCTTCGAGGCGAGAATGTCCTCTTTGTCTGGGTCTGGGATGAGGGCATTGTTCGAAGTCATCATAGCAACATTGAGGTGCCAAAAGTCCCGCAGGAAAGGCGAGCGTCGGAATTTCACATCTGCGGAGGGTACTAGGGGCATGGCTATTAATCTATGAACACTTCAAGAGAGAGGAGGGACATACGTCGGTCGTTCCAGTGACTCTCTACGTTCCAGTATGTATGCGCATCCAAAGGGTTATTCTCCTTGTCACAGCTGACTTCAACTTGCTTGAAGCCCCACTGGGGCAAAATCGCGTTCGCAGCACGAAGATAGCACCCCAGCTGATTATGGCGGAACCTCAAACGTGTCGTCAGCGAATGTATCCTGTCCACCTTCTTCCCCCTCTTCACATCATCCACGACCTCCACCTGCCAATAATCACCGAGATCGCCAACCGTCGTGTTCCCATACCCGGAGACTTCGTAATTGAGTTTCGACACAGGCGCAACGACGGTGTGCGAGTGCAGATTCCGGGAGGTCGGCACGTGAGAGAGCCGGATGACATCCCCGTGCGCTAGGAATTTGAGCTCGTCGTTCGGGTTGTACGGTGTTTGGTCCCATCGCGGAAGCACGAGCCAGTTATTGTTGTCGTCTTTGTAGTGATAGCAGGTGACTTGCTGCTGTGAGGACCCAACAGGGTAAGTTTGCACATGCGAGTGCAGGAGGCCACCGCCCCACCCCATGTTCTTGAGGGTAAGCTTCGAGCCATATGCAATTTCTGGGGAAGGACAAGGTTACGTCAGACGTGGAGGCCATGGGCATGGTGGTGTATGACAGACCTAAGGGATTTCGGGAAAAGTCGTTCCCGACAAGGTTAGCTTGGAATAACGAACTCATTTGTGCATCCCCGGGTCCGGAGTGGTTGAGGACCATGAAGTGGATCTTGAAGGAGACCATGAAAACAAGGATGGGGACGATGATGAGACATGCTATTCGAGCAGCCCAGTGTGCGAGTTGTTCGCGCTAGTACAGAGTTATTCGGGAGTACGGCGCAAGATTGTGCGGCAAAACGTACTACAGGCATTTTTAAGTCCCCAAATTTCTCCCAGAGATCTTCGATGGTGTAGAGACCAACTAGAGCTGTGACGAATAAACCAACCATTTTTACGCTAAGATAGGCTTCAGTTGAGTTTCCTCACACCATAAGTGAAGTTCTACCTGGTGACACAGCCGATAGAAAAACCAGTTAAATAAAGCCATATCCACCAATCGATGGAGAATGATCTATAGATCGTTCAGCATCAGCCAGTAAACTTCAGCATGCTTGGAATACTCACTGGTATTGTTGATTATGAAATTTAGTTAAACAAAACACAGTAAGGAATGTGAAGAATAACAGCATCGAGTCAAGGAGAATGAAGCGGGAGATACACAGCCAGCCGACGTCTAAACGTATACCAATTATCAGCACACAGAAGAAACTGATTGCTGCAAACGCACCCAGCAGGACCATAAGAGCAACAAGATGGCATGCCCACTGGCTCATCCCAAGTTCCACCGCAGTATACCAGCCCAGCGGCACCATCCCCACACCAAATGTCGCTAACATGACCCGCATAGCAACGTACGGCACATTGGGGGGATACTCCACCCCGCTCTTAAAGTCGAAGGTCCCATCGTACCCCGCGAGTGCACCCGCGAGCCCCACGAGCATCTTGCCCAGCGGTGGGTGCACATCAAAGTAGAACTCGCGCTTAAGGTAGTGCGAACCGAACTTGCCGAAGTGCGCTTCGTCCCAGACGACAACGTTTGATTTGCCGATCTTGTGGAAGCGCGTCCAGCAGGAAAGGAGTGTGTAGATGACGGCGGGTACGTGCTCGAGGTTTTGCAAGAGGAATTCTTTCTACAGATCGCAAACCCACCATATGGTCAGTGATACGTGGTACTAGTAGACAGTCTGCTGAGGAAGGACGCACTATCGTTGTAGGAGGGGGGGGCAGGGGGGTTGGAAGCCGCCCGCTGCCTATTCGGTTCTGGATCTGTCGAGGTTTGTTGTACACGTCCTTCCCCTCGTCGTCGTCGTAGTCGCCATACCCAAATCCAACATGCGCTGGCGAGGCAGATACATCACTACTCCCGGGGCCCCGCACGACTCTCCGCCGGGCCTTTTCTTCTGTCATGTAGTGAAGCGGGAGCTCTTCGTCGTTATGGGGTGCAGACCAGTGATTGTGGTTGGGGGGATACGGAACTTCTTCGAATTCAGATGAAGAACGGGTTTGTGTGTCAGAGTCAGGTGCGCCGAAATCGATTGTGATGGCAGGTGGCCTCATCGGTTTGCGAGCCGAGCAAGATTTTGCTGGGTCTCGCCGTTGTCAAGAATGGCGAGCTCGACTTGTCTGCTCAATGGTGAGAATCGGAAAGTAGTACTTGTTGCACAGCTGCGCTCTATAAATAAACAGATTTTACCACATCAAAAATACAGATATCCATTGGCTTCAAATGAACATCGCGTTGTAAAGGGACTACAGATGTATATACATTGAAAATGAAAATTTAAAGCGAAATAACCAGCTGCAAAATCACACGAAAACTACTTCTTGCTTGTATCTTGATGCCGCAGATAAAGGGCTTCATAAACAAATTCGTCAGAAAGGCAACAGAAAGATCAGCGAGACAAGCAGTCACCAGACACCATTGCATGGTCTCGCTCATAGGGTTCCAATGTCACCTGTTCCACTGGTTTGAAGCTGCTCTCTCTTAGTAGCTGGACCTGGGATGCAAAGATTGTGTCTGGCGGTGCGGTGGAGTCGATACAACTGGCTTTTATGGAGATGACGATGTGACCCTGGTCCTTTAGGAAGCTTTGCGCGTTGTGGATGACGATGCGGGCTTGGTCTGGCTGAGCTACATCTGCGAATATGACGTCCACAGTTGAAATCAACATGCGGTACCGGTTCGGGAGCCGTGCGTCTTCAACAATAGCTAGCATTGGGTATTATATAGATATCATAGCAAAACTGGGGATGGATAACTCACGAATTACATTTGTTCGTTTTTTGGCCATGTTAATGAGATCGCGACCAGACCGCGCAGAAAACTCCACCGCATACACAACACCCTCCTACGTGCAAAAACCAAATCACTCAGTATCAGCACAACCAGGAAGGGTATCGACTCACAGGCCCAACAATATCCGCAACATGGCTCACACTCGTGCCGCTCGCCGCTCCCAAATACAACACCTTCCCCCCAGGTTTGATAAATATGCTATCCATACCCCCCAGCACCCCCGCGGCCAACTTACTACGGAACGGGTTCCACACTCTATACTCCGTCTTTGTGCCCTCTACGCCGCCATCGATCGATATCCGCTTCTCACCGTAGACTGACTCGCCAGGGACGAGGTTTTTTGTGACCAGCATGTGGTCTTTGCCTTTTGCAATGAAGACGCCAGGGTGTCGATGAGGCTCGAGGACAGTGTTCGCACCGCCCCGAGCACCACCGCGTCCCCCACGGCCGCCACGGCCTCTGTCACCACGGCCTCTATCCCCACCTCTTCCTCGGCCACCACCGCGACCGCCACCTCGTGATTCAATGCCTCCTCGAAAGCCTCCTGAGGATGAAAGAAAAATTGGCGTCAGCACTTGGGAGATGGTAAGAGGGTAAACAGAACCCACCCCGTCCACCGCCCCGCCCGCCACCTCTTCCTCCTCGATCACCGCCTCGCCCTCCGCCTCGCCCTCCTCTATCGCCACCACGACCCCCAAAACCGCCACGGCCTCCAGACGCTCCTGTAAAAGGAGATATACGACGGAGTCAATGCCCAGCAGGTTACAACATACCAAAAGCCATTTGTCAGTTATCAGTGTGTTTTTGGAGATTTCCTCTGTCCGTCTTGAGTCGTGAGAGGACTGGAATTTTTTTCGTTTCCTGATCGAGAGGAGGTGTATTATGTAATGAGTATACAAAGTTGCAATCCCGGAATGCTCTTCATGACAACCCTTATATGAATCCATTCCTTCTACACGGATAAGGCCTGAATCCACCAGATTCACCAACTGCCGGCTCTGCATCGCGCGCATGGTTGGCTTCTTGGGCGTTCGCAGCAACGGTGATTACTCTCAATGTAGTCTTCGACACCTCGTGGTTCCATTCGATTGCCAGCTGCTCGACGAACGACGTCGGTGTTTCAACTACGGCATAGTACCAGCCAAATATGTTCGATCCGGCCGTTTATATGGTGTCGGCTGGATACAAGTTTATCCCAAGCATTTATTTCCAGGGTTTCTCGTGATCATCATGTCCGGTCAGGTCCACAACAGGTCATATGCGTGGCGTCCATATCTCTTTTTGCTCCACCACCGATATTCGATAACCCAAGACTCATGTACACAGGAGCTCGAGGGCTGGTTACTTTTCGAAATGTTTTCACTTACCCCTTCTAGGTCGCGCGATCCTCACCGCACGGTATATAGCCTTATAACTTTCATCCAAACCCAGAAGTAAACTCTTACAAAATACACATAGGGCCCGATCGATACCCACAATTACCATTATGTACAGGCACAACCTTTCCGAGTCCGGGTTTGTTTTATCCCTGCTGGCCGTTATGGCGACTCTGGCCAGATGATGCCTCGAGATGAAAGGGTTATCAGTAGCCCTGTAAGCTTCATCCATATAATCATCCTCCTTCAGCTTACCCTCTGTTCCTCCTCAGCCTAGTATCCTTCGATGGCCAACGATAGTAGGCATGTAGCAACCGTTTCGGCACTCCCTGTTCATTCGTCTTCCCCATCCCCCACGGCCACAGACATGAAGGAAGGATCGACGGAAGAAGATGTCCGGTCGGATGCCGCGAAAGCAGATGCAGCGCATGCAAAAGCTGACTTCCCCGACGGAGGTTGGAGGGCGTGGTTGGTCGTGTTTGGGGTACGCCCTTTCAAAGTGTAGAGCGTCCGCCGTTCTCATTTCTGGTGCTAGGCTATGTGTAATTCATTCTGCACGTGCGTCGCACTTTTTCTCGCGCCCGAAACTGGGATGCCTTGCCACTTATTGATGGCTGGCCCCTGTGTCCTCGGCACTGAATGTGCCAACGGCATTATCAGCAAACTTTGCGGAGGAGCGCTCGACGCCCTCCCACACATCAATATTGAAAGTCATCTGATATCCCTCCTGACATTTTTTCCGCCCTATCCTAGGTTCGGCTTCGTTAATTCATGGGGTGTGAGTTAAGTTGATGTAATTGTTACGCATGTGCTAATTTCTATTCCTTGGGCGAATAGACATTCCAAGAGTACTATCAGCAGCATCTGTTGAAAGATACTCCCCCGTCTAATATGTGGGTTTTCGTTTATTCTAGATATAGATATGTGTAGTCTAACAGCTGTTGCAGAGCTTGGATAGGGTCAATACAGGTGTTTAGCGGTTCGCATGAAATTGTAACTGTTGTTCTGACTGCTAGAATACGTTGGTCTGTAGTATTCTTTGATCTTCTTGCCTGGGATCCTCGTCGGGCGGTTATTCGATCTTGGATACTTCAAATCCATTATTCTCTCCAGCAGTGCTCTGCTTGTGGTCTCTACATTCCTCGTTGCTGAGTGCAAAGAATACTGGCAATTCTTACTGTGTCAAGGCATCGCAGCTGGGGTAGGTTTTCTACAATAATTCTGATTTGATAATCAATTGTTGATAGATAGCTTGTGGTGGAATTTTCGGTCCGACGACAAGCGTCATCGCTCATTGGTTTCATCGAAAGCGAGGGTTTGCGATGGGCCTGGTGGCTGTTGGCTCGTCAATTGGTGGCACCGTCATCCCGATCGCTGCACATAATTTGATTCCTATCGTAGGGTGAGAGGGCAGCTTTTACCTTTCGTCCTACAAACTTCAACACCCTGAATCGTTTTATGCAGGTTTCAATGGACTATGCGAATAATAGCTTTCATCCTACTCTTTGTCCTCACGATGGCAAATATGGTAGGGGCAGGATGTGTTCCTCATTATTTGTGTTAATTGATGTCCTGCGTTTAGACACTCAAACGGCGTTTGCCACCCACCAATGCCCCTGGTGGACTCCTCAACCTTCGTGCCTTCAAGTCAGCAGCATTTACGATCTACTGTTTATCAGCCTTCGTCATTTTCCTCGGACTCTACACAGGTCAGTTGCAATCGTTTCCTGCACTTATCAATGATAATGCCTGACAACGTCACGATAGTTTTGACATACGTGAACGTCAGCGCCTCATTGCTACCCGACATCGGCTCCTTTTCTTTCTACCTCGTTGCGATTGCAAATGCCGGCTCTCTCTTCGGACGATATGCTGCAGGCTCAATATCAGATCGCGCAGGTGGGAATTTTCCCTTGAGGCGGACGGATTTGGAGGACTGATCGTACATCCATGCCTTAGGTCCCATGAATGTGATGATTCCGTTCACGGCAGCAGCTGCTATCTTGACGTATGCCTGGCCGTTTGCACAGACCAAAGTGTCGTTGATAGCAGTGACCGTCCTTTATGGGTTAGTCTTAGTCGATCATCCACTACGGCCCTCTGTTCTGTACTCACCGGGTTGATCATCATCTGAAGGATCTCCTCGGGTTCATATATATCGCTGCTCTCGAATCCGATGATGGCCCTCGGTGATACAAAGGACGTCGGCCGACGACTGGGGATGTTCATGAGCATCTTCTCGCTGGGCGCCCTGGCAGGTCCGCCGATATCTGGTGCGATCAGTACGGCCACGGGCGGCTTTGAAGCTGTTGGGTACTATGCAGGTATGCACCTCCCTGCTGCATTTCTTTTTTTACCTAGATTTTTTCGCCAGGCTCCGTGGTGCTAGTAGGGGTAGTGATGATGTGCGTGGTACGGCACATAGTATTGGGCGGTCTAATCGGAATATTTTGAATGCTTCGACGGCTCGTGATTGGAGCATCAGTACTCGCCGGGGATCAATGAAACGCAGGTTGACGCATTTGTTCCCTCCTCAACCTAGTCACCTGTGTGGCACTTTCTTGGTGTGGGAGTCGACAGGCGCCGATGGCCTGTAGAAGCAATGTCATGGGACATAAACGACCATAAGAGCTAATTCATTTAGATTGCAGACATGTCAATGTATCTACTGCTCATGCGCCAGGGTTAATATCAATCAAGTTCTGGAGAAAAATATCAGAAAGTGCTTCTTATGCTTTACGTCAACATCGGGCTCAGCAGGTCTGTAACCAATCTGTGTACCTTTTCATATCAGTCATCAATCGTTTCGCAACAGACTCGGAACCTACAAGATGTAAATTTGAGGCACGTTTCCGGCCCGGACCTATCAACTTCCTTCGAATGGAATTTGCTCTCGACATACCAAGTGGACCATCTCTGCGGCACGAAATGATTATAAGGAGCCCAGGGTTAACTGAAGTGTTTCCCTTGTTTCCATTCTCCTTCCCTTGAGATGGCGTTGCTCTCTCAGATGCCCGTTCTCCTCGAAAAGCATGATGAACTTGAAGTTTCCAGCACCCTGGAAAAATCTAAGAGGGACTCAATCCCTGGTACAGCGGCGGAGGAGTCGTTGCCGGAAATAGACGATTATCCGGATGGAGGATTGAGAGCGTGGATGGTGGTGTGCGGGGTAAGTGTTTCTCTGATGTTGAGATTATAAGGAGGTCATCCCCGATGGTTTAGATTATGTGTACGACGTTTTCGACGTACGAATTTGTCGGCGTCTCCTCTTCATCATCCCCTGATATTTGTTCTCTAGGTTCGGGCCCGTTAACTCCTGGGGCGTACGTTATATCTATTCTGTTTTTCTTTTAAAGCGCCATGTCATGGCGTCCTCATACGCGTCCCATAATTGTAGGTTTTTCAAGCATACTACGAAACTCATCTTTTGAAGTCTTCTTCGTCTTCCGACATGTAAGCACATTCAAGCTGACTCGGACAAAGCTGCTTAGACTTTCATTGATTATCAGTGCATGGATTGGGTCCATCCAATACTGTCTGGTTTTTCTACCTGGAATACTCGTGGGGCGAATCTTCGATCTCGGGTGGTTCAGGCTCCCGTTTTCCTTGGGTTCTGTCACTGTGGTTGCTTCCATTTTTCTCGTGGCTGAATGCAAGGAATATTGGCATTTCCTCCTTTGTCAAGGTATTTTGGTCGGGGTACGTGAGATCTAAATATACAATGATGTCGTAACATGGTGGCTTTGCCTCATGTATAGGTGTCATCTGGAGTGTGCTTTGTACCCCTTATTCCCATAGTTGGGCATTGGTTCAAGAAGAGGAGGGGTTTTGTATTAGGTTTGACTGCCTTGGGGTCATCTATTGGAGGCACAACCATTCCGATCGCGGCCCGGCGACTCATCCCTGAAGTTGGGTACGTATCCGGACGCCTTCCACCTACAAGTTCTATCCCTGATATGTGTATAGTTTTCCTTGGACAATGCGAATCCTTGGATTCACAATTATGTGCACTCTCGGTGTTGCAAACTTGACACTAAAACGTCGTCTGCCGGCTAAAGATACACCCGGTGGTCTCTTCAACCCTAAAGCCTTCAAAGTGCCGGCGTTCACTTTATATTGTTTCTCTGTTCTCGTTGGATTTCTTGGGTTGTACTCGCGTGATTAGACATACATATATATTTCATCCTGAGAACTTCCACTGACATTCCTTTTTGAAGTTCTTATTTTTATCGACATTAGCGCAACTTCCGTCGGCATTCCTTCTAATTTCTCGTTTTATCTGGTCAGCATTGCTAATGCTTGCTGTGGTGTTGGTCGTTTTTCGACAGGGCTTGCTGTCGACAAACTTGGTAACATTGCCATATCGTCTCAGCAACGCGGCTGCGACTGAACTCTTATTTATATGCTTTCTTTCGTCAGGTGCTATAAATATGATCGTTCCGATGACATCTGTGGCTGCGATCGCAACCTTCGTTTGGCCATTTGTGCAGACGAAGGCTGGGCTAATCGCCATAACCGTTGTATATGGGTGAGCACTCGCCTAACATTTCCAGGGATTCTGATTCAGTTCCTCCTGTCCACAGGTTCATGATAGGAGCATTCACATCTTCGTTTCAAATGCCTTTGTACGTGCTCGGTGATATGGACGATGTCGGCCGTCGCGCCGGGATGTGCATGACGTTCGCTGCTATTGGCTCAATAGCGGGACCTCCGATATCTGGTGCAATCAACAACGCAACGGGTGGATTTGTTGCGGTTGGATTCTATGCAGGCGAGTACATATACCCTGCGGTGCGCATCGTCGATATAACCGGTTTTCCAGGAAGCATGATGTTACTCTCGTCTTTGATGATGACAATGACGCGTTATCTTGTCCTCCGTAAACTTCGGGGAAAGTTTTAGCACTATCGCACGGGAGGCATAGCGATGGCTGCGAGGTTCCGTAGAAGTATGTATGTATTCATATGAAGGCACATATGTGAGAGGAGAGCATATCAATCTAAGAACTGCTGGTAGCCACGTCTGTCTGTCATATGATACCTGGTTAGAATACAAATTGTCTGTCATAACGTACATAGGTAACAAGATAGATAATCACGTAGGGATTTTATCACATACATGGTCACTTTCACACTACAAGGGTGCGTCGCGGCTCAGTAATCACTGGTCAGACTCGGAGGAAATTAGAGGCCCATGACGAGTCCTCTGTCCAAGTCCAGTACATAACGTCGTTGTGCCACCGACCACTCCTGCACTGCATACCGGACTCAGTCGCGTATAAATCCGTTGCCTGCAGTTTTTGGAGTACATGGATTTAAAACCGCCATAACCATAGCAACAGAACTCCAGAACAGCGCATTTTTCAGACGCAGACAGTAATTATGTAATAAAGTCCCGATCGACAACTTGAATCGCACTAAACCAGTTCGATTTTTGGGTTGACCCAGGGTTGACCGCCGGCGAGTTTTCAATACTAAGAACTCGGAACGGTGGTCATATTTTTTCATATCTCTGTCATTTCCAACCTCTTCATCGGAATCTTGGTGGCCACGTCCACGCCTGAGTACACAAAATCCCACTGGACTTGGCACAATCGTTTTGAGGAAATGGACCAAGGTCGAGATTCGTCTTGGACTCTTTTCCGCCTAAACACACCCGAATCTGGGCCAATGACTGCACAGTGCTTCTTTCTTGACATATTTAGTATCTTGTGCCAAGGGATGGAGTGATTATAAGGAGCTTATACATCGTTAGCTCGTGTTTCCCTTGTTTCCCTTATCCTTCCCTCGAAATGGCATTGCTCTCTCAGATACCTGTGCTCCTCGAAAAGCATGATGAACTCGAAACCTCCAGCACGCTGGAAAAATATAAAACTGACTCAATCCATGATACTGCGACGTTGCCAGAAAAAGGGGATTATCCGGATGGAGGACTGGGAGCGTGGATGGTGGTGGGCGGGGTAAGTGTTTCTCTGATACCTTTATACTCCAAGAAACTTGCAGTAAGTTACTTATGGTCCTGATCTTTAGACTATGTGTACGACGTTTGCAACGTAAGAATTTGTCGGGCATCTCCCCTTCTCATTGCTTAATATTTTTTCTCTAGCACCGGGCTTGTTGCCTCCTGGGGCGTGCGTTTGTTTTTCTTTGCATACGGTACCCTCACCTCAAGCATCCCATAATTGCGTAGGTTTTTCAAACATATTATGAAACTCATCTCTTGAAGTCCTCTTCGCCTTCTGACATGTAAGCTCATTCCAGCTGACTCCCGAGTCGGACGCAGCCTCTTAAACTTTCATTAATTATCAGTGCATGGATTGGGTCCATACAATACTGTCTAATTTTACTGCCTGGGGTATTCGTGGGACGAATCTTCGATCTTGGGTGGTTCAGGCTCCCGTTTTCCCTGAGCTCTATGACGCTGGTTGCTTCTATGTTCCTCGTAGCTGAATGCAAGGAATATTGGCATTTCCTCCTCTGTCAAGGTATTTTGGTCGGGGTACGTGAGATCTAAATATACAATGATGTCGTAACATGGTGGCTTTGCCTCATGTATAGGTGTCATCTGGAGTGTGTTTTATACCCCTTGTCGCTATAATTGGGCATTGGTTCGAGAGGAGGAGGGGTTTTGTACTAGGTTTGACAGCCTTGGGGTCATCCATCGGAGGCTCAACGATTCCAATTGCGGCTCGGCGACTCATCCCTGAAGTTGGGTACGTTTTCGCTAGATGCCTTTCACCTACAAGTTCTATTTCTGATATGTGTTGCTAGGTTTCCTTGGACAATGCGAATCCTTGGATTCGTAATCATGTGCACCCTCGGTATCGCAAACTTGACCCTAAAACGTCGACTGCCTGTTAAAAACACGCCCGGTGGTCTCTTCAACCCTAAAGCCTTCAAAGTGCCGGCGTTCACTTTATACTGTTTCTCTGTTCCCGTTGGATTTCTTGGGATGTACTCGCGTGATTAAACATTTTTTTATCCGAGAACTTCCGCTAACATTTCTTTCGAAGTACTCACTTTTATCGACATCAGCGCAGCTTCCGTCGGCGTCCCTTCTAATTTCTCGTTTTATCTGGTCAGCATTGGGAATGCTTTCTCGGGATTAGGCCGGATTTCTACAGGGCTTCTTGCCGACAAACTTGGTAAACATCGTGTCTACATATAGACCTGGCAAAGGGAACTGCAAACTGAACTCATTCATCAGGCGCCGTAAACATGATCGTGCCGATGACTTCTGTGGCTGCGATTGCAACATACATTTGGCCGTTTGTGCGGACGAGTGATGGACTAATCGTCATTACCGTCGTATACGGGTGAGTTCTAAAAACATTTTCGTGAATTGCAACTTTACAATTCATGTCCACAGCTTCATGATAGGAGCATTCATGTCTTCATTTCAAATGCCTCTATATGATCTCGGTGACATGGATGATGTCGGCCGTCGTGCCGGGATGTGCATGACGTTTGCCGCTGTTGGATTGATAGCGGGACCTCCGATATCTGGCGCAATCAACAAAGCAACGGGTGGATTTGTTGCGGTTGGATTCTATGCAGGTGAGTACATACATTTCTGCTGGGTATCATTAAAATAACCTGCTTTCTAGGAAGCATGATGTTGCTCTCGTCCTTGATGATGATATTGACACGTTATCTTGTCCTCCGTAAGCTGTGGGGAAAGTTTTAGCACTATCGCATGTGGGGCGGATACCATGAACTGGGATGATAGCATGCAGTTTTTGTAAATGTATGTTTTCACACACGAGACATTTATTTCACCTAAAATCGACTGCATGTCAACTGGCAGTCCAAGGAGATTTGGGTTAAGCCATCAGAGATCAGCTGCACCCTGTACTAAGGTTCCCCAAGGCTCTTAATGTGAATGCGAACCAGTCGTGTCCAGATGCTACGCGAGAGGAGAAGATACTAATCAAAGGGCTTTCAGTAACCTGAGCCATGTCCGTCTGCCTGAGATTGGTTAAAAAAACAAGCAAGTAATTTGCCTGGCACAACGACAGCATAGCTCCAGGACTTCGCCCAGTCGACGATATTTATACATGGGACCCTTGTAGAAGAGGGCGGTAGGGGACTCAGTGCCGCAGTGGTAGACGACACAACGACGCTACACTAGACTGGAAAGAGGAAATCCCCACTGTAACCATACGTTCCACAGCTGTGAACATCCCCCGGACAGGAGCGGCAACAGTTAGTCGGCCACCGAAGACCAACTTTCCGGGACACCGGGAAGATAATATTACACGCCGTTGATGAAAACCGGAGCCAGACTCTTCTATTGATGTGTAGGTAGGAAAAAGGAACGAAACGAAAAAGGAAGGAAAAAGGAAGGAAAAAGGAAGGAAACCCCTTTTTATAGGAAACCCCTTTTTATAAGGAAACCCCTTTTTATCCTTTTTATCGCCTAGAGAACAAAGACAAATAAGAATAGGTTTGGACGATAATCGACTCAGGCGATTATTTCCGTCTCCGAAACTTCACTAACCTTCCGCCATGGTCGTTATCTCTTAACAAAACCGTACTACGCAGCCAGATCCTCCACACAGCATGCTGAGAGTTGTTCAAGATGAGGCGGCAACTGCTATGTGGTACGGAGTCGGGTTTATCCCGCCCTCAACACAGCCTGTGCTGGCCCCTGGGATCACGTGCGTGTGTGCAATCAGTTGAGTTGAAGTTCAGCGTCATCTCTGGATGAATGCACAGGGAAGAAAAATGCTGTAGACGGACGAAACGATATTAGTGCTACAGAGTTTGGTGTTTCGGTCTCAAGAAGGGAGATGCGAGCTATTGGAAAAGGCTTACCAGAAAATGTGCTTGGTTGCATCCTCAAGATGTGTGGTGCTCGCATCTGGTCTGTCATTATGCCCTACCCCGCGGCTTAGGTCGACCACCTTGAACTTGACTCTGCGCTCGCTGCAGCTCCCGAAATGCTGGATTCCAAAGTCCTCGATTTTGTGCTTGGTCCAACGAAGGCGACGTAGTAACCAGACGAAAGCTGTACAGCTGGTGGCAATATACCATGCCAGTGACGGCGGTACCCAAAAATTGTAGGAGAGGTTGCACGCCTTCTTCGAGGGAGTTCATGCTGAGGTTGAAATGCCACGGATGACGAGGGTGATATGTCGGAGGTGGATGACAGCGTGGAGTTGAAGGTAAGGTCGGGTAGGATTGGTGAGTTTTTCACTTGGGTAGGGATTCTGCATAAAGGGGCACTAGTGAGCAGACAACATCCGACTATATTTTGCAAATTAGTATTAAATTGAGCAGTTGAGTATCCAGCACAGAATCAAGTGAAAAGTCAACAGGAAGGCAAAGAGGAACGCTAACGCTGCGGACTGCGATATCCAATTTGAGAAAGTCAAAAACATGCTGTCGAATTGATGAATGAAACACGAGATACGAGTATAACTGAGTTCCCATGACAGAGCGAAACTAAGCGGAATCGCTTCGGGGGCTAGATCCGATAGATCTTGACCGTACGTGAGCAAAGGTACTATATAAATAGCACAGCAAATAAGCGAAGAAGACGCAGGGATTGTTGATCATGCAACAGAACAGACCACTTTGAAGCGACGGCCCAAAAAAAAGAGGCGCAAGTCTGAACAGCATGCATTGCTGGTGGTGGTGGCTGTGTAAAGAGGATATTAGATATTGTCATAATACAGACCGAGTCCATACGGTCTCGTTCCTCTCGATACGAACGAGGTACACGGCGCTGGCGCGACTGAATTTGATTGGGACACAATCGTTCCAAGCGGAGGATGGAACTTCGGAGAATGGTTAGCACCATATGAGTGGTATTCGGTAAGAAACCTCGTTGGGGGGAGCGTATATGAAGAAAATGCTTTATGGTTCACCCGGGTCGAGAACTGCAAAGTTTGTAAGGGAACGCTGTGCAAAATGGTAGATTGCAGGGACGTACAGCTGAACGTCATGCGAATATTCACTCTCCCATCTTTCTGGCCACAGTTACAAGACTAACTCGGAGCGCTAATCAAGGAGCGCCAATGCGCAACATCGGGTGAGGCTTGGTGAGGCGCGCTTGAGAAATCCGCTTTTCACAGATACTCCATAGGCGCCCCCAGGCCCTCCCTACCTTTATCGAGAAATCTGGCGAATTAAATAGACAGCTAACCTGATTAGACAAGGGGTGGCATGAAGGTGATTTATGCTCACAGCGAGAGACAGCGCCTGATGCTCTCCGTGCAAATTGCCTTTGTTCCTAGGGAAGCTTTGGTTTTCGAGTTTCGTTATCTTGATTTCTGACCATGGTCCCCAACCGAAAAATTCCTATTCCTGATTATTGAGATGGCACTTTGATAAATCATTTATGTAACCGATGATCTTGACTCTTGAGACATTGAAAATGTTGATTGAATTATTTGAACGAGCTGTATAGACTGAATTGTGGCCGCAGGATATGTAGTTGCCAGAAAAAAAATTGGTTGCAGGGGAATCAATTTGGGGGAGCATCAAGGGACTTTGAAATTTGGGACTATCGCTTGTTTGCTTGGTGGTCATCGATCATCCCCACGACCCAACTTTGCTAGTCGTTGCATCGAAAATTCTCAATCCTTTGCCGTCGTCTTCTGGCCACAATCTTGTTTATATTTCGTCCTTGTTGCAGTTGGAATTTTGTATCACTTGATGCCCGCAACGCCTGATTTCGACGCCACCCCATTTTCGCCCCGTGGTTGGCCACAAACAAAATACATTCTCGCGCACCGCAAACGATTATAATACAAACAATATCCCCAGGGGGGCGCCTCGCCTGACGCCTGATGAAAGAACCCGCCAGAAGACCGCCAATTCTCAGCGCGGTTAGATGTTGACCCAGGAGCTCCCCTTCGCCAGTCAGACGGCTCCACGAACAAATCAGCCTAGACGACGATTCTCAGCATCCAAGGAGTTGGGATGCTCCTGGCCGTGATAACGACCGCTTTTCACTAGCTGAAGAACGCTCAAGATACCAGCAGGGGGGACGTCAACATATTCCTAGTTCTTAATTTTGCGGCACGATGTGAGTTCGCTTTGATGATTGCTTCATTCTTATCTTCTTCTGCTTGATCTTGTGGTCTTGCTTTTGCAACTTGGGCACTTGAGGGTTTTTGCACTTGATGACCTTTGCGACAACTATGATTCACTATTGCGATGCTTGCAGAAATTTGTGGGGCTGAAGCCTTGATGGGGACAATGTCTTGGTTTGATTGTAGCGATTGCAGCAGGCAATCTGTATTGTGTCGGTCAGACCACATACATTTCAACGAGATGGAGTCTTGATGACTCACTCGCGTCCTTTATTACCGTGACTGTCACTGTGACTTGGTCACAGATGGTCCGAGCGCAGATGGGTCGCGTCAAAGGGTGTCCAGAGATTAGGAAGTTCGTGGAAGTGGGCGCTTGTGCATGTCCATGGACTGTGGTTCTGGGTAAAACAGCCATGAACTACGGCGATCCAACGCGGTTGCCACCAGTGATGTTGCAAACGATTTTGGATCCCTGTTGTTTATTTTCGCTAGGAGACTAGAGATTTTGCGTGTACAGCTCTAGATGCATGTGTGCTAAGAATCATCCTGTTTAGGTTTCCGTTACAATGGTGTTCTTCGCCTGAAATCGCCTGAGGTTGTATCCGCGCTGTTTTCCAAGGACACGGCGAAAATGAAGTCTGCAAGTTCCACACGCAATAGCTCCACATGCATTCGCTGTAATCGGCATTTGTGCTGCTGGAAGAGAAACCGATACATGGGCGGGCTGTCAAAATGCCGAGTGAAAACCCTCGTCACGAAGTTTGTTGTTGTCATCTCGATCCTGCGAGCGCTGCTATCCTGGACCTTCATGGACCTGGTCCTACGTGTGTTTGGAGGATCTCGTTGGAACGTCTAAGAACGTCTAGGAGCGTAGGATCACCTATTTGGCGGAAGCATTTTCATGGACGGAGGCATATTCGACTCGGACTAGTTCCCAAATCGGAACACGATCTCCCCTCCACTATTTCATGACTCCGCCGCCCCACGAGGCGGCGCGAGCTTCTAAATTGCACCCTTAAAAGGGTGCGGGGACCTCAAAATTTCGAATGGGACCCTCTTTTTCCCTCTCCTACGCTCCTTTCCTTCCCTCGCCCACTTCGTCAATTGGTATCTACACTAAACGCTCTTTAAATACATCAAGGATATTATGCTTCTTCGGCGTCGAGCTCTCCCTTTCATTTTCCCCACCTCTTCCAGGAGAGATTCATTCAGTCTCCCTGATTATTACCGCAGCACCCGGCTCGAGCAATACGGTCCTTTCTACAGATCAGCGCTGTCTGCTCAAGATCTCATGGTAACTCGCAAAGCTTACATATTCTGGCCAATGTTATGTATCGCTTCCCCCTTGCAGAAAACCATTGATCCTCGTGGACGGGAAACTCCTGATTCCATTTGCGCATTGGCATGTTTCTTCATTGCTGCATCTTGTCTTTCGAATACTCATAACAGGCGTTGCAGCCTGATATCCTGGAGGAAGACGAGTTTGAGCTCGACGACATGACCTTTGAAGTTTTGGCGAAATTGGAATACACAGACGATAATTCTACCAACGACGAGAAGAAAAGTTCCCACGAGGACGAAAGGAGGGAGAAATGGCTTGGATGGTTGTGGGTATGTAGATCCTCTATTTGCAGAGTAGTGTATTCTCACTTTGCTCCTTTTGACAGCGCCTATCCTTGTCAGTGGTTCGCAGATGTCGTGGTCGTCGAGGTGACACTGAAAAATGCTGGGCATAATTGATTTCTCGGCGTAGACGTTTGGAGGAGTTGCTCGATATCATATTGCTGGTCTTCATCTTGAAAACGCACACATGGATGGCCTAATCACTTGAACTGTACATTGAACTTAGTCTTGGAATTCCTTGTATATATCGTATAATCTTGAAGCTTGCGCTGTGCACACTGAAGATGCGTTGGATAAAACGTGTAGGTGGTGAGTCGCAGTTAACTCGGGCCCGGGACGCGTCACGTCACATCACATGTTCAAGTCCTTATTGAGTTATTCGGGATTTCGGCTGCAATCCCGAGTTCGCCTATCTCCGTGAGAGTAAACCGAACGGCGATGTACTTGAGAGCTTAATGTCACTATTATAATTATCAATATTAGTAATTATTATTAAATGCCCCTCAACCCTCCAACACGAATCATAGCGGCGCTAAAACCTTCCCCATAGCCTATGGAGGACAAGATGGCGCGCAACTGTCATCAGGAAGCATGAGAGTAACATCATGCTTCCTAGAAAGCCGGTTACTACTCTCGATCATCACACCACAAAGCTTAACCTGACTCACCTGCATACAATCCGACAGCAATGAATCCACCCGTTGCATTGTTGATTGCACCAGATATCGGAGGTCCTGCTACTGAGCCAATAGCAGCAAACGTCATGCACATCCCGGCGCGACGGCCGACATCATCAATATCGCCGAGATCATACAGAGGCATTTGAAATGAAGATGTGAATGCTCCCATCATGAACCTAAAGGAGAATGTGCTTCCTATTGGCGATATGTTCAAGGAACACTCACCCGTATATAGCAGTAATGGCGATTAGTCCATCCTTCGTCCGCACAAATGGCCAAACGTACGTTGCAATCGCAGCCACGGAGGTCATTGGCACCATCATGTTCACGGCGCCTGACGAAGATGAATTCAGTTGCAGTTCCTTTGCCAGGTGTTGATGTGATGTTACCAAGTTTGTCGGCAAGAAGCCCTGTAGAAAACCGGCCTAATCCCGAGAAAGCATTGCCAATGCTGACCAGATAAAACGAGAAATTAGAAGGGACGCCGACGGAAGTTGCGCTGATGTCGATAAAGGTGAGAACTTGAATGCAGCAAAAAAGTGTTAGTGCACCGAGTCTCGGGGATAGAAATATGTATGTCTAATCACGCGTATACATCCCGAGAAATCCAACAAGAATCGAGAAGCAGTATAAAGTGAACGCTGGCCGTTTGAAAGCTTTGGGGTTGAAGAGACCACCGGGCGTGTCTTTAGCAGGCAGACGACGTTTTAGGGTCAAGTTTGCAACACCGAGGGTGAACATAAATAAGAATCCAAGAATTCGCAGTGTCCAAGGAAAACTGTCGGCGAACACGTATCAGAAATAGAAGCTGAAAGGCGTCTGGAGCATACCCGACTTCAGGGATGAGTCGCCGGGCCGCGATTGGAATCGTCGTGCCTCCGATGGAGGACCCCAGCGCTATCAAACCTAATACAAAACCTCTCCTCCTCTTGAACCAATGCCCAACTATGGGAATAATGGGTACAAAACACACTCCGCATGACACCTACACAGGAGATAAAGCCGTTTTCGACGTCATCGCATTTAAACCTGACACACCCCAATCAAAATCCCATGAAAAAGGAGGAAGTGCCAATATTTTTTGCATTCTGCCACGAGGAAAATAGAAGCAACCAGCGTCATGGAGCTCAGGGAAAACGGGAGCCTGAACCACCCAAGATCGAAGATTCGTCCCACGAGTATTCCAGGCAGAAAAATTAGACAGTATTGTACAGATCCAATCCATGCACTGAAAATAAATGTTAAAATCTGAGCGGTTTTGTCTAGTTTAGCATGAATGAACATACATGTCAGAAGCCGAAGAGGACTTCAAAATATGGGCAGCGTAATATGCTTGAAAAACCTAAAGTATGCATGTAAGGGTGCTTGTAGAAGAGAGAAATGATAATGAATTTAACGCACTCCCCAGGAGTTAATGAATCCAAACCTAGAGAACAGATAGTAAGTAGTCCACAAGAAAGGGTCGATGAATTGTTACGTTGAGAATGTTGTGCACATTGTCTGAAATTCTTGGGCAATTAGTAACCTCATAATTTGAATATCAGAGAAATGCTTACCCCACAAACCACCACCCACGCTCTCAACCCCCCATCCGGGTAATCGTCTATATCTTCTGTCGGTGTATCACATATCGAGTCTGGCTTAGATGTTGTCAGTGTACTAGTAGAGGTGTCAAGTTCATGATTTTTGGTGAGCGCAGGCATCTGGGAGAGCGACGCCATTTCGATGGGAAACAATTGAGGAAACCCTCCAGATTGTAAGATCCTTATAAATTAAAAGTTATAATCATTGCTGGCATACGAGACCACTTTGACGGACGGCATGGTAGCAGCTTAGATCCTAGAGTTCAAATTACTAGCAACCACATCACGCTGTTACGCGTTGACTATAGTACAGCATCGTCAGTGAGAGCAGAACAGCAAAGTTTTGAAGAAACACACTCCAAATGAGCAGTATTAGTGTCGGTAAAGCACCCTAAGATCTCTAAACGTTAAACGAGCAATGGTAAAAAAGCAGGTTTCGATTTGGATTCAATTTGATCAGAACTTTGAATTTAGTGATCCGTCACTGGATTGACTTTACAGTATAACATATTATGTAATATTAAACAACGTAATCATCTAGTACTTACGTTGCCAGGCCCATTTCAGAATTACACACGGGGTGGTAATTGCCAGTCAACATTTCTTTCAACTCCATAAAGTGATCATAACGATGGCAAGTACTACATGCACAGCCCAATTTTTTGCTCTCTATCTCTACATCACCATACCAGAGGAGACTGTACTCTCGATCGATCGATCCCTCGGGGAAAGAAAGGCGAAGACTCTATCTAGGAACTATTAGCTGGTATCCTCCCACACACACCGAAACAATTGTACTTGGAGCACTCAAAAAATTTCCGGGGCCACGCTCGAGTGATGGCAATTGGCAAGTCGCTTCTGAGATCTGATGGATTAATGCATCACTAGCGTCATGCGGACCGGGCTATTTGACGGACGGGCTCTGCATGGCATTCATTTCCGTATCTTGGATACGTTAGGACTGCCACCATGGGGATCGACTCCGATCGAGAAGTCGAAGAGTCGTCAAATCCCGATTTGTGGATGCCACTCTTGATTCGCTGAGAACAAGTTGAAACTTAGTTTTTATTCCGAATGGCTCCGGAGTCCGGTCTTTCAACTACATCCTAAACTCAGCTGAAGCACCTTTGAAAGCCCAAACCAACATTCAGAGGACCAATAACTGAACCAAGTTAAGGAACCGGCCACAGCCTGAGGAAACTTAACGGCTTCCGAATTTTGGGCGAGTAAGCCAAATATGGCAACCGCAGTGCTCAGCAGAAATGTGACGGTCCTATTCCGGAAGCTTCCACGATACCTTGAGGTAAACTTCACGAGGCGATAACAGTGCTGTTAACCTAGCCCCCTATGTGTAGAAAATGTCGTGCAACACGCAAGGATAATCAAGCGAATCATTTCACCGACCTGGAATGAGAAAGTTGCTTTGCAAGTCGTGGCATAGGTATACCGCTGCTCGGCTAGTCATGACCTCTCGATGGACAGAACAGTAAAGGGAGTTTCTTCGATCACTACTGTTCCAAGAACTTGCTTTATCGTTCCGTTTTTTGATCACCAGTCGGGCAGAGTCGGACATCAAATCTGTACTTTCTGGGCGACCGAATGTTGTCGAACAGGAGACGAATGTGACGACAGACACCAATGTAACCGACATTCATTTATTCCTTCTCAATAGGCTGAAGGATATTCGGCTGCGCTATGGCATGGATCCTAATTGGCCTGTGTTCGTTTGGGCAGCTACCGCGATGAATTTTATTCTGGAAGGCCAGACATTCTATTACTGGCGGATTCCTATACAACAATGCAGGTGACCTTGTATTCGGCCCACTTGGTGGATACTCGACCTGTCAAGTCGGTTGTTTTCTCCCCTGATGGCAAGCGCTGCGCATCGGGGTCAACCGATGGCGATATTTCTGTCCGGGCCACTGGCCCATGCTCTCACGATAGGACCACTGCGAGTGCCTGACCCCCGCACTTTATCCTCTCCTTGGGGAGAACGTTGATTGAGAGGGCTACATGTTGCTCAGGGAAACACATACCAGCATCCGGGGCGGCCGCCGAAGAGTGGATGGTTCGATAGAATCCGCTGGCAAGTGTGTCGGATGAAATCTAAAGGTACATTGTTCGTGAACCTTATGGACGATGCTCCATCAATGATCACGCAGCCTCACAAACCCCAAGTCTTCGACTCTTGCCGACATCTGCATGTTATTCAGATCAATTGACACCAACCTGAGAGTGAGTCGTTTGGATCGGACGTACATGATTGAACTGTGTAACTTGAACAGATCTTAGTCCAGAGTATCATTCTGCCTCTCATACATAGCCCTTTGATCCTCTGACACTAAAAGAGTACTTGCGGTGTCCATGATTTGATTGACACCAAGAATTTCTCAACCACGAGTGGTGAATGGTGTGGGACGACTCTGAGTCGATCGGCGCCGCCTTTCGATGGAGTCTTTCGTCGTTGGTTCGTCCTGCCATTGTGTGATCGCTGTGGGTCAGTTTGTTTCTCTGCCTGTCGTTAACTGTTCCAGTCGTCCTGGTGATGTTACTTAGTCGTTCTGCGTCTGTCTGGGCGTCTTCCAATCGTTAGGTTGGTATCTGTTGGGTTTTACTGTCTCCGGGCAACTTCCGATAATGCCGTAAGTTCAACTTGAAGTCAAATGTTATACGTTAGTATCGGCCCGGCTCTCCCAGCACAATAGCTAGAACTTCGAAGATAAAGGGGCTGTCTTACTGTGATAAGTAACGGTTACAGCAGCAAAAAAGATCGAGCGTCTACAGTGCCTCTGGTGTCTATGACTATCATTGCAGAACTCGGGTGACCAATTGATCATTCAATTCACCTACAATCAAGATGACAATACTGTCGCAATCGGAAAACGTTGTTATACATGGTGGTTCCTTCACAGACGTCAACGGAGACTACAATCATACCACATATCTCCAATTCTTCAATTTGTATGGGGCTATTGCTGGTGAGCAACAAATACCACTTATCAATGAACTTCAGCAAGTCATCAAGGCATTAGGTGACCCTTCAAGTGATTTGTTTGACGGATGTCATAATGATCACATCGCGCTACAAGAGGAAACAATTGGTGAGTGGCAGTATCAAAACTATGAGTTCATTGATACGAACATGCAAAAGCTGCAGCTCTCCGAACAGGCGAGGTTGTCAATAACCGATCCAATACTGATGCGCACGGCGCCGGCTCAGTGCACCCGCCGTCTACTCAACGACGTAAAGTTCGTTTCTGTGCAAGGCATGTTGGAATCTGATGGACTCCTTCCTAGGGTCTGCCCCATCTGAGTTTAACGATCTACCTAGATCTTTCTTCACTGGACCACACTCTCCACATCGAACTTTGGCAGAAGTGCCCGCTGTGTTAGATGAGGCAGCCAAGCTTCGAGGGGAGAAGCTCAACTGGCAAGAGTCAATCGTAGATCTGTTGAAAGTACTCGAGGTTGACTGGAGCTTTGACGCACGGAAGCGTCTTGCAGCCAGGTGGAAATACAGTGGTGACATGGAAGACTCGCGCTCGATGAACATTTGGCTGCATCGACGCGTTTTGAAATTATTGGTGGATAGCAGTGCAAATTTGGATGGTAGGGCTCCTCAGAAAATGATCCTGTCTTGTACGCTCATGCATTCGAATGTAGCTGTTCGAGACATCATTAAGGCTACGAACTACCGGTATGCGCTCATTTTGATCCAAACGAACCAGTCTGACAATCAACTCGCACGTCCCCTCGCAGCGAGGTGTTCCTCACCGAGTCACAGTCACCACAGAGAACCGTACTGGATGTCTCCGCTGTGTTGAATGATGCAGTAGAACGTCGAGGGGCAAAGCTCAACTGGCAGGAATCAATCGTAGATCTATTAAAAGTACTCAACGCCGACTGGAGCTACGACACACGCAAGCGTCTTGCAGCCAGATGGGGATACAGTGGCGGCATAGAGGACTCACGCTCGATGAATATTTGGCTGCACCGATACGTTATGAAATTGCTAGTGGATAACGGTGCGAATTTAGATGGTGAGATCCTCAGAAAATGATCCTGTCCTGTACATTAATGTATTTGAATTCAGCTGTTCGAAACATCCTAAAGGCTGCGAGCTAGTGAAGCATTGCACCCTTGCTACTTATCCTACACCGCCCTCCTAGTCGTGTTACATAGCCATACACATACATTCGTCAGTTCGACTCTGATTCACAACATACTGTCGCGGGCGTCAAGTTTAACTCAGAAGGGATTCATAAATGGTTCTTGACAAAGATACAGGTGGTATGCGGTGCACCGTCAACCATCTCCTTGCGTTTACACCGGCAGTGCGCTAATTCTCCTTGGTTGTTGTTCTTGAAGAACAGGTCTATCGCTTTATCGAGTACTCCCAATGCCTCGGCGAGATCTCCAGACGCTTCGCTTCGCTTGAGCTTCTGCCACAGTATTGAGCTCAACGTTGCCAAATCTCGCGCTCGGCCGTACAACCCCTCAGACTGTGAGTGCAATGCCAACGCCTTTCGTATCGTGTCCTCAGCCTCTTCTAACCTCGACTGCTCCAAAAAGACACAGGCTTGCACGTAGAGATCGTCCCCTTGTCCTTGGGTGTCATCAATCTGGATATGGAGCGCCAATACATGACAAATCCCTGTCAGTGCTTCATTGTACTGCTGCCGGCGCAACTGGACCTCGCAAAGTTTGTTGCGATCATCAGCTTCCCCTTGAACATTCTCCACCTTGGTGTGGAGCAGTAGTGCACTGCGAAGTTTTTCCTCGGCTAGGTCGTATTCGCCCTGCTGGATGTGCAGGCATCCGAGATGGTGAAGGTCAAATGCTTGACCAAGCAAGGAACCAACCGTAGTATGGATGATCAACGCCTCGGTCAGACATCTTTCCGCAACGCCGAGAGAAGACAGTCGGATCTCCACCATTCCCTGGGTCGCCAGTATGTCGGCTTCCCTCAGTTCATCACCAACTGAATTGTACCAATACTGGTACTCTTCCAGATCATCTATGTCATACAGCGGGATGGTGTAGTAGTCCACAACGAGGAGGTAATGATTATCATCCCATTGTCCAATACGATCATGTGCTTCTGCATGCAATTCAGAGGCCTTGGATAAATGCTCTCTGGCTTCGTGGTATCTGCACTGAGCGAGGAGCACCCGTCCAAGAATGTGATGGTAATCAGGGTTTTCTATGGGCATCGAGATGCTAATAGCCTCTTCAATCTTCTGCCTGGCTTCACGAAATCTCGATCGAAGCAAGAGAGTGTAGGAAAGACCTGCCAAACTCTCCGCTTGGCCGACCGGGTTGCCCATCTTCATATTTAGCTGCAAAGCCTGCATGAATTGATCTTCGGATGTCTTGAACATTGACCGACAGAGAGATATCTGTGCTAAATTATTCATCGCCGATGCTTGACCAGGCATGTCTCCTTGCTCAATAAAAGCTTGCAATGAGGCCGAAAACTTGGTTTCTGCATCGGCAAATTGTGAACGTTGCATCAAGACATGACCGTAACCCATCATATCATAAGCATTGCCGGTCGCGTCGCCGACCTTCTGATGTAGAACGATCGCTTCCTTGAATTTTTCTTCTGCTTCCGCGAGAACGTTTTGTCGGGACAACAAGCACCCTAGGTTGTGAAGGTCAGAAGCCTGCCCAGCGACATCGCCTGCTTCAATGTGAATTTGAATAGCAAGATTGAGTTTATCCTGCGCTTCCTCGAATCGCATCTGTTTACTGAGGACCTGACCCCAACATCCCAAGCAATCCCCTTTCAGCTTTAAAGACCCATTAATGTTGGAAAGTTGGGGAGTCGTAATCGGAGACTCTTTCCAGAAGTGAAATCGACGGAACAATGAGCTTTTTATGCGTGTCGAATACACGCTAGGTATTTGGAATGTCGGGTCGAGTGTGCCTGGACCAGAAAGGCGTTCAACAGCAAGAGATATTGCGCGTGAGGAACCAACGCCAGAAAGGTAAGTAAAATGGTAGAAAGCCAGAATGGCCTCAACTGTGGACACCAAGGGTCGACCAACTTCAAGAGAATCAACCAGCATAGCCTCGATGTTTTCCATATCTAATCCCAGCCGATCCTTGACAGTAACATCATGCCACTGCGTCCCTTGGCAAGCCAAGGCAATGAAATGGTCCTGCAAGCAGCACCGGATGTCGAAGGAGGGTGGATGGTGTGCGATCATGTAAAGTCGGACGGGACTCAAGATGCGGATGGATTTGTTTGAATCCATGAAGACAAGTGCATTCTGAAGAAGCGTCGATAGGGCTTTCTTCGTGCTCGGAATACCGGGAAGGCCCTTCTCGATCGCTTTGAAGGTAGCGCTGGACATACCGTCGGGAAGAAGCGACAGTAGACCTAAGAACACTACTGCCGCTGGTTCACGGCGCATTCGGGGACTTGAGATGGATAGTTGTAGGGAGCAATCGAGGCTGCTGAGTCGATCATCACCATTTTCAACCATCCCGACGCTTTCCTCACACCACCTTTGCCACAGCCCTTCGGTGGTCTCGCCATCAACGGCGGCAAGATTTGCCAATAGCGTGACAGCGAGTGGTACGCAATCGACAGCCTGTACAAGTTTGATGGCATAGTCATCTTTCTTGCGGGAAATCGCTTGAAAGATTGCGATGGCGGCCTCCAGGTCGACCGGTTTTAGGGGGGGAAGCAATCGAGTCCAGTCAACTCCAGCGGGATGCTGAGATCCACGAGCAGTGATGATGATGGTGACAGTTTTAATTGCCGTAAGCATGTGTAGCAGCGCCTCTGCATCCGCACGACTATGAGGGGATTCCCAAGGAGTCTCAAAGTTATCCAATACAAGGAGGAAGAATGAAGATCGGAGGCGAGAGGATATGATGTCGAGTAATGGGCCGGTCGTGTTTTCAGGTGTGATCCGTAAGGAGGAAGCAAGATCTGAAATGATGTGTTCAACGGAGGTAGCTGCTTCACAAGAGACGAAGATTCGGTTGTCGCCAAAACGAAGAACAATTCCTTCATCGTGGAAAACAGAAAGAGCGAGGGATGTTTTCCCGATCCCACCGGGACCAAGAATCGACAAGCGTGCCGGAGAGTCAGAATATGCCCATGCTACGTCTTGTGCTTTAGAGTGTTCTAGAATGATCTCCGCAAGTTGTCGAATTTCATCGTCACGCCCGAACATAATTTGTGGTTTGGGTCGTATTCGGGTAGAGGAGCGTGATGGCTTGTACTCTGAATTCAACTATCGGCTGCTCAGAAGTAGAAAAAGAGGAGGAGGTTTCGACACACCGGTCTAGAGGTTACAGGGACGTCTTGGATACGCAAGATAATTGCAGACTTGAGCTAAAGAAAGAGCTGGGTCTATGAGTGAAAGAATCGGCCGCCGATAGACAAGCACCTGAAATGAAGTGATAAGAGTATCTAGTCTTCGATCTTGCTCTTCAATCCGTGCTAAGATATGCTCGCGGTGAACCGCCCGGCTAATACGTGCTGAGATTGTAGGAATGGAAAGAGACTGAAAAATAGAGTGAATTGTTTCCAAAACCCTGTTTTGCAATATGATATTACAGACAGGCATTATTGATCAAAGCTTGACTAACCTAGCGATGTGCTGCAGCTCTGCCTCCAGATCATCGAACTCTTTGCCCGACCTTATTTTGGAACTACGTAGAACACCGAACACCACGCAGGCATAACTTGCGACTTTGTCGATCAGCTCCGCGCATCGCTCTTTATTGGTTTGTATATCCTTATCCTCAAGTCAAAGAGACGATTTCGACCCTTGTTGGGAGTACATACGTTCACAATTTGAATGATCTGTTGAACCACGCCGGCGACGATCTTGACGTATGGTGCATGTTGGAACAAATCGGCAGTAGTTTTCACTAGAGCGACCGTAGTAGTAGCATTACTAGGAACAAGGAAAGAAGTTGAATCAATGAGTATAGAATCAGAAGATCGGTGTAGTTGTACGTACTGAGCCAGCACCGATGATGACACCAAAGACATCCCATTTTCTGCGCTGGGGGATTCGGCCACAGAAGAGGGATCGGGGCGAGATATGATAGGTAGATCATGATGATCACCCTTGTTAACCTGTGTGGTATTCAAGTTCTCGTTGTCTTGCAAATGGCTTGGTTTAGTTGATACGCCATAAAAGATGACGGCGCCACTTCGAGGAGGCCTCGACCCATGTGACAATCGACCCATTTAAATTTGCAGCGCTAGATCCAGATGCTGTTGCTCTCATCGAAAATTCCTATCCACTCTGGCACGTGATGCCCGTAATCACATGATCCCTTCAGCTCTATTTGTGCATATGTACACCGAGTCTACTCGTGGCACAGCCATCCATTAAATAAAGTTTCTTAATTTACGCCACAGTATTTCCTCTCATCCGCAAGAGCTACGCAAAGATGAACAAACAACAACCTCCCTTATCCCATTGTTCTAGTCCGTATCTGCACTGACGATTTGCATCTGACCCATATCTGCTCTCGAACATGTCCACCATCCTGGAAGTGGACAATCCTGATGTTGACATTGAATTGATCTCTGTCGAACATCCAGAAGATTCGTTCATGATTTTAAACGCTGGTGTAGATGAAACAAATTCACCGGACGATTCTGAACTTACATCGGAGGACTCGCGGTCGGAGTCCTCCGATTCATCTTTCCTAGATATCGATCTCGACCATGAGATTGAAGATGAGGGAATTGACATCACCAAGCCCATAGAACTCGATGAACACCAAGTGAACCAAGAACTGGAGGAAGTGAGTAGTTGTATGATTAGGATAATTGCGAAATTACACTACGAGATCCTGTCTTTATAGGTTGATGTTGAAGCCGCCGAAGAGTCTCATTTCAAAGAGGATCTTTGTTCCTCTATCCCGGGAATGTACCGCATCCTCGACTTGATCAGCGAGCGTGGGACCAGTGGTTTAGGTATGATGGCAGATGGCGTCGTAACTTAGCTCTGACATACACAAAAGTCGATAAGATCATCATTGCTCAAGATTCAATTAAACGCTTCCTGAACGAAATATCTCCCAATGCTTACATATCCTTGACGAAGGTTGATTTCAAGACTCTTGACAAGTTTCAAGTCAAGCCTATTGGGATTTATGGAAGCAAAGAGGAGATTGTTCGTTTTTTGGTTTCCGTAGCTGTCATTGACGACACCATGTATGTAGCTCTCTCTTTCGTGATCCAATTCCTGTTGCTGATAGGTATCTCGACAGCTTTACCAAGTTAATTACTCCGCCAGAAGCAAGAACCGAAAAGCCGGCTCTCCGCTCTGGCCTATACATCTGCCGCATCCCAGAGCCTGCCGGCGCAGTTGGAAAAATGTATGTAGTATATTGGCCAGAAGAGTCGACATGGGACGACGATGCTTCTCCACCTGTGCGCCGGAATCGCGTCACCTTCATGAGGTGGGCTCTTCTTGGAATGTGGTATACAGGATAAAGGGCCATTGACACTCAGATCGTCAGATATCTGACGACGATTTGTGATCAAGTTACAGCCCTTATCTCCAAAGAACATGCGGAATCGATGATTTGGGGCAATTCCATCAGCGATGACCAGCTTTCTGAATCCAACGAAGATGATACTGATCGATTATTCACCTTCGAGGTTGCGAAAACGAAGGAACAAGAAGAAGGCGTCTCCGTTCGCCAAGGATTTGAGGTGTGTTACCCTTCCACCCTTGCCCGCGTATCAATAATCGCCTGATTTGTTAGTGCGCTTCCGAAGAGCTCGTCGCCTCCGAATTGCACCCAGAGTGTAATTTGGACCCCGAATTCTTCAAACCACACCTATTGTTTGGCGAAACAAGACAAGGATTCATGACAACACGATATGTGCCTGCTAAGAGTTCCGTCAAGACTCTCAACTCCTTTAGGATTAGCGCGTTCCTACTGCAAGATGCTTTGTATGCCTTTGAAAACACATCTTCCTTCACGTTTTTCTCATTGTTGACAGGCTGAAGGAGCGTCTGCAAATCTCAGAGACTATTAGTCCTAAATCACTCAATAGCTTAATCCGATTGGGGCTCTGCAAGCGTTTACCTGACGAGTGTCGTATCTGGATGAAGGAAGCCGATGCCATTAAATTAGCCTGCCACAAGGACATGGAATCTCAGAAAAAGGAAGCTCAGCATCAGTTGAGCGATGCCAGGGCTCAGACGGAGTCAAGCATCCGGTTCGCAGTTGTCAAAGCTGTATTTTCTGGCTATCCGTCTGTTCTCTCCCCTCTCTCTGATGCCCTGTTGACACACAAATATATAGCACGCTGGATCGTTCCCGATGCTTCACCTCTGTCCCAGCTCTGACTGCTGATGAGGAATCAGGTCTGAATGGTGGGCCATTGTATTGATGGCTCCATATTCGTATTGATCTCGCTTCCTAGAGTCCTATTTTAACCTAACAATGATGCACCCGCGGATTGCGGAGAGTTTCACAGATGAGCTTCACCGAGCCAATTGCAAACATATCATCGACAAAAACTTCATAAAATCGAAGGAAAAGATCCTTCTTGTCCTCTATTTATCCCGGAACCTCGTCAACATGACCGAGACTCAAATAACTAAACTCGTTCGATCGGTTTCCAAGGACGATAGGCGACAGTTGCAGAATACTCTGGCCTCCATCCTCCACGAGATCGCAATGCCTGCAGATAAAACACCTAAACCAACACAAGCTGAGACACAAAGTGCTGATAAGATGCTCAAGGAAGGTGGCAGAGAATCCTCTCTCATCAATGACCCAGACTTCATTGCGGATCTCGAGAGTGTCTCGTCCATTGTACCTATGCTGCGGGAAACAATAATGGATGCGCACAATCAAGTCCAAAAGTACCTCCAAAACGTTGTAGATAAGCTCTGTCGAACTCTCCTCAGCTCTGCTCGTCGTATACAACTAGAAGATATCCGGGTGCAACTGAAGCTCGATGCGGACCGGCGTACCGAGCGAGGCATCCGTGAAGTGGGACGTTCTCTCATCCAGAAAATAAATACTCTGTCAGAGTCGTGTGATTCGCCGTAAGGCTTTTCTGGAATGTCCGATAAAGAGTCATTAATCATTGTCTTCAAGGCACACTTTGCGTCTCAAGTCTGTTCTGCAATGTAGCAACTTCAGTTACCACCGTGACAAACGTACGCTCAAGCTCCCTAAATTAGTTTTTCCTGGCTAATATAGATCACCAGGTCCACAGAACTTTGACATTACTGGCCAGCGAGAGACGCGGAATGAAGCTTCGCTCCTGTTCACCATTCATCTCATGCACCTAACGACACAAGACCAGCATGACCTCCAACTCGATCCAGTTAAGGTTCCGAGTCCGCATTTCGTGGAGTCGTACACCTTTCAACTACCAATAGGGTTCTCAATCTCGTGAGATCGACCTTTGTATCGCTTTTATTGCGTCCAGAGCTGATTGGTTTGCAGGCACTCGCAACTCCTCGAAGGGGACAGACTGTTCCTCGTACTGATTGACCGTAACGCCAACCTACACCTCCACTTGGATCGCCTCAATAATATCGAAAACTCTATTGGGCGAGGGCGTGGCAAGATGCTTCATCGGGATAAGATTGGTGACGAGTTCTTGTTGGCGTTCGACGAATCTCATGCTATGCTTGCGCTGATTTCTTGTGACAAGGTATGCAATGAGAGGTCCAAATGTTAGGTTGGCATTGACAGTCCCCCAGCTGCAGTTAAATGTTTTTGTTCACGATGAGAGTCGGGGATTTACCGCATCCGCCAGTACCATTAACTTGAATCCATGGTACGGCGAAGGGACAACGATCAAGAAGGCCTGCTTCACCTCAGGAAGTGAGGAACTTTTGCTTGTCGACTCTGAAGCTATCGCCCGTATATTCTCATTGACCACTATGCAATTCCGGTGTGTATCCTCCGAGTCGGTGAATCAAATTCTTGGTGCGACCCTGACGAATTTTAGGCCAGCTTCTTTGGATCTCCATCATGTTCCGATCGATGTTCATTCTTCTCCAGACGGCTCGTGCTTCTTGATTGTTACCTCAGATGGTGCTTCTACTAGTATAATTGCCTACCATTGGAGTACTTTTGGGTCTACCAACGGGGTTTCACTCCCTATCGCGGATTGGGCAGGCGACAATAAGCTGGTCATCAGCTCACTTGTCCGTAGAAGCGCCTTGCACCTCCTGAAGCTGGATTTACTAGTTCACACTTGCAGCTCTGTTGCGCTCGATATCACCCGAAAGGTGACCGAATTTATGTTCAGGGAGAAGGACAGCCGCGGCGCTTTGTCAAGGAATGCTCTGCTCACGGTGCATAACTGTCTCGTGGACTGTCACGCCGATGTATGGACACGCTTTCCGGTTCTCCCAGCGGTCCAGCGCGCTACTATTTCATCAAACGATCGTTGCCGTCGTTCAATTCATTTCGTCACTGACCGAGATCATAATCGTTATCAGTCCCGCTTTGCTGACATGATCGAGACATTCGAGAGGACGACAAAGAAACCAACTGGAGATAAGCTCAGCACATTACAGGTGTCTGCAATGACATTTGACAGCTTCATAGCCAACCTGTCCCCCGATGTAGAATGGAATAATACTTCCATTTTCAAGATTGGAGAATGGGTCGTTGACATTCTCTGCCTCATTCCCATCCATCTGGCACTTGCCAGAGATAATCGGTTCGTTCCGTTGAAAGATGGCGTGTACTCTGTGGAAGTCGAAAAGTCTTTGCTTGGTGCCGAGATCAATCGAATTGTCGATTCGATATCATTTGGGTGGTATGAGTCCATATTCCAGTCTTACATGGCAGACAAGGTGCGAATCTCTCCCATATGTATGACTGTCTGGTGGGTTAATATTACTTTTCCGCAGCCTGTACGGGTTGTGTCTTCCATGGGAGAGCAATCCGTTGGGAAAAGCTTCGCCCTCAATCACCTAGTTGATACATCGTTTGCTGGATCAGCAATGCGGACCACTGAAGGCGTTTGGATGTCGGTGACTCCAACTAAAGAAGCTTTGATCGTCGCACTTGATTTTGAAGGTAAGTTTTTTGCTGAGTTCGTTCTCAGTAATCCATTTTTATAACACATTTGCAGGCGTCCACAGTATAGAACGTTCATCCCAGGAAGATACCCTTCTGGTTCTCTTTAACACAGCGATCTCTAATCTGGTATGTTTCCATCAGTAGACGACCAGAAGTTCTTTGACCCCCATTCCTCAGGTCCTCTTCCGCAACAACTTCGCTCTGAGCCGCGATATTACTGGGCTATTCCAATCATTTCAGTCTACTTCGACAGTCCTGGACCCTGTCGCAAATCCTTCACTTTTCCAATCCACCTTGGTGATTATCATCAAAGATGTTGTTGATTCGGACAAAGCGGAAATTGCACGAGAGTAAGCATTTGAGAGATATAACTTACCATTTGTGACGGAGTCTGTGTCAGATTCTCACTCAAGTTTCAACAAATAGTCGAAGAAGAGCAAGACGCCAACTTCATTTCCCGTCTGCATGGCGGCAAGCTTAACATCATCCCTTGGTAAGAGTTTGCACCCGTCTTTCGCAAGGCAGCACGATTACGCAAGTACAATAGGCCAGTTATCGAGTCAAGGGAATTTTACAAACTGTTCCCGACTTTGAAAAGGCGACTTGACCAGCAAGATGTGACGCACCAGGCAGCAGGTGAATTTTTGCACCTGATGAAGACGCTTATGGCGAAACTCAAGGTAAGACATTCACTGCTTTTACTACATCCGCAGTACTAATGTTTTCCAGGCAAATGATTGGGGAGCGCTTACTCGTGCGGTCCCGTTGTCCTGTTCAGCTTGGTGGCTAATTTTTGTTTTCCAGAAACTATGGCTTCGCATCGTGCGCAGCTCTTGCTGACACTCTTACCTACTGCCTTAGCCTTCGGTATGCAAGACGTGGAGCCCGAGTTTGAGCCGCTGAAGGTATGATTCGCAACATCTTGCTTGACGGCTGGGAAAACATGTTCCCCTCAGAATCTAGACACGGACATGCCAATAGTCTGCTCTGATAACGACGCTCGCTTCTTCGTCGCCAGCATTGAACACTCTCAAAACATGAGTTGCGAAGAAGTATTACACATACTGGTCACAGAATGGGACGAGTTTGATTCCCGCCAGCTGATTCCCGATACTCAATGGACACAGGAGCTCGCTCAGTACCTGGAAGACCTGGCGGAAATGCGCATTGACCATGTACGAGCATGGGTCAAGTCAAACTTGATGCGTTTCCAGGCTGGTCATGCGAGTGTGATGGAGCTCCAGCGAACCCTCGAGAGTGCTGTGATTGACTTGAAGACCAGTGTCCAACTTTGTCGGATGCAATGCGGGTCTTGCCAATTGTTCTGCATTCGGAATCTGTTCCACGAGGACGCACACGACTGTAAGACGACGCACACCTGCCTGCAGTCTTGCGAGTATTGTGCGGAAGCGGTCGAGCGTGAAGGTGAAGCAAAGAAATGCTCAATGGCGTGAGTACCATCCGAATTTTAATCCAATCGCATTTACCATTCTCTTTACAGAGCTGGACATTCTGGAAAGCACATGTAAGCCACCTTCTCACTATACATTATGCGGGTCCGGTCATGGCTGCCACCCAGATGTTCCGTCAACGTCCATCATGATTTGTGTGGTGCGTCATGCAAACTCCGGGGTAAAAACGGATGTCTCGAAGAATGTGCCAAAGTAAGGTTGTATTCGAGCTCTTAGTTTGCTATTACTTATGACTCCAAGGTCTCGGGCCATGAAGACGATGACCACCAGTGCGCAGCGGTTACACATGCCTGCGGCGAGGTAATTATCACTTTTCACCCGTCGCAATATTACATGCTATGTTTTACATTCCCAGCCGTGTGATCTCACGTTGGCGGTCGCAGACGGATGGTACAAATGCAATGGGAGGTGCAGGATCTCAGTGTAAGCTCTCCGACGACTATAGCTATGTTCGTGGTCATTCAATGTTTGATATCCTCAGTGAAGTTGAGCACGAAACCCACCAATGTGATGCACAATATTGCCCAATACCTTGCCAACTTTGCAAGCGGCTTTGCTCCACTCCCAATCATTTACACGCGTTGGAAGAAGGCGCGATTCATCTTTGTGGGTACGTGATTCGCGGTGCTCATAACTGCAGAGTGAAATACTTTTCGTAGGAAACCACACACTTGCACTCAGCGGTGTACTGCTCCCGGTGTGTGCGAAATCGATATGGCCCCAGAATCTATCGAAGAAACGTTTAGAGGACGACATGAATGCTTCCAGTACACAAAGGTACATATTCACTCCCCTTAACTCAGCTCCAAACACTAACGCGCCCGGTATAGTATTCGCAAGGTGAATTACCCCAAGTACATAATTAGCCTGCCGTTCACAATATATTTCTAGTTGCGAAACGACTTAAATGCGTCAAGCTCATCCCTCCCGATCAGCTACAGCACGAAGGTTCGCATGATCATAGTTTAGACCTGGAGGTCATCCACTATTGTCAAGCAAGGTCAGCTGGTTCGATCACGCCGGTCTCTCAACTAATGCATGAACAGATGTACGAGTTGCCAATATTACTGTACACTTCCGCTGGGTATGATTTGAGACACTGAGCCAGATCAGTGAAGGCTTATCGCTCTGTTAAAAAGGTCATTCACAGCAAGAACATGAAACCAGCCATGGTTCCATGTCAAACATACGATGGTCCGTTGATGGTCCAGACGAAGAAGGTCTTGAGGTGGAAGGACGACGGTTCTCAACGAACGACGAAGGCGCACCGATGATGTGCAGTCTTGTTTGCAAAGCGCTCGGTAGACACATCCATATCGATTATTGCAGAGCCAAGACCCCAGCCGAGTGTAGAGTGAACAATGAAGTCGAACACATCACAAAGAAATTACAACCGGAACCCGACCGACCAAAGGACTTTTTAACGCACAACTTATTCTGGAAGCGTAGTGGTAAGTCGATTTCACCCTTCCACTTCAATGCCTGACCCTTTTTCAGGGTTCAAGGATCCGTATTCGCGTGAAGATCAGACGTACTTTGCAAAATGGTAAGTCGAGCTATATGGCTGCATAGTTCCCCTTTGCGTCATGCTCATGCCCGTCTTCCAAGTGATTCTATGTGCGCTGGTGGGTTGTAACCATGACTTTCTCGTACTTGTCGCGATCGTTTCCACAGATTCCAAGCATGCTGCTTCTGGAGGGAAGCCTGCTACCCCCTCATTCTGTATTCTCCCGCTTTTCCATGTGCCGTTGAGCGCCAGTAGTACTCAGCGCAACCAAGGTTATATCTCAAGGGATGGGCATCAATTCTTGTGTAGGAACCCGGCATCTGTGCAGCAACCGTTTCATATGTAGGTGCTCGTGATGGGGCTACCTAGAAGCAAGCTGACCACTAGCCATCTACAGTATCTTTTTGATTGATAGGTGAGCGACTTTACTCGGGGAGGGGCATCCTGCTGACGAGTTCCCCTAGATCAATGTCAATGAAGAAGCAGGACAGAAAGCCGCTTGGAAACTCGCCAGTATATGGGAGGATACGTGCATGCATGGATAATCGCCTCGGTGCCGTCTACTCTGCCCTGTACAGCTTCTGGTCTGCTCGTCAAGCAACCGTCGGACTCCAGCGTGATGCAAACACCGTCATCTTACACGCCGAGGGTACACAATCTGTGTGCGAAAACGACTCGACGCGGTCCCCAAGCGAGCTTCTAGATGTCCTCCTTCCCCACGGTCCAATGGGGGGCAACTGTTTCGACAAGGCTTTCAAGGCTGCTGACACCGCCATATCAAAATGGTGGGATGATGCGCGTCCTCCGGTGATCATTTTCCTTTCTGATGGGATTGCGTCCTTTTCCGATGGCTTGGTGCGAAAAATCTTCAAGAAGGCGGCAGAGAAAGGGTATGTGGTTTTCTTTTCAATGATAATGTGATGGCCGAGCTTGACGTTACGTGCAGGAGAGGACTTTCGTTGCACGCCATCTTATTCGGTCCGAAAACGACTTCTACCCGGATGGAGCGCATGATTACCGTTGCACTCGATGCGCAGAGTAAGGCACCCACGCTGACCAGCCCGCCGTCATCCTTCCATGAAGCGCTTGATAGCGTAGGTCGTTTTTCTCCTGCATTGAAACGGCTATATGTTTAATCCACGTTTTACAGGTTCAACTCTCCCAAACTTTCCTTGGGATTACGGAATCGCTGAGGAAAACCAGAGGAGCATTGATCCAGTAAACGATAGGTGCCTTGTAGATACTATGAGACATCATCGATTCAACTTCTGTATTACTGTACTAATACGACCAAGTCTCCAGTAACAGGCTGAAGAGACACATGACCTATTATCAGTGTTGCAAAATATTCTATTTCAACCACTTCCCATCCACATGTCTCCCTCGGATATGCTGGATTATATAGCTTTGTGCTACCTCACCATTCCCCAACTTTCACTTCGACCTAGTCGTCATCCAATACATGGTCTGATTCACCTAGAGTCGCAATCCACATGACCATGTTCGAAACGACAACTCAGCGAGGAGTTCTCAGCTTTGGGGAAGAAAAAGTAGCAGAACATCTTCAGGGAGGCTTACTGTCAAAGGTCAGGAAGTGGGCCACCTAAGCATAAAAGGGAGCTAGGCAAGGATGTATTCCTGTTTTAGACTGCCTGACTGTGTCAAACTGTGGACAAGTGACTTGACTTGCTGGGCAGATATTCAGGAAGTGACAAATGTAAGTCAATCTGGCTGTGTTGGTTGATTTTACACATGGTATACATTTTTGGGAACACCTAGGAAATGGGCCACTAGCAAATTTCCCAAACCATTAGACCTTCAATAATTGTCATTTAATTACAATACATTTTTACATACCATCCAAAGCTGGAAAAATATTTTCAGAATTTTCCTTGACTTCTGTCATGTTGAACAGCCCTTGAAATGTGTGGCCCACCTGGATTAGCAACACTGACATTTCAGGGTCAATTTTGATGATCAGGCATATTTTTAGAAACATCCACAGCATCCCTTCACATGAGCTCTTTAATGGACATGCACCTACCCTGAAGGTATCCTTGTATCTTAGTACCTTGGAAATATATACATCATTGCAATAGAAAAATGCAAAGTGGCCCATTAGTGAGGGTGGCCCACTTCCTGACCTTTGACAGTACTATTAAAATGGCTTGCATCCAATATTTTAGTGATTGAGGCTCGGAATACCCATTTTCAAAGTTTTGCAACAGGCTGTGATAGTCTATCCCTGCCTAATAATACTTGGTATAAGTGATCTATGTAGTGCCTGCCTCAGTATGCTTAGGCTTGATCAACACCAGTGTTAAATCCTTCCCCAGCTCAATGCTAGACTTACTATCATTTGGGTACGTGTTTGAAAATCATCTCGGAATTCAACTTGCTAGCAGACTTGTACCTCCAGATTTCTGTTTTCATTTTCAGGGTTGCTGAAACTAGCAACTAAAAACTTTTATACTAAAATCAAAAATTCTGGTAATGTTTTCAGGTCACATGAAATGATGACAGCCGTTATCATGTCGATAGGCCCCGTCATGACAACCTCTGTTTAGTGGTTTGTTTGGTTCTAATTCGTGATGCAGCCTCATGCCGGTGAGCCGCTGAACACACTAGTCAGATACAGAAATATCCTGGCCATCGGTTCATCGGCATTGGGGTCCATCACTGATTGAACCAAACAAACCGACTAAACAAAGTTTGTTGGGAAGGGCCTATCGACCTGATAACGGCTGGAACACCCAAAAAATGTAATTTTGATAGGAACGTTGATAGGGGGAAGTATATTGTACTTACTACCATTCAACACCATTGCTGGTGGAGGGGGCGGGGGGGTGCGCGACACAATTCTCATCTTCGACTTGGAGTCACCGAGATGACTCGGAGGTCTTCAAAGTCGCAGTAGTTTCCAGCATTTGAAGAACATTGATATAGGACTACCAGTGAGCAGTAACAGCTAGTGGTGCAGCTCGGCCACCACCGAGGCCAATTGCTGGGGGCACTGGGACAGATGAATGTATATGATATATGATATAGTATTATATTACACGCCTCTATTGCATTGATCAGAACCGCTGTGTAGGTGGGGGGGGGGAAGGAAAACCCTTTTTATCTCCTAAAGAACAAAGAAAAGTAAGAAAAGCTTTGAATAAGGACGATAATCGACTCACGCAATGCCTTGTATCACTTTCGTCTCCAAAACCCCATCAACCTCCCGCCAGTCATTGTTATCTCTCAACAAAACTTTGCTCCGCGTAGCCAGATCCTCTACATAGCCATCATGCTGAGAGCTGTTCAAAATGTGACGGCTATCACCCTGCGGTACGGAGCCCGGTTTCGACCCCACTTTCAACAGAGACAAGCGTATCGCCCCCGACCCGTGTCTGGTATCGCGTATGTGTGCAGAGGGAGGGTGGTCCGGCGAATGTTTTTCAGTATGTCCTAGGTTGAAATCCGGCGGTTACCAGGGTCGTCACTGAATGAAAGGGCGAGCACTCACTGAAAGAGAAGGGAAGGTAGATTGATTTGATTTTATGCTTAGTCCGACGACGGCGACGTAGAAACCAAGCGAAAGCTGCACAGCCAGCGGCAATGGCTACAACGCCAGCGACGGCGGCACCCACAATTACGCCTATAGACGGACGATGCGACGGAAGTGCTGCAGAATTTGTCGAGTCGGTCTCGCTGGGTGCAGCAGCAAGAGAACTAGATGAGTATATACTAGGCGTTGTACTCTGAACCAATGAGGTTTCTGTTAGGGAGTGACTTGCTGAGGGAGTTGAAAGTGTCGTAGATGACTTGGGTGGTGTGGATGATGCCATGGTCGCAGTGCTCGCGGTGGTCGGGTGAGGTCGGGTGGGGGGACTTCGTAGGACTTTTTTTTTGATTTGGGTGGGGGTTCTGCATAAAAGGTACCAGTAATCAGACGCGTTGTGCAACGTGAAACAATGGTTATTATACGCTCACTCGTCGCTCGCGCTGTCGACAAGTCAGCCACACGAGGTGAGCAAAGACCTCCTCACTTCAGATTCTGCTATAGCTTACCGTTTCCCACTGAAGATCAATGAGTTCTTATATAACATACAAGTTTGATTATCCTCACTTCACGAGATATCCGTGCCCAGGGGCATTATTCCGTTTCTCTTCCGACAGAAATGGTACGCACCTACGTGGCGAATCAGTCTGTCTCCACTCAAGGTGCTGAGTGCTGTCAAAAACTCACCCTCGTGTTAGAAAAATTGCGGAGCTAAGCATATGGGAGGGGTTGGCAAGGAAGTGTTAGGAACGACATAAAGTGAAAGAGTGGAATTGTGCTTACCCTCGGGCCCGAGCTGCGACGTTGATATCATCTGATATGTGGGACGGTGATAGGGTCGGTTGCCCACCGCGTATAGAAGATCATGATGATCGTTGAAGAGGATTCTGTATCGTGGATTGGCCCAAAATAGGCCAAACTGTTGCAAGAATGTGAACATGGTGGCAAGAGATCATGACGACGCTATACCTCGTTCGATGGGGAAGACGAAGACAGTTCACAAAAGTGGGCCTAAGAATTCCTGAGATCGCCGGAGAGTATGTAGAAGTTGGAAGGTGAAATCATGATGATGATGCGACCCCGCTCGTTTCAAAGGCGCATCATGATACTACAGGTTAGTGGTGGTCACGGTCACGGTGCTGGGCTATGGGGTTGTTCCGGCGAGTCACGTTCAACCACTATGAGTTGGAAGGAACTCTTCCTTGAGCATCGTTTTCAAGTTCTTCACTCCTATACTGCCCATCACATCCGAGTCCACTACTGAATGCTGTCACTGCACCCACATTGTTCTAAAGCAACATCATGATGTGAGGCCTTCTCAATGAGCAGTTAATGGGCGTACGTATGAGTACGTCGGATTCAAATATTGTTTAGATGCTTATCCTGGCAACCATATTCGGCAGATTATACTTTCCATTCTCCATCCGTCTGGAACACAAAGCCACGGACGAACTGCAATATTGATACATGAGAAGATCATTGGAAACGCAGAACTGGAGATTCTCTGCCAGGACGAAATTCTTGGTTCTCGTGAGTGAACTGACCACGCTTGCTTAAGCGCCCAAAGCTTCACACTGGCAGCACAGCAGAACGATCCACTCCCTGCTAGGGTACGGCGCAGAATTAGATGTGCGAAGCATGAGGTAGTATATCAACGCCTCAAAACTAACGCGTTCAAGTCACTGTGGTTCTCCAACAATTCTTCTGTACCTTTGACCCGAGCATCTCGACGGTTGGGAACTTGTACATACTCCTCCAGCCCTTTACCGTTTACCATTCGCTTGCTGGGGCGAGTCCTCAGTCTCACTGCTATGAGAGAATGGCCGTGGGTGGTCGGTATTTGATTTGAGGAGGCAATTGTCGCAAGAGAATCCTGTTGGCTCTATGCAAAGGAATGGAGTTGAGCAGTGGAGAACAGCTGGGAACACATACTTACCTTTTTGTTGCACGCTACCTTGCAGTGCATATTTTACATCGCCATCCCTCCAGTTCAACCACTTTCCCTGGCTTGACCTCTTGGAAAATGCTTGGCTGCACCAGCAAGTTGGCCGGAGCACGACTTTGACGATTGCGTCCGCCGCATCCTCGCTGTGTCCATATTGATATCGATGTTGAGTGTGAGCACAGCCAGTGTTCCTCGCCCCGTCTCGTCGGGAATGAGACTAAAGATCAACAAGTTTCCCTATTTTCAAGTGGGAAAGTTAGATCATCCTCACTTCGGGTGTAACTTCACGCAAATGGACATTACTGGTGCCATAACAACTCGTAGCTACCTGAATAAATTATAGTTTAGTCAAAGTGCCAAATGGGATTAAACTCACCTTCAAGGCTGAATCATGATGATCGTCGTACAAGATGCGGTGCTACACCCAAATCATAAGCCCACCCTTAAATACTTCCGCGTCTCATCTCTCATAGACCGAAGTCCATCATTCTCCTTGAACAAGGTGCAATTTTACCTAGCCAGATGCTCCGCTACCCAGAAGGCCATGCTGTCATCATGCGGTGACCTGTTTAGGGTAGGGCAGCTATCGTCCTGCTGCCCAAAACTAAGTGTTGTTTAGCGAGAGTGGTAAACCGATGGCCTCTATCTTGCGGTTGTTTTTACGACAGCGACGTAGGAACCACACAAAAACAGCGCAGCCAGCGATACCGCCTGTGACAACGGCACCTGCAACTACTCTTTCTGGTGGATGATGAGATGAGTGTGCCACAGAGGTCGCCACTGGCATCACATTGGTTACGGATGGGGAGGTTAAGGGACTAGTTATTGTGAAGCAGGTCGTAGTTTGTCGCACTTTTTTTTCGTATTTGGTAGTGGAAACTGAGGTTGAAGACCCCGAATACGAAGAGAGCGACAACAGGGCAGCGGAATTCTCGGGACCCTCCGCAATTTGGGCTACGGGGGATGGTGTCGTCGCTGTCGGTGTAGTCAGAGAACTTGAATCTGGCGAGGTCAAACTGGTTACATTTCCCAAGATAGTAAGTCTCGTTATTTTCAAGCAAGCACGTTTGGTTGCCCTTACATGATCGTGGTGCGTCCGAGCTCACATCTATTACTGGGGGGAAGACTCCAACCCCCTTTGACACGGTGGGGTCCAAAGCTACGCGAATAAGTCCATTTTCGCTCGAAGTGCCAAGCATTCTTCCTCTGACTGAGTATCCAACATTTGTCAGGACTTGGTGGGGATTGCGGGAAGGATTATTCCTATATTAGTGTATATCATCTAAAAGGCGTCTAGGTCAGGACGTTGATCGGTTTTCTGGTGCACCCGATCATGATAGATGTAGTATAGGATAGTGTGCTAAGCGCATTGGGACTTCAAACGGAGCAGTTGCGAGAATCAGATCAGGTTTACGGTGCGACGCAAAGGATTTGAATATGGAGTTGGTAAATCAATAAGTACAACAGCCGGCAAACACGGACCGGATTCGAGTTGGTTTTCCTCTTCTCAACTTCATGGCACAGGTTACGAGTGAACCATGTACCCAGTGAATGCCAGTGGCTACTCGATCCAATCTGGCATCCTAGTGCTCCAGTACAGGCGGAATATGGGGGTCTCTGGTGAGTTGATAATAATAACTCAACATTTTCGGGTTTACTTAGTATTTATTACCTTCTTCAAGTTGGTTTCAGCGAACGGTGAAAATCCATGACTGGAACCGGACTTTTCAGTTCCTGATGTGCTTTCTCTTCCAAAATTCGAAAGCTTTATGAAAAGCAATATATCTTTTCTAATTAAAGTATCCACTGAGAACACTGTCTGGACTTGGAGCTGTTGGCAACGTATTGTATTGTCATGCTGCTGCGCACGTTGCAGTATTCTCGTTCATCCATCTGTCCACTGGCATCCCCGTCTATCCGTCGGTACTCGTGTTCTCTTCCTCGATATTCCGTCGTTGCCGGGCCTTCACTTCGATATGCCCCCTGCTACTATGGAGCCAGCATGGTCCTACTCAAGCGTTCGCCACCCCCAGCTACCACCGTTACCGATATGGTGTTGTTCAAGGTCCTGTATTCCACACCTTATGAACACCCCTTGACACGATGTGGTTCGGTGTTCATGTACAGTCTTTGTATTCAAAGCCACTGGACGTCTCTTTAGCCTCCCGCGACCTCATACTCTCGCTACCTTTTCAGTTGGTCGGAACCGGGGTAGACTCCTTGTGTATGCTTGTTTCATCGCGCCCATCCACGCTTTTTGAACGACAGTGCCTTTTGACTACAACTCAGTACAAGCATATGGACCTACGCCAGGAGAACTCCACGACCAACCGTCAATTCAGGCTCTAATTGGTATAATTAAAACAGCAGGCCTTGAAGGTTCCATCATGTTTCTGTCCCAAATCGGGTGATAGTGATCGTGACCATATATATATATTGGCATTGTGACGCTCACAGCCTTGCAACTTCGACTCATCCAACATGCAACTTGGGTGGCAGGATACCATTGCTGTCGTAGCTGCGTTCGCGCTATGGAGATTTCTTGCTTACTTCACCACCCGTAAATCTTCACTGGACGATCTTAAAGAACCTCCGGGAGCCACTTTTCTGCAAGGTGAGTTTCAGGCACGAAGCAGGCCTTCTGCTCTGATTTTTTCTAGGTCACATGGGCCTCTTTTTCGATGCAAAGGGAGGGCGGGACTATATGGAAAGTCTTTCGGATAAGTATGGAGATGTCGTGAAAGTGAAGGCAATGTTTGGCGTATGTCGGGATTTTCAGGCAGTTACTTTTTGCAGTATGGGTTAATTTACCATTTTAGTTGGATATACTTTGGATATCTGATTCTCGAGCACTGGAGCACATGTTTCTGAAAGCTCCAGCGGCATGGGAGGCAACCAAGTTATTCACAAAGTGGGTCATAACATACATGGTCGGCAGTTTTTCGTGGACTGACCATAACTTTAGTGTAATACGTGTGATATTTGGACCGTAAGCAAATATATATTCCTGTTGCTGCTCTGTGAATCGACTAAAGTTCCTATCTCGACTCCTTAGCGGTCTCATGGCGACTACAGGTGCATCGAGGCAAATCCTTCGTCATCACACAACCTTACAGGTCAAATATTCTAGGTCCACAGCACAAGAAGCAACGGAGACTCCTTAACCCTATGTTTTTAGGACCTCAGATCTCTAACGTAGTGCCTTTATTTTACAATATCGGGCGACAGGTTTGGATGTTTCCTGAACATCATAATTAGTATACTCATGGCTGTCAGTTAAAAGATAAACTATTAGAAGAGGTCGGCAACGAACCGAAGCAGCTGGATATTCTCGATTGGATGGGTCGGGTCACCATGGAATTTATTGGCCAAGGTAGTCTTGGGCTACAATTTGGTGCTCTTGATGGCCACCGAAACGAATATAGGGATGCCGTGCGAAATATATTGTCAGTCTTTGTGGTCTTGCGCGGTTTTGTGGCGATAATCCTCTTCTCCGACAGACCTGCGATGGCTCGGTTAGGCGTTTTGGAAGACATCGGACGCTTCCTTGCAATGATCGGGCCCGCCTGGTTTCGCCGGTTTATCGTAAACATCACACCTGTATCGGGCGTCCAGGAGGTAAAGAATATCGTGGATTCGTTGCATAGATCATCCACAAAGGTATTTCAAGACCGAAAACGGCTTGTCGAACAGAACGATGTGAACGTCGTTGCCCAAGACGATCTTCTCGGCCTCCTTGGTAATGCCTTGAGCCGCTTCACGCGTTCACGTGTTCACCTGCTTATGTGCTGGTCCCCCACGTAGTGCGCCTGAACTTGCATGGGCCGCCAGAAGATAGACTTTCAGACGAGGAGGCCATTGCGCAGCTGGGGTATTATTCGCTCTTTACACCTGACTTTCTACTCTAACGCCTTTCTTTTCCAGTTCGGTGGTGTTTGCCGCCAACGATACCACAACGGGTGCATTAGCTCGCGTATTCGATTTACTAGCATCACATCCCGATGTTCAAGGTAAACTTCGGGAAGAGCTCGAACAAGCAAATGCGGATCTGGATTTAGATTACAATCAGCTGATGTCGTTGCCGCTTTTGGATGCTGTTTGCAAAGAGACTTTGAGGCTGTAAGTTATCAGACCCTTCCTATAGACTGACCCGAAATTGAAAGCGATTGCCAGGCACCCGCCAGTTCCAGTGGTGTCGCGTGGGTATGTGCCCCTGTCACCCTGGGTTGTTGTGGAAGTTCTCTTATTGTTGACCACAGTTGTGAGCAGGACGATATACTCCCGTTGCTCCAGCCCATCGAACTGAAGAATGGTCGTATCACCGAGATCATGGTCCCAAAGGGAACTATTGTATTTGTTGGTATATCTGCGGTCAACCGGAGCAAGTTAGTCTGGGGGCCGGATGCTCATGAGTGGGTTCCCGAGCGTTGGCTGACGTCTGGGCCTGTTTCGAAAGCAAGACTCCCCGGTGCATTTTCTTCTATGTAAGCTCCGCTTCCAATTTATCTTTATCTATTTGCTACGCCGTGCGATTCTGATATCAACTTTGCTAGGATGACGTTCACGGGTGGGGAGCGGAGTTGCATGTGAGTCTTTGTGTCTTCCCTTGTATGTGCACATCTGGATCTTCTTGCTTTTGGATCAGCGGCTACAGGATGGCTCTTCTCGAACTAAAGGTTGTGCTATCGGTGCTGCTACCCACCTTTCGATTTGAACCCGGTTCCGAGGACGTTGTTTGGCGTCTCGGAGCGACTTTAGCACCCTTTGTACAGGGAAAGGATGGGGCTCCTGATCGTGGTCCATCAATTCCGATGAAATTATCTCGGGTGGGATAGCTCACATAACAAGATCTCCCTCATATTCAGTAACGGACTTGTACTATTAGCCTTTTTGTCAAATATGCATAGCATCTTTTCCCGTCGTGAATTGTATCACCTGGAAGAAACAGACTAGGGGACGTCGTTGGTCTTACTGACTGGGCATCTCGCACATTTTGTATTGACGATACAGGACGGGAACGAATTACTGGTGTTCTCTGTGCTATATGCATCGCCGACTACGTAATACTTTCCAAAATACAAATTATATTCTACGGTGAGAGGCGTTTTACGGACTAACAATGGTTGGCTGAATAAATTTCCTGCTCAGACTGAGCCAACTCCTATAGGGAATCCAAGGCCCGTACTAGTATGAAGCGATGAAGGAACTGTTAGAGCATAATCGATCACTACAGGGCGCACATCTCAGAATGGCTTTCGCTGCATGTGGTGCTTGAAGCTCTACAAACGGCCTACTGATCCAACAACTTGAAAAATGATAGGAAAGTGTTCGGGCTGGCAAACGTGGACGATGATACGTCAAGAATTTTCCTGTCCATCCGAAGCTCCGGAAGGGTAGTACGGCGGACTCGGAGCCGCCAGCATTGCTTGGAGTTCTTCGACCTCCAATTGCAGTGTTTCGTGCCGCCTCTCCAATTCCTGCAGGGCTTGATAAGTACGCGGTTCCTGAATGAGATCCTCACGGGAGTCGTGTCGGCTGGCGTTGCTAGTTGCGGGGCTCATAGTCCGAGTCGACACAGGCGACTTCGTCGGAGAATAAAGAGTGTTGATTGGTGTTGGCAGGTCGGGAAGCGGTTTTTGTGTCAAATCAAGATGTATAGAACGTCTTTCTTGCACTAGATATTTCGTCCAAGTTTCAAAAGAAAAACAAACGACGTCGGTTTCCGAGGACTCACTGAATGGATCTGCCAATAAGTGTGCAGCAGCATCTTGCTTTCGGCGGATACGGCGATACCAGAGAAATAGGAGCAAAGCAGCAACGATGAGAAAAATAATTCCAACGACTACCCCGCCAATCAATGCTGTAGTGTGGTTTTTGGGTGACTTGAGGGAGGAAGAGATTTGTGACGTAGTGACCGTCTGAGCGGACGACGTCACCGTGCTAGAAATAGCGGAGATTGAACTTTCAGAACTCTGAGTAGTCGAGGTTGTTGTAGAATTCTTAGTAGTGACTTGAAGGAATGTACTTGATGAACTTGGCATGCTGAGAGATACCAGTGCAGTTGGGCTCGATTGGGATAAAGATTGTGTGGAAGTTGGTCTCACGGGATAATGGGTAAATCGCTGGTAGATGCAAATAGTGCTTCTGAACTCACTGAGGAGCAGGTTGGCTATGAGTCGCCCTGAGAATAATTGTCAATGTGAATAGGAGTACTTTGCCAACGCCATACTTACTCTGTTTGGGAAGAAACCGCGGCGGCGGCGCTGGCAGATGGCGTCGCGGACGTTGTGCTAGTGGATCCGCATGCACCCATCATACCACACCTACAGTTCAAAGTATTAAGCCGCTTGGAAAACTAGTAATAGGTAGCAGGGCGCCCTGTGGTACTTACGGGAATGGCATGGGATCGGAGGGTTGGAAACCACTGGATGTTGAACAGAACATCAGCTATGATATACCAGACAGAGCAAGATAACTCACGTCCCCCAGCCGGGAAGCATCATATCATTAATCGCTCGACGATGTCTACGGTACCCGTGCGGCATACTAAGTTGCAGAGGTGAATGACATTTGGAAACGACAATGTTTTCAACTCACTGGGAATTCGATATCAAGAGGGCTATAGGGTTGGAGAAAGGTCAGGCCAGGATTTTCTCGCCATGATGGCATCTTCTCTGGTCCATTTGTACCCATACAAGTAGCGTTGTGGAAATAAGGATAAGCTTCTGCGCAGCAGAGACAATCCTCCACCATCATACCTCTATCATGATATACCATCCACATCATCAATCTAACGGTTGGCGGCGATATGATTGGCACCTTAGATCAGGGGGCGGCCACGGAGAAATCCACTAGTCGACCTCGAACATACGATTCGGGGTCCTTGTCCCAATTTAGGTCATATGCTTACATACACACAATAACGACTCACTGGCAGATGATATTACAAGTAGTACTACCTACTGTCTAGCAGCTCTCTTTAATGGTGGTTGTGCACTAACTTCTGATTCAGTTCTTTCCCTCTTATTTGTCACAACTATCTCCTCAATGCCATCTGTATCAGGGATCTCATGATATGGCATCTCTCCACTCTTTAATTGCAGTGCAAGGGATTCCCATCCAACTCTCTTCCTCTGGACTGATGAATTATTTTACAATAAAGGTATTTCAGCCAGTTTCTTCCCATCTGAAGATGGTCTATGGTCAGTTACCAAGTGACTCACTGCATTGTATCTCCATATTGTTCTGGGTTGACCAGATAGACTTTCTGGACAGATAGGACAATGTATTGGTACATTTGTGCATGGAGAGGACTTGGTTGCTTGCAGGGCCTTTGCATATGCCATTTTAGAGTAATGACAGGTGCAACTTGATACAATGGAAGTTATTTTCCCCTTTACCAATTGCATCTGACACCCCTCTCTTCCACACCATCTCAGGAAGTGAGCCACCTAAGCTCAAACATCACATTACATGAGCTAATAGAACATTTTGCTTAATGGAATTGCATGGCAGACAAGTGTCCTAGGATGAGGACACAAGACAGTTAGAATTTTAGAAGAGGCTGTTGTTGTGCCATGAATATTTTCACACAGTGACTGAAAAAAAGGAGAAATTCAGTGATGCAAGCCACCTGTCAGTTGGCTGCTATCTCCACTTTGCAATGATGTTGTGAGTGACTCAGAGCACCTCTCCCCTTCAAACTTTGGAATTATATTAACAAGTTTGTAATAGGGTTGTTCACAGTAAACATTTTTGGGTCATTTTCAGCTCATTTTTGGCTTCATTTTTGGCTCATTTTCACATGTTTGGCAGAAGAATGATCCAAAAAATGAAATGAAAAATGACGTGAAAAATGGCTACTGTGAACACCCTGGAAAGCAAAAAAAAAATGCATTTTACATGGTCCTCAGCAGTGCTGGCAAGTGCTTGGTGATGTGTTGCCAGTGTTTCCTTGCTGCAAAGAAGCACTAGAAAACTAGAAAAGGGAAGAGTTAGCTTAAAGGGTCCCAGAACCAGCCTTCTTCTACAGGGGAGGAGATCTGCGATATCTGGTATCAGCAATGTGAGGTCTAAACAAACTGCAAAGAATGCGAAGTTAGCAGGAAAAGGTCAGCGGAACACCATGATAAAAGTAGTTGAAAGTTTGTGATCTAGTAATGCAATATGATAAGAGAGTACTTCATTCCTGGTTGCAGTAATGCAGTGACAATGTTTGAATAAGTCATGAATCGACTTTGCAGTTAAATGCGAGGAGAGACAAGGGTTGAAATCTTAGCGCTGAAGTGGGGGAGAAGAATTCTCTTTTCTAATATTTTACATAGACTTTTTATACAAAGTATAGCCAAGTAGGTACTATGCAAAATGTGGATAGCATCCTTGTCTGTTGTTAATGGACTACCTACACTAACTACTTACAGGTAACCCAGGTAAATTTGAAGTGGGTCACTTTGCGAAGTCCACAAAGTACTTGCAAAGTCCATAGAGAGTGAGATAACAGTGTGTGGTTAGTGGTGGGCATTCACATATCTTTCAGAAGGAAATGAAGAGGAATAGAGTGAAAGAGAAGATTGCCCTGTGACTCTAGAATACTGCAAAATGCAATTTTGTCACCTATACCTGGTGAAGGCCTATCAACACAATGACCTGAAGCACTACACAGAACAGGTTAGAGATGATGCATCAGAACACCAAGTCAGCCGAAATGTCTGGATTGAAGCTGAGGACTTGCAATTGAACAGGCCTTCATGCAAGCTTGCTGAAAAGCAAATTGGCCCATACCCCATCATGGACTTGATGTCCAAGAATGCTGTTCATGTGAAACTCCCCCACATGATCAAGATCCATCCAGTAATCAACATCTCTGAGACCCAGCCTCATCAGGCACCAGAAGTCGAGGGACAGTGAGCTGAAGCACCACCATCCATAGAGATAGATGGAGAGCTAGAGTACCATGTAGAGGAGGTACTGGATTTGTGGATGTGTTGTAACCAGTTGCAGTACCTGGTTAAGTGGCAAGGCTATGCCAAGGAGAACAACACCTGGGAGCCTGCCACCAACCTTGAACACACAGCAGATGTGATTGCATCCTTCCACTGCTTACACCCCACTGCCCTGCACTGTTTACAATCTCTGGTGCACCTTCAATTCCACCCATACAAAAACTTCACTGAGACCCTGGAGGGATTGACTTCTCATCTGCCTTAAAGAGGGGGTGATGTCAGGAGTATGATTTGTATAAGACAATTTTTACTATTATTTTCATTGTTTGGCATTGAGGACACTTTTATGTACACATGGTAGGCATGATGTCCTTATGATTAAATGTATGGCTAAGGGTAGATACAACACATGGCATGATTGGACTCATGGTAGGCACATGTAGCTGTGCACCACTGTAGGCATGGTGCTGTGCCCACTGATGACTCATGGTCTAAGCATGGCTAATTCATGGTTACCACACGTAGAGTAGTATATAAACTTGAATATATTGCCCAGAGACACTAGTCATGTTCTCTTGGGTTATCCACCATTACCCTGGTGTGACAAGCCTCTGACTTTGTGACTACCTTCTTATTCATTGTTTGTGTTTGTTTGTTTGGGAGCCATCATCTTTGCCTTTGGGTATTGGTGATGTCCTAACATGCTCCTGTTTCTTTCTTTTAGCTCTCAACTGTGCTGGCATCCAGTCTTCATCATGAGGATCATTACCAAGCCTGGCTGCCATTGAAATCAGCCTTGCCTGAAAGCCATGTGTTGCATGACCCAAGTCTATATCCCACTCATTGTTCCATTCCTCCATGTCATTGTGGAAGGAAGCCAGAGCTTCCAACACTCAAGGTGAACGAAACATGTTAGGAACTTAGTATATTTGGAGGGAATAGCTAAGATACAGGACAAGGGCTCAAAGTATATACTATATACTACTGGAGTAACATGTGATACTAGGTGCAGATGTAGATAAGCTTCTATGATGTAAGAGGCACTCTTACACATTGTTGTCTATGTCTTTATCAGAAAGCTCCTGTTCAAAGTCAACCTTTAGACTGTCATGGTATGTTCTGGAATTCCATTCATGCTCCTCATCAGATTCTGCCAAAGTATTTAGGGGATTGGACTCATTTTCAGAGACATTTGTGGTTGGATTTTGGTTGCAGAGCCCCAAGATGTTGCACTGGTACTTTGGCTGGTGACCACCAAGCATTGTCAAAAGGTTGGGTGATGTGGCTCCTGGCCAAGCATTTTAAGGCTATATTTCAAATATTTTTAGTATGATTTCTGTGGCAGCACCACCTGAACTTTTGATGGTGACAGGCAAGGCACAGCCAGAGGAGTCAATTTCCACTTTTTCTGTGATTTTTACAAATCTTTTGGTATCCCTGCTAAATTTTTGACCTCTAAGAATCAAATTTAGTCCTCAGAGAAATCTGCTTGTTCTATGGAGCAGGTCACCTAGTCACCACCACATTTGTATAGGTGCCAATTTGGTCACAGAAAAAAATAATTTTTGGTCATGCTACAGCATGACCTGATCAGGCAAGTGTTGGGATACAAGCCTACAAATGCTATATCCAGAACAGTAATAATAATATTATTAATTACTGAGACCTAAACATTCTGTAGTATATATACTACATGTATAGTATAGTCTAAGACAATTCTTCCTGACCTCTGAGACACCCAGAGGAACACCCCCCTTTGTCTTAAGGCCTCCAGTTAGCTTTCAGACTCAACTCCCAACAGGTTATGGGCCCTGCCTTATTTTAAACAACCCAACTATCTATTTAA